>CM032452.1:30813510-30831010 GCA_019049505.1 Pachyrhynchus sulphureomaculatus
AAACCAATTTTAAATAGTTGTGCGCGTGTACTGGTATATTCACGGACGGAACAGTCAAATATGCCCTTAAGCATTTTCTACAATTGTTTACAATTCAGGGATGCTGCAATGGACATTATATTCCAGTTATATTTTGTCTATTAAAGGACAAATCGACAAACTCATATGCAAATTGTTTAACCTATATTTTAAATAAATGTAAAGAGTTTAACTTGCTGTTTTAACCGGCAGAAGTCGTGTTAGATTTTGAAACATCAATCTACAAGGCCGTTAAAGAGGTTTGGAATAATGTGCAAATTATTGGCTGTCCTTTTCATCTCAGTCGAGCTTCGTGGAAAAAAATTTAAGCTTTAGGATTGGATACTGTTTTGGCCTTCTTTTCTTAAGTAGCTATTATTTCAGTATTTGTCCGCTTAATATTATCTCAAAATACAAAGATTCGGTTATCATAGTATATCGTTATACTTTATCTAATTAATCTTCCTTTATAATACAGATTCAGAAGTTGTGGGTGAATGTTTTGCTTTTGAGCTGAATGAAATAAGACCTAGCAACCAACCAAGAAAAATTTGCAGAGTACCTCGTAGAAAAGTATATAGAAGACGATCCGCTATTTCCATCTAATATATGGGCCGCGAAATTAACTTCGAGCCAGAGAACAACAAATGTATGTGAGTCGTTTCACTCACATTTAAATAACTGTTTTAATTCTAGTCATCCTAACATATTTCTATTTTTGGAAACAATTAAACATTACCAATGTGAAACATACTTACAAATACAGAGCGTAAATAGTTTCAAACGTTTAAACTTTTCGTATGTACTCGTATTTTAATATTAAGATATATTTTAAACCAGGTAACTCGGACGAAAATGTATATTCCCGAAAATTAGCAGAGGACGAAGCTGTATATATTCAGGTAAAGAGTTTCTTCACATTTGACCATTAATTAATGCGGGTGGACGAAACTGTATGTGCCCATCGGCATATCTCCAGTCCAAGGTCGTTCGAGTCTAGAAATGAAAGAATTAGGTTATTTTCTCATTACTTACAATTTTAAAAACCGGAGGAAAGGGTCAAAGGTTTGAGATGGTTAAATATTGTTAAGTTTTCTTCCTGCTTTCTGGTCGATGTACTTGACAAATTTTAAGCTTATTATTTAGAGTAAAAGATAAATGGAGTTAATAAAGTAGACTAGGGGGTTTTAGGGGTTGTTTCATATATATCGAGCTAAATGTCATTTTCAGGATTCTTGGACTGTGGGAATATGAAACTTAAGTTTTTTTTTTTTTTTTCATTACTTTTTTTATTAGTCTTGTATCTTGTATAGTTTTAATAGTATTATGAGAATTTTATGAGAATTTTTCTAGGTTTGTTGGTTGGCAAAAGTGGTAAGTTTTGAGCATATTCATTTATAACAGAACGTAAAAGGGGCAAAGAGGTGGACAAAGAAAATAGAAGAGTAATTTCGAATTTATCGTGTTATATATCGTTTTCGGGAATCTTTCAGTTAAGGAATCGAGCCATTGCATTTGTTTCATTATTTTCATTGTTAACATGGAAAGAGGGTAAAAGGAAATAATCATTCTATCATTTTTACAGTATTATGAAATTTTTTTCTCATTCTTGATTGGAGTATTGTATGCTAATTATTAAGGGTGATTGCTTATTTATCGTAATATAAGAGTACTTCTATTTCAGTGTTCTTGTTTTTTCCATTATTTCCAATTTTAACAGAAATAGTAAATAGAAGGGATTGAGACCTGACTACAGAGTAACCTAAAAAAAAAATGTTTAGTTGAATATAGAACAAAGGAGAATATCGAAAAAAAGGCGTTTTTTTTTAGTCTAAAGATGTTAGCTAAAAATCAAATAGTTTTGACTTACGTGTACTTAGACTGATTTGGAAATAGCAGCCGTTAGTCTAGGAAGCCGCGGGAACATGAAGAAATCATATGATAAATAGTCTTGTACCTAGAATTTTAATATTGTATCGTTATGTATTTTGACATTCTGAATCTAATTTTGGTACACATACCGACCCATAACGTTACATTCTTATCTTAACCTCAAAAATGGAAAAAAAAAAAAAAAAAGCTTGAAAATAGGTAAAAAAAGGTATCTGTAACACTAATATCATATTTCTTTTATATTTGCACCTGGTCAACCCAATTACAATATTCGTACCAACCCATGACGTTAAATGTTTTTCTTAACCTTAAAATATACCTTGAAAATGGAAAAAAAAAGATTATAAAAACAAACATGGAACATGTTCATAATTGTCTAAACTTAATTAGACAGTTTTTTTGCTCAATTTTTTACCCGACCCCTGAAAACGGACACTTTAAACCCCACCTCCCAAAAGGGATACGTTTTGCTCCACCCCTTACATTTCAAGGTCATTCCAAGTACCCTCCCGATAAATCCGTTCCATGTTAAAAATGGGTAAAAAAGGTCTTGTATCTCCACCACAAATTTTATATCACTTTTATATTTATACGTGCTGAAACTGATTACAGTATTCTTACCAACCTGTATGCAGTTCAAGGAGCATTGCTTCGATTTTTGAAGTGTTTTTTGAGGTTATGAGAAAATACAACCTTGGTCGATAAGGATATTGTAATCGGTTTCAACACGTCAGAATATAAAAGAGATAAACATTAGTGTTACACAAAAAAGAGCTTTCTTACGTATTTTTTTCCATTTTCGAGGTATATTTTTAGGTTAGAAAAAATGTAACATGATGGGTTGGTATGAATATTGTAATTGATTTGAGCAGGTCAAAATACAGAAGGAATATGATATCAGTGTTACAGTTACAATACCTTTTTTTTTACATATTTTCAAGTTTTTTCCCATTTTTGAGGTGTTTTTGGAGGTTAGGAAAAGAATGTAATGTTATGGGTCGGTATGTGTACCAAAATCAGTTTTAGTATGTTAGGTACGAGACAAGACTATTTATCAAACGATTTCTTCAGAAAATGCAACGATTTCGTTACCTTCCCGAGACTTTCTGTACTAACGGCTCCTATTTCCAAGTACACATAACTATTTGATTTTTAGGTTACATCTTTAGACCAAAAATTGCCTTTTCTCGACATTCTTCATTTAGAAATATAAATGGTAAAGTTGTTAGAACCGTACTTATTACACAACGGATCAATTACTGTATTTACTTCCCTTGCTAACGGGAAGTATTGTATCATGAGAAAATTATCCTCTGAAATTTTTGCTTCTCTTCACGTAGATCATAAAAAAATTGTTTTCTCAATTTCCGCGGCATGTCTCTCTGACTGGCACGATAACTCTGGAACGTAATAATAATCCCTAGAATATGGATGAAACCTATAGTTTTTTAATTAATATCATTTTAGGGGAAGGGGGGGATTTACTTAGTCTATACTCCTTTTTTAGAACTACATGTGTACCATTAAAGTACCGAGTAAGTTACTTTATAGATATTTTTTTGTGAATTAAATTTATGAATGTCATAACCATGTTGCTTCAAATCCTGTAGTCCGTTTTGCAAAGATCTTCAACAGAGTCTGTTATAAAGTCTGAATAGTTTTTTAGAATAAAAAAAACGCTTCTATCTTTTTTCTCTCCTTTTGTCTCGACGCCCTTTTGTCGTTTCACACCGTCTCCTTACTTCCACTTCGATGGTATGTATACGCATCCAAACTTCAAAACGATCTAGTTGTTGCACATTTGGTCTGTTGTTATTTTCTTTGTCGATAATCATTACTTTTTTTTAATGTGTTCAGTTCAAGGCCTTAAGTCTTACTCTCTTCTTCAACTTTGCGAATGAGGTCCAGAATTTCGTCTTCGCTACTACCCAGGAGAAGGACACTATCGTCAGGAAAGAGAAAGATTATTTATTTTCTGACCATTAATGGAAATTCCGTAGTCAGTATCTTCCATCACTCTCCTCATGATACATTTTCCATAGATATTAAAAATTTTTGGAGATAATATGCAGCCCTGTCTTACACATCGTTTAGATTGAAACTCTCTTGATAATGTACTATTTAGTCTTACTGCCCCGGTATTATCTGCATACAAGTTAATTATGAGGATGATCGGATGTTGAGGTACTCTAACTTCTATAAGAACCCACCACAATTTATTCCACTTGAATCTCTCTCTGTCTCTCTATGTATATATATATATATATATATATATATATATATATATATATATATATATATATATATATATATATATATATATGTTAGCAGTCCTAGAATTAAGAGATCTAAACTGAAAAATAATATACAGGATGTTTCATTTAAAAAATATACCGGTTACGTCATAGGTCAAAAATTTTATGCGCGATTGTATATGTCTGTGTGTAAAATTCTTTAAAACTCGAAAACTCTGTATTTGACATTTTAGGGGGGCGATTCATTTATAGGCAATACCATAGCTCTGTATAATATAAAATATTTACCCAATGAAGCCAAATGCAATATTTGTATTGAATTCTAATTACCTACCGTTGAATAGTCCAAATTTAGTAACCGCCTCAAAATTGTTTCTAAAATTCTGCAGAAAATTAATTACGTATTGGTACAAATAATGTCGGTGATTTATAAATATTTGTTTTTTTTAATTATTTTTATTATAACATAATGTGTAAATTGGAGGTTGTCAAGCTGTCAACCTGCTCCACTCTACCATAAATTATGCTTATTTTTCACATTTCCTTTAACGTAATAACATCAAATACCACATCAAGGAAATTGTCATTAATTAGGAGATGTCATCAATAGCGAAAGAATAATCAATAATAATAGAATTAAAAATAAATAGTACAGTCCTATATTAAACAAACCAAGTAATTAAAATAATAGTTTCAAACGTAGTTGGGTTATTTTAGTTCAGCCTGAATAAAAAATATTTCGGCCGCCTGTTCAGTTCAGATCTGAGTTTGAGTAAGCAAGAGACATGAAGTCTCCCCGTGAAGATTTCTTTTTTGTTTCGGTTGCAAAATATGCTAGTTATTTATATATTGTTCCAGGCTTTAATTTTTATAATAAAATTTTAATTAGAAAACGTAGTTACGAGGGACATCTGAAGATCTTTGTTGCTTTGGCAATGGTTTCTATCGTTTTAAAATTTTGGGAGGAACTTTTGAAAATAAATGATGGTGGCATTTTCCTAAAAATCCTAAGATTGCATTCAGCCATTTCTTACAACCTAACTTTGTTTACTATTATTATTAATTCTTACAGAAAAAGATTTACTTGGAGGAAGTTTTTTCATAAATTCACATTAGTTGAGGAGAGTTTATCAACTGAAAGATCAAGTTTCGAGGAACATTTATCCAAATATTTCAAATATTACTTTATTTTTTTAGTTACTTCGTTAATCGTATTGAATTACACTGATTATTTATCATGGTATAATGGAGAAAATATGCAGGGAAAGATAATATTTTTAACGCTCTTTCCAATGAATGCATGCATTATAGACATTTATTCCACATTTCAATACGTTATAATGATAGTCTTGTTAATGTCTATAAAAACTAGATACCAGAAGGTTGCAGAACTCGCTATTAAATTAAAATGGTCTATCAATGCGGAGGAAATAATGCACACAATTAAGAAAATTGAATTATTAAGTCTTCATCTTCATAATATAGTAATCTGTTTTAAAAATATGTATGAAATACACTTGTTTCTAATGATTGTCAATTATTTCCTGACTTTCCTCATCACTGCTCTTGTGATGAGCAGATTTGGAGCCGCTATAAGCACTATTACATGGGTAATTCTCCATACGGTAAGTCATAGTTTATTAAAATTTACTAGTCTTTCTTCATTGTCCCAAATTCCCTTTATATTTGGTATTTTAATATAGACAATTAGTGCAATAGTAGACTTAGTGGCTTGACTTACGTTAGACACTAATGTAATAGAGAGATTAGTTAAAGTTGAGTGATGAATTCAGTACTACCATTATAAGCAGACAGTTCTAACATAATTACTAAATTTGGCTTTTTCACATTAAATAATTAATTAATCCAGGGCTACAAATTGATATTTTACATAATAGGTATTTTTCGGTAAGTTATGAATAAAGAAAGGTATGTAGAGGACGAGCCTCTAAAAAATTTGGTAATTAAGAAAAAAATTGATGAATATTACACAAATACCCATACATCTCTCTAATTCATCATTCCTTCCCAATTATGTCTCTTACGATATGTATTTATGTTAAAATTTTTTCCATTATCGCAACTAAAACCAGGAAAATTTATCATAATACTATTTAAAGAGTGCAATATTTAAAAGTCTCGATCAACTTCACGCCCTTATTAGAATTAGAAATAATAAAAAAATAATAAAACTTTCAGATTCTGGGAATCTAAAACACCCTGTAGAGTACGTATAATATAACACATATGAAAATATTCCTTTTCTCTTCTATCCCCTTATATATTTTACTACTTCATGCTTTAAATTTGTCCGTTATCTCAAACAAAATTTAGAACAAATTCTCATAACACTATTGAAACTGTGTAATAGAAACCAACTCCTCGTCTTTTGCAACAGAGCAACTTCTTTAATCTTATTTCCCAACCCATTAATCACTTATGTGTTTTAACACAAATAATTTTACATATCTTTTTTCATTCCCTGAAAAAAAAAAATAAGGAAAATTACAGATACCATACAAAAATTTATCAATACTCACACTTTTTATCTCCATCCTCTGCAGCTCAAAACTAGAGGTTTTGTTTTCACCTTAAGCAATATGTGCAAATTAAATAACGAAATTCTAAATTGATATTTAACGTTGATCGACAGTTCGCCTAATATTCCCTAATTCAAATACTAAAGGTTTTTCAGATATTGGCCTCCGAAAATAAATTAATTTTTTACTTAAATTTTTATTATAGTTATATTAATTATATAGGTTAACCCTATATAAGAAGGGTAAATGGGTATGTATATATATATATATATATATATATATATATATATATATATATATATATATATATATATATATATATATATATGTATATATATCTATATATATATATATATATATATATATATATATATCTATATATATATATATATATATATATATATATATATATATATATATATGTGTATCTATATATATATATATATATATATATATATATATATATATATATATATATATATAAATAAAATGCAACGTCTCTCTGTCTGTCTGTCTGTCTGTCTGTCTGTCGTTAATGCGCCTATCACTGAAAAACCACTTATCCGATTTACGTACTTTTTTTTTTTAAAACATACATATGTTCTCTAGCCAGGTTATAGGCTATATTTTATTACGATAGGTAGCATAAGGAATGAGCAGTGACGTCAAATAGTGAATGATGTCGGAAATAAGTTTGCTGCTAGCGCGTGCCTTTGCAATACACAGCCTAAAACCATTAAATATGGAACAATATTATGTAGCAAAGAATATCTCTAATGTATAATCTATATAATATATAAAATGCAATGTCTCTTTGTCTGTCTGTCCGTCCATTAGTGCGTTTATCACGCCGGAACCACTTATCCGATTTACCTGTCTTTTTTTAAATTCATGTATATATTCTTTGGCCAGATTATATAATAATAATAATAATCTATATCTATAATATATATAAAAATGCAATGTTTGTCTGTCTGTGTGTCTGTCCGTTAATGCGCTTATCCCTCGAGAACCACTTATCCGATTTACGTGATTTTTTAATTTCATACATATGTTCTCTGACCAGGTTATAGGTATATATTTTATTACATCTATAATATATATAAAATGCAACGTATTCTGTCTGCATGTCTGTCCGTTAGTGCGCTTAGCACTGGAGAACCACTTATCCGATTTTCGTACTTTTTTTTTTTAAAACATACATATGTTCTCCGGCCAGGTTATAGGCTATATTTTATTACGATAGGTAGCATAAGGAATGAACATTGACAATAATAGTAAATTAAGTCGGACAAAGTTTGCAGCTAGCGCGTTCTCTTGCAATACACAGTCCAAACCATTAAATATGGAACAATTTTATGTAGCAGAGAATATCTATAATATATATAAAACGCGATGCCTCTCTGTCCGTCTGTCTGTCTGTCTGTCCGTCCGTCCGTCCGTTAGTGTGCTTATCACTGGAGAATTACTTATCCGAGTTACGTGCTTTTTTTTAAACATACGTATGTTCTCTGGCCAGGTTATAGGATATATTTTATTAGGTGACATAAGGAATAAGCAGTGACGATAATAGTGAATTAAGTCGGAGAAAAGTTTGCCGCTAGTGAGTTCTCTTGCAATACACTCCCTAAAGCATTAAATATGGAACAATATCATGTAGCCAAGAATACAATATATATAAAATGCAACGTCTCTCTGTCTGTCTGTCTGTCCGTTAGTGCGCTTATCACTCGAGAACCACTTATCCGATTTACGTGTTTTTATAAATTTATACATATGTTCTATATAATTCGATATAAGCCTAGATAATGGGAGATAAGGTGAGATAATGGGAGATAAGGAGAAATAATGGGAGATAAGTCGAGATAAGCCTCGATAATGGGAGATAAGGTGAGTTAATGGGAGATAAGTATAAATAATGGGAGATAAGGAGAGATAATGGGAGATAAGCAGAGATAAGTCTAGATAATGGGAGTTATGGTGAGATAATGGGAGATAAGGAGAAATAATGGCAGATAAGGAGAAATAATGGGAGATATAAGTCGAGCTAAGCCTAGATAATGGGAAATAAAGTGAGATAGTGGGAGATAAGGAGAAATAATGGGAGATAAGGAGAAATAATGGGAGATGAGCAGAGATAAGCCTAGATAATGGAAATTATGTAGAGATAATGGGAAATAAGGAGAAATATTGTTAGATAAGGAGAAATAATGGGAGATATTTTATTACGTTGGGTAACATAAGGAATAAGCAGTGACGATAGTAGTGAATCAAGTCCACGCGAGCGGAGCCGCGGGCCCGGCTAGTATATATATATATATATATATATATATATATATATAGAAAGAGGAAAGATAGTAACAGGGCACTGGCAACAAACAATCCTAAGTTTAACTCTGGGAAACGCCCTTATAAGGAGAAGAGATGAGCAATCAAAGTTCTAAAGGCTCTAGTATCTGCTTTTTTTTTTTTTTTTTTTTATTATCGAGCTTTCGCTGCCCAATGGTAGCTTCTTCTGGATTCTAAAAATGCAAACCAGGTACAGAAAATAAACCAAAACGTTCGTTTTTTAAAATGTGATTAAATGAATTGTACGACTGTATGTGAAATTACTTACAAAAATTTTAGCAGTTAATTCATCTCTGGTGAAGACAATGAAATTTGCATTTTTGTTGGCCAGGTAGTATGAATGATTACACAAACATGATTAAAAGCACTTAGAGAGTTACACAAATATTGAATATACAACTTTGTCAATAAACATTAGTTAAAAACACTTTTTGAAGACCGAAACATAACTGCAAGAAACACCATGATGTTGAAATGGTACTCCATTTTAAAATTTTTAACGTCGAGTTTAATAACTATTTAGTGATATTTGAGTCCGAACCGGATATTGTTGGTAGTCTCTGTCGTCATCAGGTCGACAAAAATCCATAAGAAGCATTAAAGTTAGGGATGTGGTAAATTTTTTTAGGTGGATGCTAATTTTAGATAAATTATTTATTATTTATTATATTATATATTATTTTTATTATATCTATTTTTTAGTTTTAATTTTATAAAAAAAGGGGGACTTAAATTTGATGAATGTTACTCTTCGACGGGTTATTTATTATATTAATTCTTTAATTTTATTATCAAGAGATTCAAAGGCTAATTTAAAAATTTAAAAATTTGAAAGAGAAAATTAATACTGGACATTATTTATTATTTGTCATATTTAATTTTTTAATTATTTAATTTTAACAAGAAGACATAGAAAAGTAACTGGTAATAATAGCAAAAATGACAGAAAGAGAAAAGAAACGTCAACTTTACTAGAAACTAATTTTTTCATAAAGATCGTTCTTTTTTATTGGTTTGGTATAGTTTTGTGTAAGTAAATAAGTATACATGGAGCTCAATCTTTCTATGTCTTTTTTGTGATTGAGGTTATTTTTACAGGTTTTTATGTAACACATTTCCAAGAAACTTCTTCTGAAATAATTAGTCTCAACATCCGGAATGAAGCTGTTGTTCGAGCTAGTTGCGTTAGGTTTGTGTTTACTATCACTTTTGTGTAACGCTAATCTCTTAGAGAGCTTTTGTGAAGTTTGTCCAACGTAGACCAAACCACATTGACAGGGAATGCCATAGATTATATTAGTTCTTTGTAAAGTATCGGTTTTATCTTTTAAATTGGTATAAAAACAATTCATTCTTTTTATGTGGCAATTGGCAATTTTAATGTTTGCATTTTTAAAAAGAGAAGACAAGGACTGGGAAAGGCCTTCAATAGATTGTAACTTTCCTACTTTAATATCGACATTAGTGGTGACAGTTGGATTAATTTGAAGGGGGGGTCTTTGAAAATTCTTTTTAATTAGAGCTTTAGGATAGTAATTGTCCAACAAGATGTTTTCTAACAGTTTTACATTTTTTTCTTTAAATGAGGGGTGGCAGAATCTTATCTATTCTGTTCTTTAGTCCTCTGATGATGTTCAGTTTTTATTTCATAGGGTGATAAGAATGGAATGGGATATATCTACCAGAACTTTATTTTTTCCTATTCCAGTCCAGTTTGACTGTATTATTTTCTGAGCGTACAACCCTAGTATCCAGAAACGGAACAGCAACAGTCAGTCTCCTCCTCAACAGTAAATACTAATTTATGATTGACAGAATTGTAAATGTTAAGAGTGTTCTTTACACTTCCGGCAGGTAAAAGCGACTAACAAGTCATCTACATATTGAAACAAAAGGGGAAATTCAAATTCAACCCCTTGAAAATAACAAAATAAAGAAGTTTATTCATAACAATTTCAGCCAGGATTGGTGAAATAGCACTTCCCATTGGGACGCCAATTTTTTGTCTGTAGAATGTACCGTTGAAGGAGAAAAAATGTATTTTCATATAAAAAGTAATGATTAGTTGAAACTGTTCTTTAGGAATATTACATATTTCTTCTATTGATGTGAAATGTTCATTTAATATTGATATAATAAGGTCTAGAGAAATGTTAGTAAACAGTGAAACTGCATCGAAAGAAGCAAGTACAAAACCTCTGATTTTATTAAAAGTTGAAAAAGCTGTTTCTAAAATAGAGGCTATATATTTAGCAAGTGGTTGTGTAGATGCTCCTACACAGGAAACTATTGGTCTTAGAGGTATATCTCGTTTATGTATTTTTGGTAGACCATAATATTTGGGACAAATACCATTATAAGTTGTCAATGTGCGAGCAGTTGCTTCATCTAAAAACTTACTATCTTTTAATGATTTAATTAATTTATTGCATTTAATTTCTATTTTTGAAGTGGTATCGTGATGTATTATTTCATAAGAACTCTCATCTTGAAGTAGGGAGTGTGATTTCTCAAGATAAGAAGTTTTTGACATAGCAACAGTAACATTGCCTTTATCAGACCTAGTAATCATTAAATCGGGATGGTTTTTTAAGAAAATTTTTGTTTCCTTCTCTAATTTGTCAGTGATAGAAGTTTTGTCTTAATGTGATATTACAGTTAGTAATTAGGTTTACAGCCCTTGCACCAATGTAGTCTTGTTTTTGTGGGGGTGCATAGTGAATTAATTCTTCTACCTCAGACAGTAGACTAAAACATGTTAATACCTTTGTTAGATATAGTGACACTAAACTTGAGACCCAGGGCTAGAAACCTTTTACATTAGGTGGTATTTCTACAACAGAAATATTTTTTATCCACTTGTCTTTTCCTATATTAAATTCATAAAATTTTTTTTTAAAAATTCTATTTTTTTTAATGTTGTTTTTTTTAATTTTATTGAATAAAAATTTATATTTATTATGTTGAATAAAAAATGAAATCATCAAAATATGAAATGGTAATTGAGTTCTAAGGTCCTGTAATAGCTCATCCAATGATATCTCGAGTCTTTCTATGTACCGATTAGTGTCAGAAATACATAACTTATGGAAATTGGTTGTTACCTGTTGTGTTATGTTTTCCAGTCTGGTTATATTATTGTTTGATATAGTTTGTGGAATTCTCCAGAGTCTTTTATGTTATCTTCAAGGAAACGGGGTGTTACTTTTGAACGACGACATTTCTAATAGAAATATTCGTCTGTTTCTTTGAGATGCAAATTTTCTATTAATATTATCATACAATTTCATACTTTTTACCACATTTGGCCCAAAACGTCTCAGATATTCGTCTGTAGAAGGTTCCCATTTTTCGAAAACTATAATAAGAAAGAGGAAGGACAGTAACAGGGCACTGGCAACAAACAATCCTAAGTTTAACTCTGGGAAACGCCCTTATAAGGAGAAGAGATGAGCAATCAAAGATCTAAAGGCTCTAGTATTTGCTTTTTATTTTTATTATCGAGCTTTCGCTTGCCCAATGGTAGCTTCTTCTGGATTCTAAAAATGCAAACCAGGTACAGAAAATAAACCAAAAGGTTCGTTTTTTAAAATGTGATTAAATGAATCGTACGACTGTATGTGAAATTACTTACAAAAACTTTAGCAGTTAATTCATCTCTGGTGAAGACAATGAAATTTGCATTTTTGTTGGCCAGGTAGTATGAATGATTACACAAACAGGATTAAAAGACACTTAGAGAGTTACACAAATATTGAACATACAACTTTATCAATAAACATTAGTTAAAAAACACTTCTTGAAGATCGAAAACATAACTGCAAGAAACACCATGATGTTGAAATGGTACTCCATTTTTAAATTTTTGACGTCAAGTTTAGTAAAACTATTTAGTGATATTTGAGTCCGAACCGGATATTGTTGGTAGTCTATGTCGTCATAGACGCAGATACTAGAGCCTTTAGATCTTTGATTGCTCATCTCTTCTCCTTATAAGGGCGTTTTCCAGAGTTAAACTTAGGATTAAATATATATATATATATATATATATATATATATATATATATATATATATTATCATATTATATATATATATATATATATATATATATATATATATATATATATATCAATATATATATATATATATACATATATATATATATATATATATATATATATATATATATATATATATATATATTATATATATACATATATATATATATATATATATATATATATATATATATATTATATATATATATATATATATATGTGTGTGTGTGTGTAATTGTCTTCTCTCCAATAAACAATATATTTTAAACCGTAACACTTCTCATTCAGCGCTAGATACAAATTGTCCATCACTAAAATACCATTTGGGAATAATAATGAGTAGAACTGATTATACTTTATAAATATGGTAGTACACTTACAAGATGAAATTCTTCATCAAATTGATGCCGAAAATATGCTACATGGTACAACAGAATGGAATGCGTTGAAGAAAGAAATATGTTATGGGGATAATTTGTTAAGTATTATGCTTGTCAATATCAGAAGCTTAAATAAGAATAATGATAATCTTCTCATTTTCTTGAGTCCTATGAACTTTTAGGTTTGGATATAATAGTTTTAAGTGAGACGTTTCAACTTGGAACAACAAAAAATTATCATGTACAGGGCTACCAAACTCTTTATAATGAAGCTAAATATAATAAGAACGATGGTATCCTTATTTTGGTAAAAAATAATATTAATGTTGAATATACATGTCCTTTGTTACCCACCTCAAGGGCAACTCTTGCTAGAATTATATTTGAGTTAAAAAACGTAAAAATTGGAATGACCGCAATATACAAACTACCACCAATACCAAAGATTAATTTTATTGATGACTTAAACAGTTTTCTTGAACATTCCACTAACTCAAGCATAGAAATTATTATAGGAGATATTAACATAAACATATTAGACACTAATGATGATAATGTTGTGGATTCTCTTTCTGCTCTTGAATCCCGGGGTTTTAAATCTTACATAAATTCAGTTACTAGACCAGATTCCGAAACTTCTTGACACCACATTTTTGTCAAACAGAAATTAAAATCTAATATATGGTGTTTTAAATCGTGCACTGTTGATACAGATATTTCAGATCATAACCCAGTTATACTAAATATTAATAGAAAGGAGGTAATGCCAAAAAATACAGTAAATGAACGAATATCAATAGCAAACTCTAAAATAAATGTTGATTTGACTGTCGTTACTAGGGAGAGGGATCCGGAAATTTCCACAGAGACGTTTTTGAATGCATACCGGGAATTATTGGAGAATGCTACAGAAACATTCACAACGAAGATAAATAAACATAAAAAAACTGAAAGAATGGATTACTGAAGGTATTATTACTTCAATTAAGAATCGGGATAAAATGAAAAAAAAACTTATGAATAATTACAACCTGCATAAAAAATATCGAAACACTTTAAATAAAATAATTCAGAAGCAAAAAAACGATTACTACAAAAGTTAAATAGCAAGTCACAAAAACAACATAAAAAAACTTTACGAAATCATTAAGGATGCTACTTATGAGGTTAAAAATAAGACAAATGAAAATTTTAATATAAAAAACAGTCAGGATGAGGCTTTCGAAAGTGAAACTGAAATGGCACATTATTGCAATGAATATTTTTTTGTTAACATCGGCCAAGAGATGGAGAGGGTCATTCCTCAGCCTCGGACTGAAGTTCAGGATGTGGTGCGTGTGGACAGATCAATTTATTTAACTCCTATAACTAAGAATGAAATAATTAAACATATATCTTCATTGAAAAACAATACCTCACCTGGTTATGATAATATAAAGACAGTAACAATAAAACAAACATACATAGAAATAATAGAACCTTTATTGCATATATTTAACAGAATTCTAGAAACTGGAATTGTACCATTTAAAACCTCAATAGTCATACCTATATACAAAAGTGGCGTAAAAACATCCATAAATAATTACAGACCTATAAGCTTAATTAGTAACTTTGCAAAAATATTGGAGAAATGCATAAAGGAAAGATTTTCATTATTTTTTAAAATTAATAATGTCTTGACACCAAATCAGTTTGGTTTTGTTGAAGGACGTAATACGTCGGATGCTATGCATAGACTTGTAACTGAGATTGTAAATCATCTGAATTTGGATAGAAAATGCAAAGCAGTTTTCCTAGATCTTGCCAAAGCATTTGATACTGTTCCGCACGCAAAACTTCTTAATGTTCTGGAAAGAAATGGGATAAGGGGTTTGGCATACCATTTAATGAATATTTATTTTTCTGAAAGATATCCAATGGTTAAAATGAATAATGCTATAAGTTCAAGACAATTAATAAAAATTGGGATTCACCAGGGCACTGTATTGGGACCAATCCTGTTTATAACATACATCAATTCCTTGCTGAATATGGAGGTTGGCGGGATGACTATCTCCTTTGCTGACGACACATTACTGTTTTTTTCAGGAGAAGAATGGGAGGATTTAAAAGATACAGCAATGAATGGCCTGAAAATAATAGGAAAACTGGCTTGAAAATTATAAACTTACCCTTAATTTAACAAAGACCCAGTATATTGGCCTTCTCTTGACTATGGCGAATAGACCACCATTCAATTATATAGAATTCAGTAAACACATCGTAAAACGAAGTAACACACGCTAAGTACCTTGGAATAGTGATTGAGCAGTTTCTGAAGTAGCATTTCATGTTGATTACGTGTCGAACAAAATTCGAAAACTCGTTTATAAATTTTACCTTCTGAGAGATTTCTGGACCAAAGCGCTTTGGTGATGATTTATAAGGCATTAGTAGAATCGATAATTCGATATGGAATTGTGGTATGTGGTGGATTGTATAATAATAACCTACACAAAACTAAATATTAAACAAAAATATATTTTGAAAATAATATATAAAAGAAATAAAAGATATCCAACGGACGGACAGGCTGTTTTCAGTAAAAACGAGTAACATTAAAATAATGTATATCAACGCGATTTGTGCCTATATACACACTCATAAAGATGCTCATTACATATAGCACATAAGTACGACACTCGAACAAAAACACTTCAACATTTAAAAGTGCCTCAAAGCCACAACAATTTACATCTAAATATTTGAATTATAATGGGCCTAAATTTTACAATTTACTCCCTATTGAAATACGAAAAGCAACAGAATAAAAATAAATTCATCAGAAAATGTAACGGGTTTGTTTTCGAAATAGCTTCCAATTTGAAGGGTTTCTAAACTGAATGGGATGGTGTCAGAACTATCTCATGACGGGAGAAGGAAGGAACTTCTTTGATGTATATATATGTATATCCTGTCTCTTTCTTTTTTCTTTAATTTTAGTTCTTTTTTCTTTTTTCTTTGGTTTTAGTTTCTCTAGTTTTTAGTTTTAAATTAGTATCATGTTGTAATTTGGGATTGTACATAATATTTTTTAATTTAATTTTACTGAAAATTTGTAAGTTTATGCACATACAGATGTCTTTTCATCTAGGTGCATTTTATATCAAAGTAATTTACACTATATAAATACCTTCATTGTTGTTTCATAATATTAAGTGTGTATTGTATTTTTCAATTGGTGAATAAATATATATATATATATATATATATATATATATATATATATATATATATATATATATATATAATATATATGTATATATATATATATGGTCATTGCATACGAAAACGCAAATGTCTGCCGTCAGAACTGCTTAAATGATTTTGGAAAGTATGCGGGCTCAAATTTTAGCTTTTTTTTTGTAGAATCGTGAGGTACTTTTTAAAATTCTCAATTCAATGACAGTATCAAATACAAGTGAAGGTCGAAAAATGCAATTTAATCATTATTTCATTGGATTAAAATAGTATTCAAAGATTGGCCCTTATGTTTTCGAGGTTGCTGAATACGATCCTAATACAAAAAGAATATTCTAGTAGTTAACAGCTGTCAAACGAGCTGTCATTTTACTCAAAATGGCATTTAAACATTATTTCAACACAATAAAACACTATTCAAACATTGGCCCTTATGTTTTCAATTCTGATGCCACAAAAATATTTAGACAGTTTTGTAGCTATCAAACCAAATTACAAGAAATCACATTAAATCATTATTTCAGCACATTTAACCGTTTAATTGGCGGTCACTTTAAAATGATCTTCGTTTTAAATGAATGGAAAATAAATCCTGTACACGTAAAAAATAAGTCAGTAAAAAAAAAGTTATCAGACTATAACTTGGCAAGTCCGTAGAGATTCTTTCCACTCTGAGGTAGATAAAATTATACCTAAGCCTTTAAAATTAAAATTTTTATAACTTTTCGGTCATAATTTAGAAATTGGTGAAAAAATTTTCATT
>CM032452.1:30836010-30841010 GCA_019049505.1 Pachyrhynchus sulphureomaculatus
ACCTTGTGATGTGTTGAGTCGTTATTTTTAACCATATAACATCAAAGTTTCGGGGCTCCAGAGCCTCTTTTCGTTAGCAAGAGAGCTCGCTTTTGACAAAAAGATAGATTCAAAAGTTACGCCTAAACCGGAAATAGAAGTCGTATCCAGGATAAAGAAAGTTGACTATGCTGGTCGATGAACTGTCCTTGGTTTTACAAAGACAGAGTACATGAGATTTCTTTGATTGTAAGTGTTGGTGCACTGAATTTATGTTCAAGTATGTTGCAAAAATCTGTTTTAAAGATGTGATCTCTGCATGTTGACTCCCCTAAATCGGTTTCCACCTAGAGATCCGAACGGGGGGCTATTTTACCTCCGGAATTTTTTGTTGTATCCAGATGCTCATCAAGCTGTTTGGTGCCACAGTCCGGGCAAATCGGCACAGCCACTATATAAAAAATACGACTTTCAAATAAATTAAACTCATTTTGGGTTCAGAAAGAGCTTTAGAATATATGAGGTACTTGTCTATCAATTTTTCTTATCACAAAATTGTAGAGATGTGAATGTCAATGTATTTACCTGCTTCATTGACATTCGGAAGGCCTTCGACTATGTCAGATACGACAACATGTTCGCAATCTTACAAAATACTGAAACAGATCACCAAAAGAAATTAAGACCACCTTCAATTTATACTGCCAGCAAACAGCGGATATAGGAATGGAGAAAGTCATACCTATCAAGAAGAGAGAAAGGCGGTGATGTATTTGTTCCTCTTTGCCCTTCGACCTCTTCTCAATAGATATATTTAAGGAAACATTTATTAAAATCACATCCGAAATCAATGTGAATTTTGTTGCAATCGATCACATCAGTTATTTTGGTAGACAACGAGCGAAACACAGCGAACAGTTTAGATATTTTAGGTACATCTCTAAAACCAGGGTAGTTGTCTTCTCGAAAACACATATCTTTACCAGACTCCTTACTAAGAGATGTAGAGTTAGAAATGTCCTCGTTAAAATATCTCGGCATTCTCGTAAACGACCAATACGTTTGAAGAAGAAATCAGATCACGAATGGAGCAAGCCAGAAAGTCTTTTAGTAATATAAAGAGATATTTTTTCACAATTGGATGTTAATTTGGAACTTCGCCGGATAATTTGCTACATTTTCCTAAAATCTCTCATATGGGTTTGAACGTTGGACTCTTGATCCTGACACCAGAAAACAACTTTAGGCCTTAGCATAACATGGGTAGAAAGAATGACTCACCTTAAGTGCATAGATCTATAAAGAAAACCTATTTATTACTGTCATTATATGACTCGTAAGTCATATAATGAGGGCAAAGAAATACGAGTTGCTTAGTTTTTTTTTATTGAGCAAAAAAGAACAATTGAACGAGAAAGTCAAACTCTTGGCTGAAATATATCAGAAGGTTTAATTGCTCCTCAAGAGACCTTTTTAGAGACAGAAGAAGAAATAAGGCATTATCACTAATTACGGGTCAACAGTAAACTCTTACTTTACTTTTTTACTTATTTTCACTTTTTTAAAAGTTCACGTTCGACCAGTGACCAGTAAAACAACATTGACCAATGAATTAGCTTTCATCTTAATTTTACTAATTTGGCCTCCTGATTCCTGATTTCAATGAAGTTTTAGCTTCAATAATAAGAGTTAGCAATAGTGTTGACTAAATTTAAGATATCCCTTAGATACTGAGACATTTATATATTTTCTTTTTAGGCATCGATAACAATTTGCATATTTGTCTGCGACATCACTAAAAGAGAAAAGGACAAACTTACAGCCATATGTTTAAAAGTTAAGGAATCTTTTCAAGAAAAATCCAAATATTATCAAGCAATGGACTGCCTTTGTTTCAAAATTAGTTCATTGAAAAATGAATTTACAGCTGATGGATTCTTTGTAATTGAGCGGGCAACATTGATTTCATTGTTTAGTTGTTGTTCAACATATTTTATAACGTTTGTAAACATGTCTTTATAAAAAAGTAATTTTTAAATGCTTCACTTGTAACGTTCACTAAGAATAGGAAGTTTTTTTAAAAAGGAGTTCGTTGAACCCTAAAACACATTAGATATTAGAGTACTACTGATTAATTATTTATAAATTATTTAAATAAAGTATATAATCAGTTCCTTTCATTTATTTATCCTATACTCTATCTATCTACTATATATGCCCGAGAATACCACCTCCGTGATGTTTTCCCCCTCGTAGATGGTGACTAGAGCAACAAACTAGATGATAGATGTTCAAACTACTTGAAGTTGCTTGTTATCTTGCAGACACCATCGAATATTGATAACGCTAGTTATTAAAGTACCGAAATTACCAACCTTGGCAACTCTAATATCCACAATAAAAACTAGAAACAAACTTCTTGCGTGTTTCAGGTCTTTTTGGTCAGTCGCAATATTATCAAAAGTTATAGACAAGAAAAGAAATATCAATATTATTAGTGCCCATAAAAATGACTTCCATAAGGAAAAATCAAGAGAAGATCTTCTAACTTATACGTTATACGTATTTGAAACAATTGCACTTGATATATCCAAACCATTCAACTCCGTTTGGCATGATGGATTTTTGGCCAAACTACACTATTATAACAATACTGAAATGTTTTAGTATGATACATGAATGTCGCCCTTTTTAAAAAAATCCATATGATTTTTAGGAAGCACCATACTTCAAACGATATGTGTCAAAAATTCATAACATTTCGACGATTAGTTTACAAATTACAGTGCTTTTAGTGACACTAATTTTGATATTTTTAAAACAATGGAAAAACTAGAATTTCGTGTGTTGATTAGACATTGTTTTTTGATGGAAAAAAATACCGTTCAAGCAAAGCAGTGGCTTAATAAGTGTTAAGGAGACTCTGCTCCTGGAAAATCACTCATCATTTATTGGTATACTGAATTTAAACGCGGTCCTCAGATACAAATGATGTTAAACGCTTTAGATGCCCAAATAAGGTGGTTACACTGGAAAACAAAAAAATCCACAAAATTGTTTTGGATGACCGTAAAGTGAAATTGCGTGAAATAGTTGACACCTTAAAGATATCAAAAGAACTTGTTGGTCATATTTTGTACGAACATTTGGGCATGAGAAAGCTCTGTTCGAAATGCGTACAGCGTTTGTTCACAGTAGATAGAAAACAACAACGTGTTGATGATTCTGAGCGCTGTTTGTACCTGTTTAAGCGCAATAAAAAGAATTATTTTCTTACGATATGTGACAATGGATGAAACATATATCCACCACTACACACCGGAATCGAATTGGCAGTCAGCTGGGTGGATAGCAGCCAGTGAAAGCCGCCCGAAGTGACTAAAGATACAATAGTGGGCTGGGAAGTTTTTGTCCTCGGTATTTTGGGATGCGCAGGATAATCCACCATGACACAAGTCAATGGTTACGATGGCAAAATTTCATGAATTGAAGTTCGAATTTCTTCCTCATCCACCGAATTTTCCAGGCGTAGCTCCCGGCGACCTCAAAAAAGTGCTTGCGGCGCTCCAATGAAGAAGTTATCGCCAAAACTGAGGCCTATTTTGAAGGCAAAGACAAATCCTTCTACAACAAGAAAAGCAAAGAAATGTTAGAAAAGCGTTGGACTGATTGTGTCGCTCTTGAAGGAGACTGTATTGATGAATAAAGTCGAATTTTGCAAAAAAAATATGTTTTAACTAGCTAAACTAAAAACTTTTCAACCTACGTGTTATGTCTAAAAACGTTCAGTTTATAGATGTCGAGTTTCCTCGGAGAGCGTTTTTTACCAGTGACCAGTTTCTGCCGGCGGGTTCATGCCGATCTGACTCAAGGTATCATACTGTTTCGTACTCTTTTACACATTTACAATAACAACCTGTTGGAAAGCGCCAGGAATTCTATCTACAGCTTTGACGATAATAGTATATTTTATTTTTTTTAACGAACAAACACCTGGAAGAAATTTTATCTTGGGGTGGGAGTAACTAAGTAGAATTTAACATTGTAAAATCTCAAATGGCTATTTTTTTTAAAAAAGTTAGCATTTTATAACCAGATACATTTGGGTCGGGACACTCCATCCCTCTAACACCCTCACTCAATATGCTGGGCGTTAACTTTAGAACAAATATGTCATGGCATAAACGTATTGCATGAATGACAAAAAATCTTCTCTATGTTACATCATACTAGGACGCATTAAACTGCAAGACAACTTTTAATCATGAACAAAGTTCAAATCCGGCCAACGATACAATACCGCTCCTATATCCATAGCTCTACTTCCAAACATACAGCATATTTCTTAAATTCTAATCGAAAAAGAGCTATTCACCTGATTGGAGATCTTGAACTCACTAGAACCCTTGGTTCGTATTATCGAAGAAATGTTGGTAATACGAGTCTATTCTATAAGCACTTTCAAGGAAGGTGTTCGATTGACGCAACCGGCTCAACTCCTCTCAGTTTGGTGTACGCGAGGAATATACGTCGAGCTAATGCATCACATCCGTATGAGGTTCAGCTTATCACTCTTCGTACTTTTTTCCAGAATTTTTTATATCGAGAACCTCATCTCTTTTGAAATATATTGCCAAGAATGATGTGCTTCGCTGTAATAGAGCTTTAGCTATTTCCCTATATATATATATATATATATATATATATTATATATATATATATATATATATATATATATATATATATATGTATATATATATATATATATATATATGTATATATATATATATCTATATATATACATATATATATATATATATATATATATATATATATATATATATATATATATATATATATATATATATATAATGCACTCGTCGTGATAAATACTTAGAATATTCTAGAATATTTTAAAAATTTTTTCATCAGTACTTTTCGAGATTTTTGGCCATTTTTTTAAACGTAATATGAAGAATAGTTTGCGCGAGTTTTTTTATCACATATATATATTTTTGAAC
>CM032452.1:30846010-30973510 GCA_019049505.1 Pachyrhynchus sulphureomaculatus
TTATGAAAGCCTGGAAAACCAAAATAAGCCTAGAAACACAAACCGAACGCATCCAAACAGAAGAGCTGTATATCAGACGAAGTATATTTCAGGGAGACTCGCTCAGCGCTCTATGGTGTTGCCTCTGTCTCAATCCACTCTCAAATACACTAAACAGAACAGAGCATGGCTTCAACATCAGACATCAAAAAGTGAATCAACATAAAATAAATCACCTGCTCGACAAAGAAACATACAAATATCTAGACTTTCAACAAAGCACCAAACTCAACCACACTCACATCAAAACAGAGCTCAGAATCGAATTCAAAAACAGACCCACGAAACTTTTACAAATAAAACTCAACTTCAAATATCTCACTGAAGCGATCAACACCTTCACTATACCTATACTCACATATTCATTTAGTATCATCAAATTGGGACAAACAGACATAGAAAACATTCACATCCTTATACGTTCTCAATTCACCAAATACAGGAAATTACACCCCAACGCATGCAAAGAAAGACTTACCATCGAGATGAAGGCAAGGGGGAAGAGGAATCGTACTTAAAATATTCTTTCACAGCAAGGAAACCAGCCTCCACACAGCGACAGTGAAAGCAGACAAAAACTACACACCTCTCGACTTATCCCGGGCAGATCACCCAGCAGACACACACAGTCACACCCTATGACAACAGAAAAAGATGAAAACGTGGTCAGAGAGAAAACTCCCGCAACGACAAAGAAACCCCAACAGCACAAAACTAAAATTCAAATGGCAAATAAGAATAGAAAACAAAATCAAAAAACATCAGAAGAGATCTAGGACACCTTACCCAATTAATAAACGGAAACGCGTCCAAACTTGTCACACAGGGTATAGACAAGATCATATCCAAATATTCTCAGAGAAGAGCAGAAGGGGGTACAGGAAAAAATAGCCGAAGATGCAAAGAGCAACTGATCACAGAACAAAATATAAAAGATCACAGAAACCTTCACACCGGTTATATTGACTATAAAAAAGCCTTCGACTCTATACCCTACAGCTGGTTAATCAGAGCCCTAGAAATCTACAAAATCAACTAAAACTTCAAGCAATTTCACGCGCAAATTACGAGAACATGGAAAACCAAAATCCACCTAAAAACACAAGCCGAACGCATCCAAACAGAAGAGGTGTACATCATACGGAGTATATTTCAGGGAGACTCGCTTAAGGCTGTATGGTTTTGCCTCTGTCTCAATCCACTCTCAAATACATAAACAGAACAGACCATGGCACACCAAAAAGTGAACCAACATAAAATAAACCACCTCCTACATATGGATGACATAAAACTCTACGCTGCCACAGAAACACAGCTGAAAAAACTCCTCAACATCACAGAAACATTCACCTTAGATATCAATATGGAACCTGGTATAAGTAAATTTAAAGTACTCCACATCGTGCCAATGGAAAGGCAACCATGAAACAGAAACCATCAACAATGAAACACTCGATAACATGCTCAACAAGGAAACATACATATATCGAGCTTCCATCAAAGCACCAAACTCAACCACACTCACACCAAAAGAGAGCTCAGAACTGAATTCAAAAATAGACTCACGAAACTTATACAAACCAAGTTCAACTCCAAAAATCTCAAAAAAAACTCATCAATAAGTTCGCTATACCTACACTCACATATTCATTTGGTAGCATCAAATGGTCACGCACAGACATAGAAAACATTTACATCCTTATATGTTATCAATTCACAAAATAAAGGAAATTACACACCAACGCATGCAAAGAAAGACTTACCATCGAGAGGAGGGCAGGAGGAAGAGGAATCATAGACATCAGATCACTACACACAAAACAAATACAAGCACTTATTTCACATCAAGCAAACCAGCCTTCACACAGCAACAGTGAAAGCAGACACAAACTACACACCTTTCGACTTATCCCGGGCAGACCACCCAGTAAACACACACAAACATACCCAATTACTACAGGAAAGGATGAAAAGGTGGTCAGAAAAAACACTCTACGGAAAACACAGATATCACATAGAACAAGACCACGTAAATAAAAAATCAATCATACACCTGGTTACAGGATGGGCAGTTATTCCCTGAAACAGAAGGTTTCTTACTTGCCATCTAGGATAAAGTCATATTAACTAGAAATTACCAAAAGCATATTATCAAAGACCCAACTGTTACAACAGACAGATGCAGGAAATGCCACCAGCATAAAGATAGGATCGAACACATAACAAGCGGATGTAAAAGATTAGCCGGAACGAAATACACAGCCAGACATGACTCAGCGGCAAAAGTAATTCACCAAGCATTAGCCACAACATACTTGAAAGTAAAGATTACTGGGACATCAGTATACATACAGATAAAACAGTCCCCGCCAATAGACTCGATATGACTTCTCAATACCAAAAAGGAAAAGTCACCTAACTAATTGACCTAGCTGTCTCCAACGACCAAACGAAATATACAGAAATACACAGACCTTGTAACAGAAATAAAAAGGCTATGGAAACAAGAAAATGTCATCATTATCCCACTCATCATATCAGTCACAGGCCTTACACCAACAACATTCATACTACACTTATGACTCAACACAAACATACACAAAAACATTCAGAAGTCAATGATTTTGAAAACATGTAACATTGTCAGGTCATTCCTTAATACATAATGGTAATAGCGTTTGTGCTGACTTGGCTTTGGCCCGTCAGCCAAACATGGAACCACATTGACCAAATGTGAGAAAGAAGAACAAAAATAAATAATAATAATAATCCCTCAAGGGCTAGGGGAATCCCAGGATTCTCCTATTAGGGTATTTACGACCCCTAGGTACCTGAGTCATGCTGTGCTGTGTGTGCTGATATCTTCTCAAAACAAGGAAGAATAATAACTTTTGAAAGACAGACCAACCATAATAAGCACAAAAAACACACCAGCTATTTGCCTTCTACTAACAGACAACCCAATGTCGGGACACTTTGAGCTTCTGACACCACACAACATTGAAAACGCCCCAAACAATAGTAAACCAATAAAAGAAGAATCGAGCGAGCGACGTAACCTTGGAGGACGTCGCGGGGAAATGGCAGCTCGACCAGAACTATGAAGACTGGGCAAAAGAAAATGGACCTGCCAAAACTGTTGTGCCGGCGAGTAAGCCGACACCCACCAAGGCGGGAAAATCAAAAGCAACCCATGAGTTGCATCACATAAATCAAGGAACACGTCATGCGTTGCTATAAACAAAATCACAAAACCTAACAAAGAAATCACTGAGAAAAAAAATTACTCGCCGCCTGGACCCACCGAAATCAATCATAAACACAAACGACACAGATGTGGGACAACACAACCGCCAGAGCCAAACCAAGCCACGTAAAAAAGGCTATGGAAATAAGTCATCATTGTCTCCCTCGTCATATCAGCCACAGGCCTTACACCACACTTAGTACAATTACGACTTAACACAAACATACACAAAAACATTCAGAAGTGATTTTGAAAACATGTAACACTGTCAGGTCATTCCTTAATACACAATGGTAATAGCGTATGTGCTCACTTGGCTTAAGTCCGTCAGTCAAATATGGAACCACATTGACCAAAGGTGAGAAAGAAGAACAAAAGTACCAAATAATAAGACTGCAGATCTAATGTTGGACACACTGCGCCAACAATTTTCAGTAAAAGCTTACATAGGTACAAATAATCTGTAAAAAGAAAAGGAATTTTCCGTCAAATGAGAAAAGGTGTATGCATAACCGAAGCACCATTACTCGAGGTTGTCAAAAATTTTTGGACGGGTATATGGGCTAATGAAGCGGAGCATATAGATGGCGCTGGCTGGATAGCATCTGAAAAAGTCTCTGAATTGTATGTCACGGAAAATGTGGGATTCCTGGTTGAAGATGGCACATCTGCTGTGAACTAAGTCCAAAACTGGAAGGCCAGTGGTGCAGATTGAATTCACAACTTTTGGCTAAAGCAACTCAGCTGCGTGCATGCGCATATGGCTAGATTATTTACTTGTTTCTTGCGAAATCCACAACAAAAGGAAAACGTATTTGCTGACGAAGAATGAAACCAATACCGAAAATACGTCCAAATATCGACCGATTATATACTTATGTAAACCTATATAAAATACTGACTGCTTGTATAGATCTCTGTCGACCTGGAGCAGAATTCTGTATTTGCTTTGAAACATTATGTGGTAATGGGACAAACTTACCATAAATCTCAAAATATAGTCACAGCCTTCATAGACTACAGTAAAGCCTTTGACAGCATGCTTCACTCATAGCTCGTTCGTGTGCTGGAAATATATATGGTAGCCCCAACAGAATACCAGTGCCGAAAGATGTAATGACATTATGGAAGACTATTCCTATAAAAGGGGTATTTTTAAGGGTATAGCCTTACTCTAAATCCACTCTCAGCAATGCTAAAGAAAACCGGCTATGAATTCCTAGATAAGGGTTCGCAAAGAACGCAAAACCGACTTATGCATCTATTATACATGGACGACAACAAATTGTACGGAGTCGCGGAGAAACATATTACCCACCTGCTAAAAGCCACTTTGGGCTGGGCAAATGCCGAAAAATGAGTACCCAGGAACGCTATGTAGTCCAAACCGACCTTGAACTTGAAAATAGATGCTCAATTGAGGCCTTAAACTTAAATGAATCATATAAATATCTTGGACTTTATCAAACAACTCGAATTCGGCACAAGAAGGCCCGCTGTGAGTAAGAGACATGTATTTAAATGGAGTAACGAGTGTTCTAAAGACAAATTTAAATGTTAAAAACCTGGTTAAGGCAATCAATACTTATGCAACTCCAGTCCTTACATATACCCTTGGAGTTATTAAATAATCGGAAACTGATCTTCCGGCGCTTAAAAGAGATACGCGCGGATTACTAACAAAATTCTGCTCGCACAACCCCAGATCATCAACAGACCGGTTTATTCTGCCTCGCTATGAAGGCCTGAGAGAGAGAGACAGAGAGAGAGAGAGGGAGAGAGTGAGAAAATAAATTAAACTAAAACATGAACCTGACATAACTGAAACTAAAACATGTTAAGGAACTAAATGCTCATAGCAAGTAAAAATAAGTCGATAATAATGCTTTTTTGAATTTGAATTATATAACAGAGGCTGGCGGTTCGTATCTCACTACTTGGCGAGCTTTTTAAAATTTAAATAAAATACCTAATATCACCCAAAAGAGGGTAAATTCTCTGGTCTATCACGTCAGTGTCGATAACTTCTTTATCACTCCTTGAGCAGAAAAAATATCTCAACAGCCTCTAGTCTGTGACGTCATTGTCAATCACGTCTTTCACTTCTTCAGCAAAAAAAATACTTCTTCAGCGCCACCCTTAACAGCCCTTGGCTTACAACGTTATTGTCGATTATTTCTTCGCGCCATTCCAAGAACTCTTCAGCTTTCTTTGACATCCCCCTTATCCCACACTAGCTTATACACATTTCAACAGGCTCTGGTCTATGACGTCATGACGGTGAAGGTCAACTTCTTCAGCCAAAGAACTACTTCTTCAGCTCAAATGTCCCTCCGAGGCAAAAGAAGTGGATGGAATGTTGTATCCAAAGCAAAATGGGTCTTTTCACGGTCCCAGAGCCGAGTTATTTTATACTGCTAGTCAAGTGATATGACAAGATGGATCATTAACAGTAGCTGAAAGGTTGAAATAAGACATTTTTGGATTTAGGATTTTTGTTGCAGGTTAGGTTTCATCATACCATAGTACCGACCACATTATTAAGAACTAATATTAACGAACGATTACACCTGTAAAAATTTGTTATCGTATATTTTTTTATTCAATTGAACTATTATTGGTTAAAAATAAAGATATTCAAGCATTTATTAAAAACATGTGACAATTTACTAATATAACAACTTGAATAATTAATTTAATGTTGTTTTCATAAGCACGTAATTATTTCTAGTGGCATATACGTAGTTTTGCTGCACTAGCACACATATTGCATCAAGAAGTACTGGGACTTTCAAAGTGTTTTGTCATAAAACAAAATCTATTTAAAATGATTTCTCAACAAAAAGTATTCTTTTTTAAATCAATGGCAGATTTTTTTAGTTACTTCAGTATTCAGTGCCATTTTATGATTTTGAAAATAATGGTTTAGTCCGAGAGCAACGTTATAAGATCAAAGTTGGAGTTTTCGCTATTTTAAATATTTTAAATTTGTTATTAATATGTTGGCCCTTATATTTCGATCCAGAATATATGCACAGTAGTTTGGTATTCTTGTTTATACTGTCACATACGTCCCTGTTCCTAACAACGTTTATGGCTCTTATCAACTCCTACATTAAAAGAATGATTTGGTGCAAGCTTTTTAGAAAATTCGCATTGATTGATAATATTTTGTCTGCAAAAAAATCAAAATTTGAAGAAAATTTGTTAAGAAATGCCAAATATTATTTGGTTTCAGTTAGTTTATTGATGTTGGTAGTTACATACACTGAATATTTTGTATGGGTTCCGATAAAAACTTACTGGGCTAATCTAATTTTGTTAGTCTTGTCCCCATTATATGGCCTCATAGCCATATTTGAATGTATCATAATGACAACACTACTGCTATCTTTAAAAACTAGATATCAGGAAGCAGCAAAACTTATCAGCAAATATAGAAATTCCATTGTTAACGAAGAAATAATACAAAACATTAAAACAGTAGAAATCACAAGTTTTCATCTTCACAAGATTGTGTCTTATTTCAGAATAATCTTTGAGATTCAATTCTTACTGATGACTTGTAACACTTTCCTGTGTTTTTTATTTAGTGCCCTTGCCATTCAAAAATATGGTACCAATTTGCAATTTGTAATCTCTGTAGTCTGGCTAATTGTTTTCTTGGTAAGTCATTAATTTGATTATTTTTATTAGTTACGGTGTAAAAATCCCTGAGCTATTGTGTCATTTTGACATCAAGTAGAGTCTTTATATATATATATATATATATATATATATATATATATATATATATATATATATATATATATTTATATATATATTTATATGTATATATGTATATATATATATATATATATATATATATATATATATCATATATATATATATATATATATATATATTATATATATATATATATATATATATATATATATATGTATATATATATATATATATATATATATATATATATATATATATATATGTATATATATATATATATATATATATATATATATATATATATATATATATATATATATATATGTATATATATGTACAGTCCCTGGCCAAATTATTAGACGCACTGCAAGATTTCATGTAAAATATTAATTACCGAGTGATATTGTACCGTTTTATTATTTTAAATTGATTTGTTTTTTATTTTTATATTATCCAATCAATTACCTATTTATTTGACATAAATAAAACAGCATTAATTTAGAAAAGCATAAGTTTATTAAGTTTTAAAGAAAAGTGAAATTAATGTTAGTAAAAGTCAATATTTAGTTGAGCCACCTTTAGCCGCTATCAAAGCTTTAATTCTGCGCGGCATGCTATCAATGCAAGATTGTACTGTCTCCTGCATTTGAGGATGATGATTCCACACATGAATAATCTTTTCTAGGAGCTGGGTTTTGTTGGTAATCACATCTTTAGCCACTTCTCTTTTCATCTGCTCCCACACATTTTCAATGGGCTATTACCCGGCCAATCCAACAGAGGGATATTTTTTTCTGCCAAAAAAGCTTTAACAGACCGAGCAGTGTGGCAGGGAGCTCCATCTTGCATGAAAGTGAATGGTTCCCCATTTGGAAACCATTCTCTGAGCTGCGGAATCAACCGATTTTGTAATACTTCTTTGTACTGATCTTGCCTCATTATTCCTTTGACGACGTACAGACGTCCAGTGCCCTTGCCGCTGATGACTGACCAAATCATCACTTTGGTGGGATGTTTAACCGTCGGGACGACAGAATCAGGATGAAACTTTTCTCCATGACGACGACGCACATACTGAGCTTTATTCTGCAAAATTTCGAATGTGCTTTCGTCACTGAAGCAGACCTGTCAAAAAATAGGAAAAATATATAAACTTCCATATTTATTTGCTTTATTTAACTGAAAATGATAATAATGTATCAATTATTGATTAAATTGCTGTATCTTACCGATCTCTAGAAGTCCACATCTTTGTCTTGCCATTGTTTGGCCCACTTCAGGCGCTTTGCTTTCATTGCAGCTGTTAACTTGGGTTCCTGGCGGGGCGACAGGCCTTAAAATCTAATTCTTTCAATTTTTCTTCGAACAGTGCGCTCAGAAGCATTTACGCTAGCATCCTGGAGTTGTGATTTTATTACCTTTGTGGTAGCAAATCTGTTTTCTACACAAATTTTCTTCAAACATCTCTCTGACCGTGGAGTGAAAATTGATTTTCTACCGCATCTTTTCTTTCTTTTCGGGCTTAATTCCTTCCCTGACTCAATTTTCTTTTTTATACGTCGTACACTAGCTTCAGAACCCTCCAATCTTCGTGATATTTCTCGGTTTGTAAATGTTTTCTCAATCACAAGGGCCTTCACTTCAGCTTTTTTACGTGGTGAAAGATCGCCTTTTCTACCCATAATGAAAATAGTCCAATTACTTTTTTTAAAACACTGCATACAAAATAAACTAATAACTGAGTAGTATAAAACTGTTAAACAAACAATCACAGTCCATAAAGCCACAGAAACACGTCCGTACCTGACTTGATTCCGATCGCGACTGATACAGGTTTGTACTTATTTACGTTCATGTATCACTTTGTCAATACAGTGTTGCCATATGTTAAAAATAAATACAAATATGTAGTCTACAACAATTCTTTTAAATAAAAATCAATAATATTGTAGTTTAAATATATCATTATTGCATAAAAACTCTTAAGAAACATAAAATTACTAAAAAAAATACAGTGCGTCTAATAATTTGGCCAAGGGACTGTATATATATATTATATATATATATATATATATTATATATATATATATATATATATATGTATATATGTATGGGACGTTTCACGTCAACGGGTATACCCGTGTGGACCAGAACTACGAGAAGCCTACATAGGTATATTGGCTCAAAATTTTTGTTTAAATGTCTGCTTTTGAACGCTACCGGGCCTTTTAAAAAAATATATATTTTTATATTAAAAAACGAATAACGTCAAAACAATTTTGAAAATTCATACTTTGAGGCTTCCGAGGGTACTAAATTCATTTCTGCGGTTAGTTTTTGATTTTGCACTCTTATAATGAAAACGAGGGTTGAGGTGACTAATTATCAGAATTTGTAAAAATATAGTTCTACAGATTGGGGATTGGAAATTTAAGGTTTTTTTATGGTTAGTTTTCAAATTCGTACCTCTTGTGTAGGTGAAAAATAGGAGTTGGGGGTGAAATATTGACATAATTATGTTTTATATAATATTATCTATTATAATGAATTTTGCATCACCTTAGTGCTAATACCTAATTCAAATATAAATATCTATGTATAATGGTCCATGTGATGTTCTCACTTATGGTTTTAGTTTATTTTAATTTATATTTGTAAAGTAATTTGGCATAAAGAACAGGTAAGCCAAAAAAAAAAAAAAAAAAAAATCAAAGTGTGTAGGATAGACACAATGTAAATAGAGACATAACTAAAAAAAGGAAAAAAAAACAAAAAAAATGTGTTTATTGTAAACAACTGATGAAGACCAGTGCAATTTGACAAAATTATATACTATGATATAAAACAAGTCTTTAAATTTGAGAACATTAAACCCAAGAAAATTTTACAAAGATATATAGTTGTAACATGTTCAAGATACCAAAAAAAAAATTATATGTATATATATGTATATATATATATATATATATATATATATATATATATATATATATATATATATATACATATATATATATATATATATATATATATATATATATATATACATTATATATATATATATATATATATATATATATATATATATATATATATATATATATATATATATATATATATGTATATATAAATATATGTATAGTATTAAATAAAGTTTATTTTGTTAGATGACGAGGGCTCACCGAAATCTATATTTAAGTTCTTATTATTAATTGAAGTCTTGAACTTCGGTTCCTACTTATTTAAAATTTTTTGTAAGATATCCTTCAAATTTGTTGTAAGAAAACTTCCAATTTTTTACATTTAGAAGTCCCCAAATTTATTAAATTACTAAATGGACATTTAGTAGTCTTTAATTTAAGATTTAGTTTATAGTCGACCCTTAGAGTTCGCTTGAGCGATCACAATTTTAAAACTAGAGCCAACGTAATTAATTTTAAAGGAATGTGGGCGATAGGTTCGTTATTTGTGTTAAACATATGCAGAAATTTCCAAAGATTTAATACAAGATAATGCCAATGGTTTAGAATAATTTAAACAGGATGATTTAGACCTAAAACATCTTTATTCTGATCATATTGATACTGATATGACGTTTGATGTTCTTAAATAAATATATTCCTTGGCTTAGGATAAAGTCTACCGAATGTTATCAATTTTTAAAAATAATGAAGTGTCAATTTTATGTTAATTAAATCATTAGACCAGTTCAGGGCCTATTTTGGACCTGTTTGAGACTTGATTAATTAGAAAGCATGAATGAACAAAAGTCAACAAAACGGCATATTGAAAAATAAAAAAATGTTAAACATAAATTGGAAGTTATTGGCACAAGATAGACTGTTAAATTCTATAATAAAACATTGAAAAAACATTGAATCAGAATTAGTACAACCTACTTTCACCCTTAAGAGATATTGCACATTTGACTATTTGGAACAATATGATCCTTTACCTAGAGAATATAGATAAGATATATCACGATAACGAAAATAAAGAATTTGATCACAAATATGGGGTAAAAATAGATACATCCACAGAATAATTATGACTGGAGATTCCAACCGAAATATTACAAGTAAACTTTTGTACGAACTTTTATTCAAGAAGGACCTTTCAAATTACACGCAACATGATGAGGAAAATTATCAACAAAGTGAGTAAAACTAATACCAACAGTCGATATTATAAATGAAACAACAAATTGATTATAGCATACTTAAAAATGTAAGAAAATTAACGCCCCCATAACGACTGAAAGCAGGAGGAAGAAATTCGTGAAAATGTCTCCAAATAAAATAAATTTTGTCCATTGAGATAAAGCTAATGAATTAGTTGACAGATTATTCCTGCTCTTAACATCACAAGCTGCTGGTCACATAGGACATACGAACGAAATTAATTCAATAGTTGAAGAGTTAAGAGAAGCTAATATTATTGTTTAATTTTTTTTTGGTTATTTTATTAAATGAAATTGTTAATTTTTAAAAAAAAAGTAGCAATCTGATAACATGTTAAATAAACATATTGGTATAGTCAAAAATATAAAATAATTTATTAAATATATAATATAGACAAGTATTTTATTGTTAATAAATAATATTATATGATTACATTAAGTTAAAAAGTATATAGCATACGATTTCATTAAAATTAAATAATACTAGAATTTAGGAACTAAAAACACCGCCCTCTCCTCTAATCTGAAATTGTAACAAATATATAGAATAAAACATTTATCTTAAAATATTATTTTTTGTTTAATAGGAATATCTTTTTTTATGAGCCTAGCACACATGTTACAGGGATATTCCTAAAGAACTACAGGAGCGACCTCTATGCGGAAAAAGCGATTCATGTTGGTTTTAAATCGCTGGAAGTTGTACTCGGTCGGAAACAGGGTCCTAGGCAAATTATTCCAAAGGGATGAGGTTCTCCATATAAAAGACTGCTTAAAAAGGCTTACACGTTGAGTAACAAGCTGAACCTCATACGGATGTGAAGTACTAGCTCGACGTGTATTTCTAGCATGCACCGCTCTGGGAGGAGTTATGCGGGCTACATCCATCGAACACTTTCCATGAAAATACTTGTAGAATAGACTCAAGTCGCCAATTGTTCTTCGATGTTCCAACGAATCAAGGTTGCTGGCTAGTTCTGGGCTTCTAGTCAGTTGTTGTGGAGTGTAAGGCTTTCTAGATCGAAATAATATTCCTAGCTTTTGAGAAGCTCTCTTTGCTATGATTGTAACATGTTCATGCCAAGACATATTTGCTCCCTAAGTAACGCCCAGCAAATTGAGTGACGATGCTAGAGGAATGGAGTGCCCCGACATAACTATGTCGGGTTCAGGAACGGTAACTTTTTGGAAAAAACTAGCGCCTGATAGAATTTTTTCCAGCTCTTTGTTAAGTTGAACGACCTCCTGCCGTCTGTGGATGTTTACATGAGTAGCCGATGTTCGAGCGTTCAAAGTGAATGATGAGATAGGCGTACTATCATCGGCAAAGCGCTAGATTGGATTTTCGGTCCTTTCCAGCAGATGGTTAATATAAATGAGAAAGAGAGTAGGAGACAGTATGGAGCCCTGGGGCACACTGGCGTTAATAGTGGAGTTGTTAGAAAGAAACCCATCAATTGTCACTCGTAAAGAAGGCTCTTTGAGGAAACTTGAAAGCCACAGACAGAACTTTTGAGACATACCAGAAGAACGTAGCTTACCCAACAATCCGTCATGCTAAACACAGTCGAATGCCTTGGATATATCGAGCAACCGCTCGAGATTCTCCCCAGTGTTCAATTTCGTTGTTCCAAACATATGTTACATAAGTTGGAAGATCTCCTGTTGATTTATGTTTACGAAAGCTATATTGATGGTCGCTAATAATATTGAATTCTTCAAGATATTTTAAAAGATGCTGATTTACATAACTTTCGATATTATTGAAAGCAGTACGACTGGCGGTAGTTGTTTGGTTAGGTCTTCTTGCCTTTTTTGTGTATCGGCTGAACTGTAGTGAATTTCCAGCAGGAAGGAAATATTCTCTTTCTGTAGGATAGGTTGAAAAGTCTACAGAAAACTAGTGGCAGGTATTCCGTCAACGCCAGAAGCTTTTTTTGTGACTAGCTTCACTGATACGTTTTATGATACGCTGTTTGAAGACAACATCGGGCATCCTTGACTGAATTAAGTGAAGAGTAAGTGGTGTTTTTCCTTGGAAATCAACAGTAGAATGTGAAGCAAAGAGTTTATCCATCAAGTTCGCTTTCTCAACAGGTGTTGTTGCACCTGGTTTAGTGAGGTTTTGGCTAACTGTCTTAGCGACTGACCAAAAGGACCTGAAATTGATGGGGCAAGTAAGCAGTTTGTTTCTAATTCATTGATTGTGTGCCTCCTTGGTTTCGTCGATAATTTCTTTACATCTGTTCCGGGCATGAGCAAAGACGTTACGATTTATGATGTTAGGATTTTCATACCATTGTCGGTAGGCAAGATGTTTTGAAGCAACAGCTTCTTTGCATTTTCGATCAAACCAAGGCTTGCCATGGGAAGGGTATTTCTTCGAAAACGGAGTGTAAGTATCCATACCAGCCAAAATGACATTGGAAACCTCCTTAGTGCAGTCAGATAGGTCATCGAATCGAAAACAAACGTCTAACTCAGAGAAAGTTCGAAAACATTCCATGAGTTCTTCTCACGTAGCAGATTTGTAGTGCCAAATCTTCCGCGGTTTAGGCGCCTTTCTGTCACTGATTGGTAGGATACTCAATGTCGAAAGTTCGTGGTCGGAAGAATTAAACGGTGGATTTACGATGTCAGTGTAAATCTCTGGATTTGTGATTAAAAACAGATCAAGAAGACTGAGGAAGAGGAACTCTTCGTTCCAATAAGGGATCCGTGTTGGCTCGTCAGTAAGCTGAGTTAAGCCACAACTGATTGGGAATGATTGAAGATTTGGAACAAGATGAAGACTGGAAAAAATACTATTTGTTACCTACTCAGTATATATCACCACTATATCAAAAACTTTATTTTTGCACTCGACGCGTGTCAGTCATTGCCCCTAATGAAGTCAACATCGTTAGAGAAACGCGCGTCGAGTACAAAAATAAAATGTTTGGTGTAGTGGTGATACATACTGAGTAGTGTTATTCCACATTCCCAACATTCTTGTTACCTGACATTTTTTTAAGGATTTTAAATTGTAAATGAGTAACTCTAACCCATTTAATATGCTTGATATAGTTCACAAGTCCACATAAGTACATTATATCATCAGATTAATCGGTGGGGAGAAGTCTATATACTAAATTTTTTAATTAAATCAGTAATTTAATAGCATTAAGTCAGAAAGTATTAAAAGAGAAAAAGAATCCAGTAATCATGAAGTTAGAATGTCCTAATTGTAAAAGAGAAAAAAATCAAACTAATGAATCATATGTGCCATGTGAATTTCAAGCCGTTGTCAAAAGAATGGAAGGACAAAACATCTACCTTCTTATTGTAGTTCCAGTAAAGAAAAAAAGGGGCAATGAAAAAAGAACAATACTCCAAATTAAAATGAAAATATTTTTTATGTATTGTTTTATAAATTTATATATATATATATATATATATATATATATATATATATAATATATATATATATATATATATATATATATATATTTTATAAAAGTATATTTTAAAATAAAAAAATGAAAGCGTTATAATTTATAGAAGTTTATTTTATCTCTATAAGAAATGTATAAGAGGAATAAATACATCGAACCTGTAGTATTAACAAAAACATATTTTTTATCTATTTCAAATCCGAATTTAATATCTATATTACATATTAAAATGGGGTTAGAGTAACAACAAAAAACAGTAAGAATACCATTCCATTAACTATTTTTGTACTAAACTTTTTAGTATTCCGTACGGAACAGTTATAAGATCATTTCGGTTTCTGTATATCCATATGTCTGTCTGTTTGTCCGTCGGTCACACCCGATTTTCTCCGAAACTATTTGACGTAAAAAGTTGAAATTTGTTATTAATATAGAAATTGATGGTCTCATCAGAGCCGTGTAGTTTTGAAAGTTAAATTTTGACCCAATGGATTGGGGTGTGAAATCGGAAGTGAAGAAAAAATTTTTTTTACTAGGTCATCGAGTGGGGTGTCAAATGAAAGCTTGTAAAAACACGAGTTCAAAAATATATATACTATCTTACAAGCGCATACTTCTCTTGTATTATTTTGAAAAAATCGCGAAAAATCTTTGTCCCTCCCCTCTATCTCGAAAAGTACTGATCCAAAAATTTTGAAAAAATTTTAGAATATTCTCCACGGGGTGTAGATTGAACGAAAATTATCGTCAAGGTCATCAGTTTTCAGTAAAGATCGGAAACAAACTTTGTTGAAAACTGATTTGGGGTGTGTTTTGTGAAGTCGCTGATCATTTCATACCCCCGTAACAAAAATTTTTATTTCAGAAGCAATCAACGTACGGAACACTAATTGCGCAAGTTCAACTTGCACTTGACCGGTTATTTAGTTATTGAGATTAAATTTAAAGCTTTGTAAGTATATGTAATCTACTCACCATTTCAACTGTAGCGAAGTAGGAGGACTGGTTTAAAACTTGTTTGCTTATTTTTTTTGTGTGTAAAAGATACTTTTAAAATGTTGCAATGAAACTAAGCTTGAAGCTGTTTTGAATATATCATTCTTGCTTATTAATTTATATACAAACAAAGTGACGTTTCAGGCAATTATTTAAAAATTATTATTTACGTCGTGCTGATTTGATAATGTTTGTAAAATTTCCGGTATCAAAATTAACCTTTTTTGACACTAGATGGTGATTACATTTCTATGAGATTGAGCACATTTTTTAGTAATTCAATATTGTTAAAGTTGATGAGATCGTATTTACAGCCTCGAAACTTCAATGTTATATGGTTAAAAAGAACAACTCAACAAAACCAAAAGGTTTACCTGCTCCCTCTATCGACCACCAACTGATACTAACTATAGAACACTTTTCGATTCTCTTGCAGATACCATCGATCATTTACAGATTAAGGAGGTTGAGGCGTTAAACGTAAAATATGAAAACTAATTTGTATAGATTTATTTCGACAGATTAATTAGTTTAGAAATTTTCTATGAAAAATTTAAGGTCTTTAGGAAACTTATTTAAATAAAAATCGAAATTAACAATTCATATAGTCTTATGGAGAATACATCAATTTGATATAAAAATGACACATTTTTTGTTATATCAAATGAAAAAAAAAAATGCCATCAATAGGAAATTTAACTATGTTAGACACTGAAATTTCGCTATTATTTTATTTTATTTGTTTTTAATTTAATTAGAAAGCATTAACTTTATGAAAAATAACAATTATTGGAGGTAGTTGTGAATGATTTACCTTTTATCTCTGAAATAGCGGCAAAGTTGCATTTAGTAGTAAAGATGGAAAATTTAAATATTTTAAATTGTATAGTACAAGTTTTTATAATTAAAATATATGATGCAAGTTTAAGTTTAACTAATAGTAAATTTGCGATGGGTTTTAGTTTTCATAAATAAAATAAAAAAAAAATAATTTAAAGCATTTGTTTTAATTATTTAATTAATTTACTTGTTTAACTTATAATTACCTAGTGCAGTTTCAGTGCTAACATTATAATGTTCCTTATTGTCCTTCGATATATGTGTACTGTCTGTTGATACTGTGTTGTGCCTTAGACATTTATCACACTTTATGGTTAGTAGTGATGCTAGACCACAGCGTTTTTCATTAGTAATATAACATAATCAAAGTGTTTCATTACATGAAGAGCATTTTAAGTTTTCTCCTAGTGATAGCATGTCAACAATTCGACGACTACTGTCACAGAGGTTAGGAGACACTTGATTTTCTGTTCCGTTTACCAACACTTTGTTGGCTTAATCTTTGATTGTATACAGCCTCAGTAACGCGTTTTCGCGTTACTAAGGTACGTTACTACGCATTTTTATCAATATATTATCAGTTTTTTTTTTACTTTTTTACAACAGCTGATCACAATAAACACAAAATTCAATATGTCTATATACAAGCATATCAGTGGAGCCAAGAGTCAATTACTTCACAGCGTTGCCGCTTTGAGACACCGGAATTTTAAGATTTTTAATTATCATTTTCATTAATTACCTATTTTTTTATTATAAAATATAATTAATTTTTATTTTCCATTTCTTTTTGTTTGTACAAAACATACAAAAGTAAATCCATTCATGTGAATTTATTTAATAAAATTAAATAAACAATATATAAGACTTAAAATCTTTCGATAATTAATTTATTATCATAATAATAACCCTTGTTAGTCTTATAAATTTCTTTTCTACCTGACAACATTTAAAACTTTTGGTTGGGACTACCCCACCTCAATCTCCGTGTCTGTCTAAATGCCGAAATTGTTATCCTGGGTGATTTTAATGTCCACAACATCAACTGGCTTAGGCATTCAAATACTACGGACCAACAAGGTCGTGAAGCTGAATCATTTTCAATCAGTTGTGGCTTAACACAGCTTATTGACAAGCCAAAACGGATCCCTAATCGAGACGGAGGGTTCGCCAGTTTTCATGATCTGTTTTTAAGAACTAATCCAGAGATTTACACTGTCGCCGTAAATCCTCCGTTAGTTTCTTCGGACCATAAACTGCCTTCGACATCGAGTATACCACCAATCGGTGACAGAGAGGCACCTAAAACCTCGCCAAACTTGGCAGTACTAATCTGCCTAATGGGAAGAATTCATGGAATATTTTGGAATTTTCCCTTGGTAAGACGTTCGTTTTCGTTTCGACGACTCATCTAACTGCACTAAGGAGATTGCCGATGTTATTTTGGCTGGTATGGATGCTTACATCCCTTTTTCAAAGAAACATCCTTTCAACGGCAAGCCTTGGTTTGACCGAAAATGAAAAGAAGCTGTTGCTTCTAAACATCTTGCCTACCGACAATGGCGTGAAAATCTTAACGTCGTAAATCGTAACATCTTTGCTCGTGCCCAGAACAGATGCAAAGAAGTTATCGACGAAACCAAAATAAACTTTTTACTTGCCCCAACAATTCCAGGTCTTTTTGGTCAGTCGCTAAGGCAGTTAGTCTAAATTTAACCAGATCCACTATACCACCATTCACACGGCCTGATAACTCTATAGCAACAACACCTGTTGAGAAATCGAAATTGTTGGCTGAACTCTTAGCTTCAGATTCTACTGTCGATTTCCGAGTAAAAACACCACCTAATATTCCCGTAGTACAGTCACGGATGCCCGATATTGTCTTTAGACAGCTTATCACAAAACATATTTTAATGAAGCTAGACACCAAAAAAGCTTCTGGCGCTGACGGAATACCTGCCATAGTACTCAAAAACTGCCCGAGAGAGAGCCCAGTTTTCTGTAGACTTTTCAACTTATCCTATAGAAAGAGAATATTTCCTTCCTGCTGGAAATGCGCTACAGTTCAGCCGATACCCAAAAAGGCAAGAAGACCTTGCCAAACAACTATCGACCAGTCGCATTGCTTTCAATAATATCGAAAGTTATGGATAAGGTTATCAATCAGCATCTTTTAAATATCTTGAAGGTTTCAATATTATTAGCTTTCGCAAACATATATCAACAGGAGATCTTCTAACTTATGTAACACATGTTTGGAACAACGCAATTGAACACTGGGGAGAATTTCGAGCGGTTTCTCGATATATCCAAGGCATTCGACTGTGTTTGACAAGACAAATTGTTGGTTAAGCTACGGTCTTCTGGTATGTCTGAAAAGTTCTGTTTATGGCTCTTAAATTTATCAAAGAGCGTTCTTTACGAGTGGCAATCGACGAGTTTCTTCACTATCAACGCCGGTGTGCCCTGGACTTCATACTCTCTTTCTCATTTACATTAACGATCTGCTGGAAAAGGCCAGGAATCCAATTTGCAGCTTTGCAGACTTATCTCATCATTCACTTTGAACGCTCGAACATCGGCTACTCATGCAAATATCCGCAGACAGCAGGAAGTCGTTCAACTTAACAAAGACCTGAAAGAAATTCTATTTTGGGGTGACAAGAACCAAGTAGAATTTAACGCTACAAAGATCCAGGCGGCAATTTCTTCTAAAAAAGTTAAAGTTACTGATCCCGACATAGTTATGTCAGAGCACTCCATTTCTTTAGCATCGTCACTCAGTTTGCTGGACGTTAATTTGAGAGAAAATATATCTTGGCTGAACATGTTGCAAGTATAGTAAACAGATCTTCTCGAAAGCTGGGAATATTATTTCGAACCATGTTTAAGGCTCTGTTGTTCACCTGATCAGAGACCCAAAACTGGCAACGCGAATTCGTTGAAACATCGAAAAACAGTGTGCGACTTGAGTCTATTATACAAGTATTTTCATCGAAAGTGTTCGATGGATGTAGCCCACTTAATTCCTCCCAAAGCGATGCATGCTAGAAATGCACGTCGCGTTATTACTTCACATCCTTATGAGGTTCAGCTTGTTACTCCTCGTTTAAGCTTTTCAAGCAGTCTTTTATATGGAGAACCTCATCCCTTTAGAATGAGTTACCCAGGGTTGCACTTCCGACCAATTACAGCAATTCAAGACCAACGTGAATCGCTTTTTCCGCATACGTGCCGCTTCTGTAGCGCTTTATAAATTTCCTTGCAGCACGTGCGCTAGGCCCATAAAAAAATATATTCCTATTGAACAAAAAATATTATTTTAAGATAAATGTTTTATTCTATATGTGTCACAATTTCAGATTAGAGGGCAGGGGGGTGCTTTGGAAAACCCATAAAATCTTATAACAGTTTTTATTTTAAAATCATAAAACTTCAAAATGGAAATTGAAAAATTGAACTTAATATGTTCAAAATGTGACTGCAAATTTAAAAATTGTTTAATAGTTATAAGGTTAAAGTTAGAAGATTGAAATATTGCGAATATTGTTTAACTTACTATAGCTATTTTTATTCTATTCAGTAAAATAACATATGGGAGCATTGAAACTATTGCAATACAAAATTACAAAATCACATATTTCATTGTAATCCCAGATAGTTGTTATCACTTTATCTAAAGAAGCTATATATAATTTGAACTCAATATTTCCTGTGTGTAGTTGAATCCCTTGCAAATAGACTCATTTATAATAATGAAACTTTTTAATGTAGATGATGCTCAATAGTTTTTAACCACATTTTCTGTTCTTATGCACCAAAACATTTTTGAATTAACTTTTCTCCTATTCTTGTTATTTAATAATGTTCATAAATTAATCTAACAAAAAGTCAACAACGATCATATTATGTGTGTCATTTACTTTATTATATCTAGTATACTGATACAACTTTTATGCACAATATTTGTAGTTTTTGCTTGCTATATATAAAAACAGAGTTATCTTTGCTATTTTAAATAGAAATTGCTTATTTACAAAATATCACTTGCTATTAATATTTTAATTAAAATGTTTTATTTTCTCAATTCAAATTCTTTTTTTTTTTAAATTTAAATCAATTTAATCACCTTTTTTATAATTTATTTCAATACAATCATTATAATACAAATTCCACGATGTAACGCAGGAAATAATTTTTATTTTTTTCCTGGGTATGATTATTATTTTCTATAATTATAAACTAAATTGTTTTCATATATTTTTTAACAATAATATGAGAAACAATGAGGAATGATTAATCCATGGTTCCCTAGTAGATGGTTCAATAATAATCCATGGTTAATATAACGAAATCCGTCCCATTGGAGACTTGTAGTATGTACATGATGTCTAAAAAACACAAAAATATAAAGTAAAATAGATACGCATAATTTACATATGTATAAATATTATCTAAGACTCATCTATAATGTTTTATTTTAATATTAGTGCATCAGTTTTCACCAATTTACTATCAAAAATAATGTTTAAAATAGGAATTTTTAATTATGAGAAATTAATAATTTTCTCCTTTAATAATTGCTACTTCTATACAAAACTTATTAAAACCAGAATTAGTATTCTTACTTTTGGTGACTTTAACTATAGAATTTACAAGTATTGAGAATGTAGAAACAACATTTTTTTTGCTATTTTATAGAGAGATTGTATATTTTCATACTATCTTGTCACTTTATGCATATGCAAACACACATCTACATACAAACTTGTCATAAATCGCAGGATTTGATGAATAATATTTACATCATATTGTTTACAATAGAAATTAACAAAAAATTATCAATGGGTATTTTTTAAATAAGGCATTTCAATATGATAAGATTCTTTTCGTTACAAAAATAAAACATAATTTTTTGTTTTATTTTAGACCCTTCAAATATTTTAACCACCTAGTTGCTTGAAAATATATATATGTATATATATATATATATATATATATATATATATATATATATATATATATATATATAATTTTTTAGATATTAAATTTCTTCAACATATGTAATATTCTATTCTAGTATTAAATTTTTTGTATTTTTGGTCTGTTAATGAATAAAGATTGGTTAAGTATTTGTTTATTTACTAACGTTTTGACCTTCTTAATGGGTCTTCATCAGAGTTAAAATATTCACAAACGTAAACTCTTAAACCTCCACACAACATACACACGCATGTATTAAAATTGTAATTTGATTTTATTTTAGACTTCACACACAGTTCACAAGAAGTCTTGTGAATACCGTAGACGGGTCCCTTGATATAAAAAAGTGATAAATAAAATAAAAATCAAATTACAATTTTCAAACATGTGTGTGTATGTTGCGTGGAGTTTTAAGAGTTTACGTTCGTGAATATTTTAACTCTTATGAAGACCCATCAAGAAGGTCGAAACGTTAGTAAATAAACAAATACTTAACCAAGCTTCATTCCCAAACCCAAGAAAATACCAACAAATTATATATATATATATATATATATATATATATATATATATATATATATATATATATATATATATATAGTAACATTCATTTTTTCCTAGATTTTAAGACCATATAATGTTACTGATTTTTCTCTTTATAAAGTACTTCTTTTCATTTTTGTATCGAGCGGTATATTAATCAGAAATTCCTAGCCGCTCGTTATATAGTGTGCTGTGCGGGTTTGCGACCGAATCTATCGATACGCCGGGATTGGTCAAATGTTTGTATCCGGAGTTTTGGTTCCGGCGTCGCCATATTACAGACAGAGTGCCCACGGCTTATTTAAGGGTCCGGAGGACGCGAATCTTGGCTTAGAACACCGAGCCGCCGCCAGGCAGTAACATCAAGCCGCCGCCAGGCTTAGTACCATCAAGCCGCCGAGAGGCTTAGTACCATCAAGCCGCAGCCAGGCTAATTTCCACCGACCGCCAAGTGGCGATTTTCCATCAAGCCGCAGTAGAGGCTTACGACAATATCTACGAGAGCCAAGTTAAGCACGAGTTTTTTTCATCATAAAGCCGTAGTGGGTTTTGTGTGTTTTCTAATTGGAGTAGCTAAAGTAGGCTCTTCTCAAAAGTGTGAAATCGGTTTTGTGTTCCATTGAAGGCCTAGAAGCCCGTAGGAAAACCGTAAGTTACCAGAACATACATCAATAAATATATTCCACGCAAATAAGTGTTTTAACAGCAATTTGAACTGAAAAATCGCGAAGTGAAAATCACGACTCTTCGATTTCGGGTGTAGTCAAGATTTAGTAGTAAAATCTCTGATTTAGGGACTCTAATTTATAAAAACTACTTTTAGGCTAGAATTTTTTTTGTATTCCTTAAAACTGCAAAGGTTGGAACTTTTATTTTAAATCATGAATAAATTTTCTTTTTTTTTTGATTGTCTTGATTAAAGCTAGTGTCTCACTGAATACCTATTTTTCTTTTCAGGATAAGAAAAGTTGTACTAGAATAATTCTTTTTAGTAATAACCGTAAAACACTTCAGTATTTTTTCATTTTTTTTAACTGAAGTTAGATCCTTTCTATTTTAAAATGAATGGTGCCCAAAAATTTGTACAACTGAAGCTTTTTAAAAATAGAAAATAATTCCAAAAAGACGTATAACAATTATCTCTTACCCATATTTCTCTACCAAGGAAAACTGAGCTAGTGTTTGTTTAATTTCTTTAGTTCTCTTAAAATCATTATTCACTCAATTCATTCTCAGAAATTAAAAAGAGGTTGCAAGAAAATTGCGCCCAAGCGTGGGAGAAACAATTTTCACAGGGTACAAAAAGACGCCGCAAGAAGCGACCAAAAATACAAAAGACTACAAAATGGCGCCCAACGTGGGGCTTTTGGAATTTTATTTTTTAAAGGGTTCAGTGTACTAGCTTTCGAACAAAGTAAAAGCTCTAACTTTTCAGATATTTTTATTTCATAATATTTAATTAAACGAAACTACACTATAGCAATAAGACAAAAGCAGGAAATTTGTAGAATTATTTATTTCAATTTATCTGATGGTGGTTTAGATATTTGAATTTTGTTAGTCGACTCTAAAATAAGAGATTCCTACTTTTTTCTTAAAAGCTACTTTTATAGTTCAGATTAGCAGATGTGCTGGTTTACTTTAATTTTTGCAGTGTTAGATTTATTTTGCGGTTAACCGAAGAAAAAACTGTACTTTTTTCTCACCGATGTTTTGCATGAATATTAAAAATACTTTGCTGATATGAAACGATATTTGGAGATTTTTTTGTTGAAAATTCTTAACATATTTGGTAAAAGAATTTTAATACAAGGCAATACTTAGAAATTTTTTTGAAATTGTTGAAGATTTTTTAAAAGTTTGGTAAAGAAGTTTACATATTTTAAGTGCCTTTACATATTTTTTATTTTGACTATTGGGAGCACAGGAGAAATATTTTCACGACCTTTTAAACAATTCAATTAAATTGTATTCATTTATCATGGAAGCTTTCAATTTTAAAGTCAATCACCTACTGGAATATGAGTTAGACTATGAAATGAAAATCCGTCGTATTTTCTCAGAACGCCCGGTCGCGGATAAAAGAAAGATTCCAACGAGGATCTTAAGTAAAGAAATAATCCAATAGATCAGATTGGACTAAATAGTTACAAAAGTTTCTGATTTTTTTTAAGTCTAATAAAAATCCTCCTTCTCAAGTTAAAACTCCTGCTTCTCCAAATGGTCACATATCTCCTTTATTCGTGCATAAATATTTAGATAATAGACCGCATATAAAGATAAATCCATTAAGTGTCCATTTCTCGGCTTTATTTGACTCTCGTGCAAATACCTCAGTAGGTCAGAATGGTATTAAAATTTTAAGTCGTTTAAGAATAAAAATATGCCATATCGAAAACAGAAGTGTTACCACTGCAGATGGCAGCCGTCTAAAAGTTTTAGGTACGGTTGAGTTGCCGCTAGTCTGCAATAGTCATTGTTTAGTAATCTCTGCTCTAGTAGTACCTTCTCTATCACATACTTTGGTTTTAGGATGTGATTTTGCACAAAAATTCGGAATTTTAGTAAATTTTAATTTCACCGACGTGCGTAGTAGGATACATAAGGCTTATGAACGGAACAGTAAGTCTTACAACCTTAGAAAAAGGGATTTTGCCTTTAATATAGGTGATCACGTTTGACGAAAAAATAAAATTCTTTCCAGTGCAGCCGATAAATTCACATCTAAGTTGGTACCTAAGTATGTGCATTGCGTGATAAGAGAAAAGATTTCAGATTTAGTTTATGGTTTGGTTAATTTAGATGGGACTAAAATAGGACGATGGCATATTAAGGACTTAAAACCATTCAATGAACCTAACCCTAAAGAAAGTTTGTCAGAAGAAGAATAATTTATATTTACATTATCTTAATTGCTTTACTTTATTTTTTTTTTGATGTTGCTCTGTAGAGGTGACGACCTCGTTTTTTTTGACTGTTATAAAAGTTGAGCAGAGAATAGCTTACTTTTATTGTTTAATGCTAAGGTTTTGGATATTGGCCATATCCCAAACTTAGGTTGATTGTGGTTGATGTTTAGCATCGACTCAGTTTTAGCGAGCTTGCGAAGGAGTCACACTCGGGATTTATCATAAGACTGGTATGTCGGTGGTCGCGGGATTTGATTTGCTTATGACCCCATATAATATCCAGTTCTTGACACTTGGAAGCGAAATTTTGATTAGAGGCAATCCAAGGGGATCTTGAGTTAGGACAAGCGCAAGATGTAGCTCGTGTAGTGTGATGTAGAGTCAAAATTTTTATGAGCAATTTCAAAGTTTGTTACCCGAGTGGGTGGATTTCTATTACCTTAGTGGTATATGTTGGGTGCAATTAAGAGTAAATTGATTTTGGTTTATCCAGTGAGTCTAAGACTTGGATTATTTTGATTTAGATCTTCTTCTGAATTGACAAACTGAGGGTATACTCTATTCTTTTCAGGGCCGTTTAAAAACGTTACCTTTGAGTCACTAATTTTATTAAAAATTTTTTTTTGCATAGACTCATAGGTGTATGTTGAGTTTTTTCGGTATACTATCAAATTGATAGGAAATTGAAGTCCTGCAGGAGAACTAAAGGCTGATCATTTACAGGAGATGAGAGCAGAGTAAGACAGTCGTTTCACAAAGAAATGATCAAAATCTGATACCGAAATGAGAACCTTGTCAAGAGAGGCTAAGCGCAGTGAAGGAAGATTCCTAACCGAATTTTTAGATTTCCAAGAGGTAATCTAGAAGTTTGGGCTGACAGAAAACGGTTATGCCTGATACCTGTAGCAGTTTCTTCTAGAGGCTATTGTCTAGGGAGACGATTAACACCATGATCGAATATTTTAGCTGTCAACGATGCTTTCTTCTTGTTTCTGATTAAGCTGGAAAAGCTCTTGTCGTTTTCAAAAGTTTTGTTGCGTTGCCACCGGAAAAATGAGAAATTTTTGCTTCATGTAGCTTTTTAAGCTCATTTTCGTAGTTTGGAAATTTCCGTTAGAAGCTTGGTTAAGTCAACCTTGTAAACCTTTTAGGTTGTATCCCATAAGTTATTTTTTACAGGCTGTGATGCACCGGGTGCTAACAGATGCCGTTACGACGTTTGGCAGGGAGTTAGTCTTCCTGAGGAACAGACTGATTGGAAGGGTAGTCTATGGAGGGCGAACGTTTGACCTTTGGGACCTTTAAAGGTTTTGTTACTCAATGGTTATTACTATTTGAGCCAAAGGAGAGCCTAGCTACTGTAGTCGACCTCAGCCTATTAGTGGTGACAGGCTGTTGGCAGTAGTGTGTTTCGGAACACCCTATTGATTAATTTTTTTTTGACTTATGGTGGTGTGGTAGACACCGTTTTAGTTTAGTGGATGCTATAATCTACTCCCTTTTGTTGGTGGACACCAGGGTCACCATTTCCGTATTTTTTTGTCTCCACCTTTCAGTATATCGTGGTGAGGTGTTTGTCTCCTGTTATGTGGGATGGATCGAATGTTTTTCGTTGTTGTTCTAGGGCGAGACCAGTACACGAGGGTTCTTCATGCAACTTGGGGAAGCGCAATGCTGGTTAAATTTTATATCTCTGTGTAGCCACCCTGAAGAATGACGGAGGGCGTTTTTTCTGGCTCATGTTTCTAGGCAGATTTGTCACTTTGGTGCGATGTGCCGAAGATTTGATTAGCTTTTGCTAAGAGCTTTCACCAAGCTCAGTATGGAGTTATCATAACCAAGAGTTTGGGATTTGAACTCCTGTATATATTTCTGTATATGTTTCTGTATATATTTCTGTATATATTTCAGTGTATGTTGGTTGCCTGAGGGCATGTGCTCAAAATGTGTGATTTTGAGTCGTTTTGTTTAAGGACTCCTATATATAGGATTATGACTTTAGGGGGGTCCTATTTAGAGACTAGCTGTCTCACATAGTTGTGCTAGGAATGTTTCCTTGAATGTTAGTTGCGCGTGGACTAATCATTCTGTTCTTTGTGAACATTGCTTTTTGAAGCAGGATCATTCAGTTTGGTGAATTTTAGCTTTTATAGCTATTCACTGTGTTTAGAGTGAATTTTAGCTTTTATAGCTATTCACTGTGCCAATAGTGATATTGTTAGCTTTTATAGCTGCTCACTATGTTAATGGCGAGTTTGTTCTTTTAGAACGCAGACTTTGTGTAGTCGAGGACTATTTACAGAGTGTTTTCTTGGCGAGGAGCCGAGGCTTTTTTCTGGCGATATACCAGAGTGTTTTCTTGGCGAGGAGCCGAGGTTTTTTCTGGCGATATACCAGAATGTTTTCTTGGCGAGGAGCCGAGTTTTTTTCTGGCGATATACCAGAGTGTTTTGTTGGCGATGAGCTGACGTGTTTTCTGGCGATCAACCAGAGCGTTTTCCCTGGCGATTTTTTTTCTTGGCGAGGAGCCGAGTTTTTTTTCTGGCAATATACCAGAGTGTTTTGTTGGCGATGAGCTGACGTGTATTCTGGCGATCAACCAGAGCGTTTTCCCTGGCGATTTTAGCATGTCTAGATGTCTTAGGACGTCTACATTGCGCGATAGAGTGCGATTATTTTCTGATGCGACTAGTAGTGATACTAGATTTAGAATGTTCTCTTAGCGGTGATCTAGAGCATTGATGGCGATTTTTTCCGAGCGTTTGTCTGGATTTTCATCCAGGTGTTTTTCTTAGCCTTGTGCTAAATGGTCTTACAAGACTTTCTCCTTTTAGTGTTAGCGTTTGCAATAGAATCACTTATTTTTTTTTGTTTTTCTTTATTTAAGAATTTTTATAAATTTCTTTTGCTGAAATAGAAAATTTTCAGACAATCCTTAAAATATTTTAAGGGGGGTGTACATACTTTGTTTCAGTTCATTTTTTTTTTGATTTAGACAAGAGTCTAGACAAAGTTATATTTTTTTTGTTTTGGTAACAATAACAGAGCTGATTCTTTTATATAAGAAGACCGCGGCTGTTACTTTGAACAGGTATTTCTTATGTTCATGCAAGGATTTTTATTTACTTTTTGATGTACTTAACCTTAGTGCTTAATTAAGTTAAGTCTAGTTATAAGATTCTTGGGTACATGCAAAGATTTTCATTTGGTTTTCATTGTACTTAATATTAGTGCTTAATTGAATTAAGTCTAGTATTAAGGTCCGAAGTTTGTAATTTTGTTTTAAGTTCTGACCTTAGTATTAGGTGATAGTGTACCACTTTGTACCTCTTCATAAGTAGCCTTAGTTTAATAGACTAGTGTAGTCTATTTCTTTTTGGAAGGGGATAATGTAACATTCATTTTTTCCTAGATTTTAAGACCATATAATGTTACTGATTTTTCTCTTTATAAAGTACTTCTTTTCATTTTTGTATCGAGCGGTATATTAATCAGAAATTCCTAGCCGCTCGTTATATAGTGTGCTGTGCGGGTTTGCGACCGAATCTATCGATACGCCGGGATTGGTCAAATGTTTGTATCCGGAGTTTTGGTTCCGGCGTCGCCATATTACAGACAGAGTGCCCACGGCTTATTTAAGGGTCCGGAGGACGCGAATCTTGGCTTAGAACACCGAGTCCGCCGCCAGGCAGTAACATCAAGCCGCCGCCAGGCTTAGTACCATCAAGCCGCCGAGAGGCTTAGTACCATCAAGCCGCAGCCAGGCTAATTTCCACCGAGCCGCCAAGTGGCGATTTTCCATCAAGCCGCAGTAGAGGCTTACGACAATATCTACGAGAGCCAAGTTAAGCACGAGTTTTTTTCATCATAAAGCCGTAGTGGGTTTTGTGTGTTTTCTAATTGGAGTAGCTAAAGTAGGCTCTTCTCAAAAGTGTGAAATCGGTTTTGTGTTCCTTGAAGGCCTAGAAGCCCGTAGGAAAACCGTAAGTTACCAGAACATACATCAATAAATATATTCCACGCAAATAAGTGTTTTAACAGCAATTTGAACTGAAAAATCGCGAAGTGAAAATCACGACTCTTCGATTTCGGGTGTAGTCAAGATTTAGTAGTAAAATCTCTGATTTAGGGACTCTAATTTATAAAAACTACTTTTAGGCTAGAATTTTTTTTGTATTCCTTAAAACTGCAAAGGTTGGAACTTTTATTTTAAATCATGAATAAATTTTCTTTTTTTGTTGATTAAAGCTAGTGTCTCACTGAATACCTATTTTTCTTTTCAGGATAAGAAAAGTTGTACTAGAATAATTCTTTTTAGTAATAACCGTAAAACACTTCAGTATTTTTTCATTTTTTTTAACTGAAGTTAGATCCTTTCTATTTTAAAATGAATGGTGCCCAAAAATTTGTACAACTGAAGCTTTTTAAAAATAGGAAATAATTCCAAAAAGACGTATAACAATTATCTCTTACCCATATTTCTCTACCAAGGAAAACTGAGCTAGTGTTTGTTTAATTTCTTTAGTTCTCTTAAAATCATTATTCACTCAATTCATTCTCAGAAATTAAAAAGAGGTTGCAAGAAAATTGCGCCCAAGCGTGGGAGAAACAATTTTCACAGGGTACAAAAAGACGCCGCAAGAAGCGACCAAAAATACAAAAGACTACAATATATATATATATATATATATATATATATATATATATATATATATATATATATATATATATATATATATATATATATATATATATATATATAAAACATAGTAGTTTATTCATCATTTTTTTGATTCTTTTTATTTAATTATTTTATATAGAAATTACATATTTACATACTATCACGTCACTTTATGCGTATGTACTTACATACATACATATATACATGTCATAATTCGCAATATTTTATGAATTAATTAAATATCTGCATCATATTACTTATAACAGAGGTTAACAAAAAGTTATCAATCGGTATTTTTCAAATAAGAACTTTAATATGATAAAAATTTTTTCATTACAAAAAATATAACATTTTTTTATCATTATTGGTCTAGCACATGTGCCACAGGGAAGTCCCTAAAACGCTCCAGGAGCGGCATGTGTGCGAAAAAAGCAATTCACGTTGTTCTTGAATCATTGTAAATTGTACTCGGTGGGAAACACACCTCTGGGCAAATTATTCCAATGGAATGATGTTCTCCCCTATAAAAGACTCCTTGAAAAGCGTTGTACGCGGAGCAACAAGCTGAACCTTATACGGATGTGAAGTATTAGCGCGACGTGTGTTTCTAACATGCACCGCTCTGGGAGGAATTAAGCGGGTTACAACCTTCAAACACTTTCCATAAAAATACTCGTAGAACAGACTCAAGTCGCCAGCCGTTCTTCGATGTTCCAGCGAATCAAGGCCGCCGGTCAGTTCCGGGTCTCCAATCAGACGAACAGCTCTTCTCTGACAACATTAATTACCCACTTTTTATTATCATGAATTTAAAATAAAAATTTTATTTTAGAGACCTCGAATATTTTAAACACCCAGTTGCATGAAAATATAGATGTATTTTCTGCAATAAATCATAGTAGTTAATTCATTATTTTTTATTCGTTTAATTTAAATAAAACCTCAATTTTTACGAAGTTTTTTTAAAGATATTATCTTTTTAAAGTTGAACAAGTCTATACCTAATTAATATCTGTAGGGAAGAACTCACATGGATTAAAAGAGGACTTGATTTAAATGAAGAGCTTGAGGACTATTTCGTTTTCTGTTTAGCATGTAAATATGCAGGGCTCATTAAGAAAATGAATGAAACTAATTATAGATATACTGACTTACCACCTGAATATTTTAATAATAAGGAAAGAGGAGGCAATGATAAAGTTTCAAATAAATTATATTTATACTGATATTATGTAGGTACCTACCAACCTACAAAATAAAAATGTTTAACGTATAAGTTACGACTTAGTAATATTAAATATACTTATATAATTTATCAACATTTTATATAACAAAAAAGTCATATAAAACATTAGTTTCTTTTATTTGCAATTACATGGTAGCACGCTCTAATATTTAAATCAATTGCAGCATGATTATTTAATAAAATAATTTTAAAATTTTCCAATAAGTTCCCATAACAACTTATCACAACTAATTTGAACTTTCTCATCCGCTTGCTGACCTCTCTAATTTATTATGTTGTTTAAGTTTGATTATAGTAAACATTTCATTTACCAATTTTAATTAACTGATACAGAATCCGCCTTATAATACGAAGAGTGACGGTTCGCAGCTACTTGAAGTTAAATAGAACTTTTTTAAATTCAAGTAAAATACTTAGGGTCCCAAAATTACCCTCATAATTTTTTTTTTGCCTTTTTTACATCATATGAAAACTTCCCCTAAAAACAACCACTTTGCAAATAAGGCCTTTTTAATACTCACACCCCCTACATAGTGCCTTTTTGACACTTTTTTTACTCTCTTCCATACAGTGTCTCTTTGTCATCTTTTTTTACCTTATCAAACACCTAATTACTTCTTAAAACAGATAATTACTTCTTCACAAAGGTAACTTCTTCACACAGGTAATTACTTCTCTCGATAGATAAGCAACCACAGGTACATCTACATCTTTTTTTACCTCTTCAAACAGGTAATTACTTCTTAAGACAGTAATTACTTCTTCAGGCAGGTAATTTCTTCGAACAAGTAATTACTTCTTCTGTCCTAACCACACGTACGTCTACACAATCATTAAAGCTCTTCTGGTCAACAGCCTCTGGTCGATTGAGTCAGTGATGATCCCTTCTTCGGCCCCAAGGGGACCGTCTTGCTGCAAGACCTAGGACCACGCCTAATTTTTGGGTGCTGCTGATAGACAGGTGCCATCATTGGTCGCAGTACCTCTGTAGTATAACTACTTTAAATATCTAGTTAAAATATGAAATAATTCACAATGACAACGACAATTCCTAGAAAAAAAGTCAATAGGTAAAATGTAAAACATATCTATAGGTGCTCATTCATGTCGTCATCTTACCATCAAGCTACATTTTGTCACAAAAAATATAACTATTGCTATATAAAAGAAGAAGATGGAACAAAACGTCGCCGCAAAATAAAGCCAGCTTGCAAGTCCTGGATCACTGAAAGGAGTTTCGTCTAGTTTCTCACAGATGCCAGGAAATTTTTTTCTATTATCGTTACTATTACAACTTCTACCTACGCGGCCTCTTTGAAAAACTCGAGGAGATATATTTTTACGTTCCGTTTGCAGTCAGCCAACTTCGTTTTGCTTCGGGATTTTGTTCCATATGTTTATTTTTTTTTAGCTGTAGCTATATTTTCTGTGGTTGTGTTCTACGTGAGTACCGGATGGTGCAAACGATGCAGTCATTGATACATGAGTACCCTGCATAGCTGCAAAACTTGAATGTTTCAATATTCTTAGTCAAAAATTGTACTTAAATGATTATTTTTAAAACTATTAGCTCGTTCAAAGTTTATCGTATGGTGGCAGTTGATATCGAACAAAATGAAAAAAACATAGTTCTAATACGCACGGACAGAAAATTTTTAATTGCGGTACAAGGAAAAGAAAATAAATATTTTAATCTTTTAGAGTGTGTTGTATCAAAGTGAATTTTGATACAAAATTTGTTTTTGCTAAAAACACTACTTTAAAGAATTATATCCCTAATTATTTCTTGAATGAAATTTGCTAGCTTGTTAATCACAGAATATTTATTCAAAAGAAAATTTGGATTACTGACTAAAGATTATAGTAAATTTTCTTTAAAAAGAAATGCTCAAAAATACACCGTTTACATATTACATATTATGGCTAATCTAAATGTATATATTGTACTACTTAGTTGGTGATATCTGGAACACCCTGTTATAAAAAGTTTAGAATTGAGTGGTAATAAAAAAAAGATAATCACCTTTATTTTAAGAGTTTTCACATCCAACTTATTACGCAAACTTAAAAAAAATATATTAGTCTCTTCCTACAGGATTTGGTTTTGATCTGTCTGTACAGCTTTTGTATGGTAGCCGTGTCCTCAGAGTGGTATTCGTTCGACATAATCACAAGTTTTGGACGTAGACCAGGGCGAGGAGGACGCTGGCCTGGACTTAATTAGTAGGAGACATCCGGTCATTGACATCATTCACCATCCGGCTGTAGACAGCTTCAAAATCCTCATAGTTCTTCCTGAAATATTGGAGCCACCAGGATTTTTTAGCAGAACATTCTCTTGCGTATTGCTGACGCTGTCCGAGCGAAGCGGAATGATCATAGTGTGGTAGCTTGTCGGGCTGGGGATGAACTACCTCAATGGACCCGTTACTTCAGTTGCTTATCCGGTCCTATTGAAAATTTAATATCTCCTCGTGAGCCGACCACGAGTAACTCAGCCGCAGACATGGCATCTCAGTGGACCGCTATAGTGCTAGCCGTGGAGGGGGTGAGACATAGTCAGGATGGATAGACGCTGAATGTGCATTCACGTGCCTGATTTGGCCGACCTTCTTATTATAGACTCTACCGGTAAATGGTACTTTTCGTCAGTGGAAGCACTTCGTGCGTTTGTTCAGGTCATCGTCCGTCGTTATGATACACTCTGACGAGAAAGTCATATAGATGTTAGGTAACGGGTATCGTAAATACAAGTTCACCAGATCTCTATTGTCTACTTCTTGCCTTATTTAACTTAAGCACGCAATACAAGCAATTTCACTCACATTATTACTAGTCAGGTTCAAACTCCGAAATCGCCAATGATTATTAACATCGCAACTTATTTTCATTGGCGACACTACAGTTACACCCTATTGCATAGAGATATTCAAGTTGTAAATATAGTTCCCAAAAAAATGGTATTTAGTCGGCAGAAATACAAATCCATATCTTAAAAAAATGATAATCTAATTTGGTCATCAGTGTACAGGTTTTTTTTATATATTCCTTAATATGATAATTCAAAAAGTTACGTAGCGATATATTTCTCAATGATTAAAAAAATTTTATTAGTGAATAATGTTCTGTCAATTAGAAAACAAAATTTCGAGTGACATTTATTTAAAAAAGTCGCACTGGAATATATCGATTAGAAGATGTATGGTATAAAGCATTCACTTTAATATTGTGGCCATTAAATACACGCATAATAAACTACTATGCCATATTTCAATATGGTGTTATAACTTTATTAGTATCTTTAAAATATAGATACCAGAAATTTATAGAACTTGCCACCAACATTTCAAGTGATAGAAAAGCAGCGCTGCAAATAATAAACAAATTATATTAATTAACTTTTTATCCCTATACAATGTAGTACAGAGCCCATTCTCAATAATGGTTGAAACCTACTACCCGATACAATTCAGAATCAACTCAAAACACAACATGCTCGTGCGTACTTGTGTATGTACAAATGCGCGCACACACATACAGGGTGTCCCAGTATTTCGTGTACATAGAGTTACTGTGGATTTCTGGGATGAAAATATAACCATTTAACCCAACTTACCTAAGTCCAAAAATTCGTGATTTTTGAGATACAGGGTGTCAAAATTATACTTTTATTTTAGTTTTTCTTAAGTAGCTTTCTTAATAATTGTACCATTTGTACAAGATTCGGTGCTAAGGAGTTTTCTGAGATAAGAAATCGAACTCAGCTCACTGTTTTGTTGTAAATTGTATGGGGCGCCACTTATTGCTCTGTGTATACATTTAAATTGTAATAACTTTTTTTACATCACTCTGTATGACATTTTCAACTAAATATTCGTATTTTCCGCCTTCCTTTGTCTAAAAAAGCTTTCTTGGTAAATGTTGCTCCGAGCGACAATTTCTGAGATAGTGGGATGTATGTTTCCATTTTTTAATTCCATTGCTGAATTCGCAAATGAGTTCTTTCACACGTTTCTTAACATTTTATAGTTACCTGGCAAAGCTCAAAAATCACTCTGATGTAAAATATCATATATTCTAAGACTTAACTGGCTTGTAGCAATACTGACAGAAAGTAATTTTTGACAGATATCAAACGAGTTTTAAGAGTATTAACGACAATTAATCCCTTCTCAAGCTCAACAGTATTTTAAATCTAGATTATTATGGAGTACACTTTTGGTAAGCAAACTGATATGATTTTAGTGTTTGGTTTTTGTAACAGCAATCGTCGCAAAAATGCTCATGTATATTACAAAAGATTTCCGCATCGTCCTAATCATCAGACTTCTGCCAATATTGAGCGGCGACTTCGAGAAATTGGACAATTTAAGCCGATTAGGAATAATGCTGGGTGGCCTTCACGAGCTTGAATAACTGATGTTGAAGAGGAAATCCTTGAAATTGTACACGATAACCCTGGAATCAGCACTCGTTAAACGAGAATATCAAAAGGTACAATTAACTGGATCATTAGACAGCAAACTATTCACCCCTTTCATATGTAGTCCGTCCAGAAACTCTTACCTCCAGATCTTGGATCCCGTTTGCCTTCTTTATAAATTATTCGAGCACGCATAACGACTGTTCCGGCTTTTCACATTCAAAACCTGTTTACAGACGAAGCATGCTTTATTCGACGTGGTATAACAAATATGCATAATAATCATATTTACGCTGAAGAAAACCCACATGCTGTGCAACAAAGACAGTTTCAAAGCGAATTCAGTATTAATGTCTGGATAAGATTTGTCGTTAACTATTTTAACGGGCCGTTTAGATTACTAGATCGACTTGATGATGACATTTACTTGAATTTCATCCGTGAAATTATTCCTGAATTATTGGAAAACTTATCCATTAATTTACGTCGCGATATGTTTTTCATGCACGATGGTGCACCAGACCATTTCGCGCGTAATATCAGAAGAGGTGATGATGCTCCTATTTACTGGCCACCTTATTCCCCAGACTTAATCCATGTGATTTTTTCTTTTGGGGTGTATTGAAATCGAAAGTTTATCAAGTTCAAATCGACAACATTGAGCAGTTGTAGAATAGGATTCAAAATGCTGCTAACACATTATGAGATGAAGACATTTTAAGAAGAGTACATTTAAATTTCCTGCGACGTATTAATTTGTGCATTAACGAATGTGGCGGCCATGTTGAACATTTATTGTGAAACTGATACCTTCTCAGTTGAACGATTAAACTTCTTTCGAATTTGTCAACTTGTGGGTTATCTTATATGCCCTTAGCCAGTTGGTTTTTAACATTCTTACTGTTGTTGGCCCGTTGATCTCTAAATTTATTATTGTTGTTAGCTCGTTTGCCTTTAAGTATGCTCCAAATTTCAAAGACTCTTCTTTTGAACCTGTCCTAAGCCTTGCTGAAGTGTGAAGGAGCGCATTTGGGAATTTGAGATTGGAATTAAAAAACGGAAACAAACATCTCATTATCTCAGAAACTGTTACTCGGAGCAACATTTGCCCAGAAAGCTTTTTAAACAGGAGAAGACGGAAAATGCGAATATTTAATTAAAAATATCATACAGAGTGTTCTGAAAAGTTTTGATAACACAGGGCAACAAAAAAATTTTTTTTTTGGTGTCTGGGATTTTAGAGCTGATTTTAACTATATTTGGGACGCTAAATCTATACATGCAATCCGTTTTTCTCTATCAGCTCTACTTTTTTAGATACATCAACTTATCTACCAATGTGGTTTTTATTCAGTATATTCATTTATGAGAGTTCTAAAATTATTATATATTCATTAATGTAGGTACAATAGTTTTATTGTCAGTCTGTAATTGAGTAAATTCCAGGTAAATCTATAAATAGTGGAACCATTGCCTATCAGGTACCTGAACTGACCCTTTTAATCACCTAACTCGGGTAAGTCTCGTCAGTTTGTGCGTTCTTACTAATGAGAGTAGATCGAATTCGGCGTGTTATTTTATGTTAAGAAAAGAGTGTTTTTGTGTTATTGAACAGAATTAAAATGAGTTCAGGTTCCAGTTCAAGAAGAAGTTGTGTAAATCAACCTGTTGTGTTTTGCTATATATGCGGAGAATACATGTTTCAACAAAACAGACAAACTATTACTGACTTTGTAAAGCGAGCGTATCTTGGATACTTTGGAGTTAAGCTTGGTGATCAGGACAAAACGTGGGCCCCGCATCTCGTATGTAAAACTTGTACAGAGCATTTACGGCAGTGGACTACCGGGAAAAGAAAATGTCTAAAATTCGGCGTACCAATGGTTTGGAGAGAACCAAAAAACCACTTCAATGATTGTTATTTCTGTTTAGTAAATACTAACGGAATCAATCGAAATAACCGCAGTAAGTGGACTTATCCCAATTTAGACTCGGCAATATGCCCTATCCCGCACTCAGATGAAATACCGATTCCAACATTTCATCAGCTACCACATATCTCTGATGACGAATATTTTCCCTCTGATCGCTCTTCTGATGCTAATAAAAGTTCTGATGCTAATGAAACTAACAGTGACCATGAGGGGACGTCATCAGTTCCTCAACGCTTCAATCAAAATGAATTAAATGATCTCACCAGGGATCTCAATTTATCGAAAAAAGCTTCTGAAGTACTGGCTTCTAGGTTGAACGACAAAAATTTACTGGAACAAGGAACCAAAATTACCTTTTACCGTACAAGAGAAAAAGATCTGCTACCATTCTTTTCTCAAGAAGACAATCTTGTATTTTGTCACGAAATTAGGGGACTCATGAAAGAAATGGGACTTTCTGAATATATTCCAGATGATTGGCGCCTATTTATTGACAGTTCAAAGCGAAGTTTAAAATGTGTCCTTCTACATAATGGGAATAAATATGGTTCAATACCACTAGCTCACTCAACGAAACTGAAAGAAGAATATAATACCATAGCTTTGGTCTTGCAGAAGATAAAGTATTACGAACATCAATGGATGATTTGTGTAGACTTAAAAATGGTAAACTTTCTTCTTGGGCAGCAAAGTGGTTACACGAAATATCCGTGTTTCTTGTGCCTCTGGGATAGTAGGGACAAAACACACCACTGGGTTAGAAAAGATTGGCCTCAGAGAGAAAACATGGACGTTGGGGAAAAGAATGTCATTAACGACGCTTTGGTTAAAAGAGAAAAAATCATACTTCCTCCGTTACATATAAAGTTGGGCTTAATGAAGCAATTTGTAAAGGCTCTTGATAAGAATGGGTCTTGTTTTGCATATATAGGGGTAAAAATGCGGGTAAAAATGCATCAGTTGAGCACAGAAAAACTCAAAGCAGGGATATTCGACGGCCCACAAATAAGACAATTAATTAAGGATCCTGCCTTCATAAATTCAATGAATTAAGTTGAACGAGAAGCTTGGACATCATTTGTTGCAGTTGTAGAAAATTTTCTAGGCAAACATAAAGCTCAAAACTATGTTGAAATGGTTAACAAGATGCTTAATAGTTTCAAATCCTTAGGGTGCAATATGAGTATTAAAATACACTATTTACACAGCCACTTAGACCGTTTTCCAGAAAATTTAGGAGACATGAGTGAGGAACAAGGTGAAAGATTTCACCAAGATATTAAAGTTATGGAGGACCGCTACCAAGGAAGATGGGACATGCACATGATGGCAGATTACTGCTGGAGTTTAAAAAGGGACTATTTAAAAAAAACATTCAAGAATGTCGCGGAAAAGAAGCTTTCCAAGTGTTGAGTGACTATTTCATTTCTTCGATGTTTTTTTTTTGTTTGTAAGTACGATATAATATTGTATTTTGTATAACTAAAATAAAAATTTCGTATCTACTTTTGTTTAATACACTTACGGATTTGAGTTACAATAATGTAACTTATATTTCTCTAAAATTGTATATCTTAAAAAATTGAGCTCCTAGATACAAATGAATACGTTATTTGAATTCAGGACATCAAATTGATATAGAATCAGCTCAAAAAACCTCGACACCAAAACAGCTGTTCCCTTGTGTAATTTAAAAACATACACAGTGCGATAAGTGACGCCCTCTACAATTTACAACAAAGTTGTGAGCTGATTTCGATTTCTCATCTCAGAAAACTCCTTAACACCGAATCACGTACAAATAGTACAATTAATAAGAAAGCTACTTAAGAAAAACTAAAATAAAAGTATAACTTTGACGCCCTGTATCTCAAAAACTATGAATTTTTGGACTAAGGTAAGTTGGGTTAAATGGTCATATTTTCATCCCGGCTATCCACAGTAGTTACTGTAGTACACGAAATACAAGGACACCCTGTATTTACACACACAAAACACGGACCAATTTTGATATTTCTTCTTATTATTTCAAGGTTATTTCCTTGGCTTTCCGCGTTATCTGTTTGATGTTTCCACGTTAATAATTAATGATTCTTACAAGCTGAATCTTCCTCAATCAGTCGTGGCCCATTAGCTGACATTATTATATTTTAATCATCAATCAAGCGATTTACATTATCACCATAGTTAGTTAGATTCTTCCCACTCTAAATTGGTATCGACACTGAGCGTTCTACCAATCCGTGACAAAGCGGCACCTAAATCTCTAAAGATTTGTTGCAATTTTCCCCTAGTTAGCCATTCCTTTGTCATGGTTTTTGTTTTCTTTTTAATAAAAAATAAAACAAAAGCCATGACAAATGACCATAACCCGCAGACATAAGGATAGACAACGAAACACTTAATTATGTAAAAGAATATATATATATATATATATATATATATATATATATATATAATATATATATTCATACATATATATATATATATATATATATATATATATATATCATAACATATATATATATATTATACATAAATATATAAATATATATACTTTAATATATACATATATATATATATATATATATATATATATATATATATATATATATATATATATATATATATATATATGGGACAAATGATACAATGCGGTAAACCCAATCAAACCGCAGAAATAGAAAGAAGAATCAGACTGGCATGGGCAGCTTTTGGTAAACAAAGATACATCCTGAATAACAAGACTAAGAAGAAAGGTATATAACCAGTGTGTCTCACCAGTTCTCACTTACGCAGCACAAACTTGAACACTGACTAGGAATATAATGGATAAATTGGCCAAAGCACAAGGAGCAATGGAGCGTTAGATGTTGAATATAACGATAGAGGCTAGGATACGGAACGAATATGTCAGGGAAAAAACTAAACTAATAGATGTAAAAGAACATATAGCAAGCCTAAAATGGAGATGGGCTGGACATACAATGCGACAGCCAGACAATCGTTGGAATAGGAAGATGCAGGACTGGAGACTTTGGTTGGAAAAGAGATCAAGGGGCAGACCTCAGACTAGGTGGAAAGACGATCTAAAACTTACAGCCGGCTTTGCGTGGACAAGAGAAGCCCAGGATCGAGATAAGTGGCGAACAAAAGGGGAGGCCTATATCCGACAATGGATGTAAGAAGGCTATGAAGAAGAAGAAGAAAAAGACATTCGTTTTAGATTCAACGACTTATCTAAGACGCTTACAAAAAAATAGTGAAAAATAATCTTCTTGCCTATCCCAACAGTTAAAAGTCTTTTACTTTAATCCATAAGATCATTAGTCAGAAGTTTACTAACTCCGATATGTCACCTTATACATAGCCAGTAAGTATTATTGCAACATTACCTAGTGGGAACACCAACTTTTTACTTCAACTATTTGCTCCACACAATTCCCAGTGCGCAATCAAAGTTGCTCCACACTATCTTCAAAAAGTGTAAGCAAATAACTTTTGAACCCAGTGGAATAGAAACTGATATCAGTTTTTTCTAAACTTTTCAATTTATTCTGCAGAAAAAGACTGTTTACTGTTTCCATGTTTGGGGCTCTGATCCCAAGTATATCGTGCATTTCTTAAATTCTATCGAGAAAAGAGCTATTCGCTTGATTGGATAGCCGGAACTTACCAGAAACATTATTTCTAGGAATATCGGACCTGTTAGTAGCTTGAGTCTATTCTATAGGTACTTTCATGACAAGCATTTGATGGATTCAGCCCGATTGCTTGCTCCCAGAGCAGTGTATCCTAATATTTGTCGCGCTAATACATCACATCCGTATAAGGTTTAACGTGTGTTATTACGCCATTAATTTCAACTTTAGTGTTAAGTACTACTCAATATATATCAACACTACACCAAAAGCTTTATTTTTGCACTAGACGCGCGTTTCGCTAACCGTATTAGCTTCATCAAGAGCAATGATTGACTAAAGCGAAATTACAAATCTACCCTTTTTATCCTTAGCCTAACATCTGAATTATTCAGGCGGAACTAATGGCATAGACGACGCCATCAGTTCGAGTCCAGGGAACTATAAGAAATAGACCCTCTGTTTTTATTTACTTTTACATTTTATAATTTTCATACATTTGTATGCCTTCAACAATCTTCTATCAGATACATTTTTAATTAAACTCAGATTACCTAATGTTACAGTATGATCAGCTTCAAGGGCATGTTTTAAATATGCTAAATGTTCTCGTGTTTTAATCGACCTTTGCCCAACATACTTTGTGTCGAAATCATTACAACTAATTTCAAAAATTTCACTTTTCCCACAATTATGAATCATGTCTTTGGGATTTCCTAAGATATTCCTCAAATTGCCTGATGAGTTATAGACTAATCTGAGGCATGTCTTATTAAACACCTTATTGAGTCCCTTGCTATATTTCAAAATTTATGGTATGAAGACATACTTGGTCTTAATTCTTCGCGTGTAAAAAAAGTGGAATTCTGAATATTTAACCTGAACTTATATCTGTTTATTAACTTATTTATTAAATCATCGTCATAACAATTAACTATGGTTATATTCCTAATACAATTCCTTTCATTATTGAAGTTTACTCTATTCAGAGGAAAAGTGACCAAACGATGAACTAAAAAGTGTAATGAGGGTAAATTGTGTTGTTTGCAATGAAATGAATCATCAGATATTTATCTGTTACTGTGTCTTTTTTATAGATATCAAATTCTAACCTACTATTATTTTTAATAATTAAAATACCTAGAAATGGCAATTGTCCTTTGGTTTTTAATTCCGTAAGTAAATTCAATGGAATCATATTGGCTATTTAATTTGGAAACAAAATCATCTATATTTGCTTTCTTTGTATTAAAAATCGAGAAAACATTATTTAACATTATCTAAACTTTGTATGGAACAAAAATATTTTCAATATAACAGTCAATTTTACTTTCAGAAAGAAGGAACAGCTATGGGTAATTGCTTATCACATTTCATAGCCAATTTGTTCATGAGTAAATTTGAAACCGAAGCCAGTCAAATATTTGAGTATTTCCCAAGGGTATGATATAGATATGTGGACGATGTTTTCACGATTTTTGATACAAAGAAAGCAAATATAGATGATTTTGTTTCCAAATTAAATAGCCGATATGATTCCATTAAATTTACTTACGAAATTGAGAACAAAGAACAACTACCATTTCTAGATATTTTAATATTAAAAATAATAATAGGTTAGAATTCGATATCTATAGAAAAGGCACAGTAACTGATAGATATATTCCTAATGATTCAAATCATTGCAAACAACAAAAATTAGCCGCATTACACATTTTAGTTCATCGCTTGGTCACTTTTGCTCTGAATAAAGTAAACTTCAATAATTAATGGAATCGTATTAGGAATATAACTAGAGTTAATAGTTATGATGATGACTTAATAAATAAGTGACTTAATAAACAAGTTAATAAATAGACTCAATAAGGTGTTAAGTTAATAAATAGACTAATAAAGTAAGCCTAATCTTAGTCTATAAGTCATCAAACAATTGGAGGAATATCTTAGAAAATCCCAAAGACAAGATTCCTATTTGTGAGAAAAGTGGAATTTATGAAATTAGTTGTAATGATTTCGACAAAAAGTATGTTGGGCAAATTAAAAAGTCAATTAAAACACGATTTAAAGAACATTTAGCAAATTTAAACTACAGTAGAACAGAAAAGTCTTGCATTGCCGAACATGCCCTTGAAATTGATCATACTGTAACATTAGATAATCTGTGATTAAATAAAAATCTCTGAATGCATACAAAAGTAGTTTAAATAAAGACAAAGGGTCTATTCCTTATAATCCCCTTTACTGGTTACTTGACCGGAACTGATGGCCTTGCCTATGCCATTAGTTCCACCTGAGTAATCCAGGTGTTAAGCTAAGTATAAATAGGGTAGATTTGTAGTTTAGCTTTAGTCAATTATCGCTCCTAATGAAGCTACCATGATTAGCGAAACGCGCGTCGAATGCAAAAACATAGTGTTTGGTGTAGTCGTCATACATACTGAGTAGAATCATTGTGCCAAAGATTCTACATTCCCAACATAATTTTATTGTTAAGTGTAAAGTTTATGTAAAAATACAGAATAGTTATGTTTTCTCTAATGGTAATTTGTAATTACGTCAAGATTGCCAAGATTAAAGTAAGTTATTAAAAACATCTGCCGGAACTAATTAACAAAAAGGCTGACGTCTTCCACCATCACAACTACAGACCACAACCCTTTTTGTAACTCGGCAAAAATTTTTCACAGAAACCACAGAAGTTCTACAGTGACAGATTATGGTATTGGCAGAAAAATCACAGAAGATCATCGAATCGAATAAATTGATATATTTGGTATAATAAAGTTATTTCGAAATATAAAAAACAGTTATCTCAAATTTAGCTTTAAAAGGCCCAATTCTTTATAGACATCTCAATATAATGCTAAGCTTGAAATTAACTTAATTTGCCATATGAGACAGTAATTCTTGAAAATTTACAATACTTGACAATTTGGTTAGATCGGTTGTTTTTTAATATAAATCGGACACTTTTTTTCTTTTTAGGTACCAATAATAATTTGCATATTTGTCTGCGATATTACCAAAAGAGAAAAAGACAAACTTATGGCCATATGTCTGAAAATTAAGGAATGTTTTGCAGAAAAATCGGAATATTACCGAGAAATGGACTGTCTATGTTTTAAAATTGGATTATTGAGAAATGAATATACCGCTGTTGGATTTTTTGTTATTGAGCGAGCAACATTGATTTCCCTATTTAGTTGTTGTGCAACTTATTTCATTACCATAATAACCATTCATTTATAAAAAAAATAATTTCAAATACAATGAAAACGTGTGGTTTTGGTTTAATCACCAAGTTAGTAGCACACGTCTTTTACCTAGATGTTAGTAATTGGAATTTAACTATTTTATAAAACGAAAATGCGTAGCTAGAATTAGAAATTAACTCAAATCTGTTTTACTTTAAAAACAATACGTAAGAGCATTGTTTATATTGTGTTCTATTTTTGATGTCAGTCGTTTCCTAAAAATAAAAATAGTGTTGCAAATAAATAAGTTATTTCATTCTTCTGTTTCTTATTATTACATGTATACATAGTGTGATCTAATAGTTCGTGGAAAAATCGTATAAAATCGGAAGTAGTTACTATTAGCATCTGGGACTTGCATCACCTTCACCTGCACCCGAATACCGTTTTTTTTCACTGGTGAAATATCTGTTGGTCAGTATTAATTTCAATGGAAATTCACAAAGGTGGGGAAAATATATTCATTGCATCGATGTATATTAATCAGTAAGTGTCGATAATATCAAAGGAGACTTAGAAAAATATTTGCGACTTACTAGTAAAAATAAAACACGTTTCTCCTTCCCTGGATTCCCGCCTACTAACTCAATTAATAGAATATAAATTATGAACAATTTAGGGTTATACTCTGTACAGTTTCTATTTTAGGCATAACGTAACAAAGATAGCCTCTAAATGGATACGTGTAAAAAGTGTAGTTTTTTATGTCAAATTATACCTACGAAATATTGGCAGGCGGACACACAGCCAGAGGGATATTGTTTTTTTTTTTAATTACGTCGTTACGCGAAGTATGGGGCTCGAGCCTCCATCTAAAATACCCTTTATCCACTAAAGCTACACCTCCTTATCGTTTTGCACTTTCCACCGGAATGCTCTTGCATTTCTTCAGTGCGAAGTCTGCCTCTGTTAACGTCGTCCCTCTTTCTCTTTATTTTCTATAATTTGCCTCTGTCTAGGTGCTTTTCACTGCACTAGGCTCTTCATCATGTTTACACTATTAAATAGTCGTCCAGTTGTATATCGGTATTCCATTTTAGGTGCGTCCCACCTGGGGCATATAAACAACGTGTTCTCCACATCATCGATGCCATCACAACAATTGCATCTAACATACTTAATGCTGCCTTTCTGCGCTCAAAAAATTACTTTCGAAAGCATCAATGTCTCGACAATGCTTAGATTAGAAAGTAATCAATCATACGGTCTATTCGTCCACGTTTGCATGTCAGATATTAGCCTGTAGGTCCAGCGGCCATGAGTTCCACCATTCAACTTTTGCTGCTATCGGTTTACCAGATTATCTCTTGCGGTTTGTTTATCTGTGTAGATTTCCAATCTTTCCCCAATCTGCAGATCGATTGGGCTGATACCAACAATTACTACCACGCCCTCAGCCGAGATAGTCTTGTAGGCACTACATACTCTGATAGAAACCCTTCGTTGAATTCTTAATATTTTCACCATAAGTTTCTTGTTTATGTCAAACCGCATTCCAAACTGGTGCCCCATATAGTAGCTGGGAGTATATTATACTTGCGAAGGTTCTCGGCTTTGAGCTTCTGGGTTCTCCAATATTAGGCATTAAGCTAGACAACGCTGCTACTGTTTTTTCCGCTTTCTTAATGGTTTATGTGATTCACAAATGTCAGCTTGGAGTCCAGCCACACACACAAGTACTTTAGGACCTTACATGGAATTACAGTAGTGTCACATATGCTGAAGTGTATTGGTAACATTTTTCACTTAGTTGTAGGAAGCACGGTTTCAGTTTTGTGTGGTGCCAGTTGTAGCTGGTTGTCTTTCATCCACCTTGCTACTCAGAAGAGCCCTACGTTAACTATATTCATTAGTGTTTCTTATTTTTTTGCAGTATCGACCACTGGAATATCGTCTGCAAAACCAACAATTTTAACGTCACTCGCACCGCAATACAGGATGCTCCACAGGGTGGGGTCTAGTGCCGAACCCTGTGGTACTCCGCTATTTACTTCCTCCTCCCTTACAGTGTCCTTGGCTTCCAATATTATCTTTTTATTAAGTATGTACATAAATATATATATATATATATATATATATATATATATATATATATATATATATAATAAAGAGAGAGAAAGCAAAAGTTACCGTATCTAATAAAATCCTACGATGTGAAACTAGTTGGGGAACTCGGCAAATGGGCAACAACAGATGTTCACACTATATTCATTTACCATATATATATATATATATATATATATATATATATATATATATATATATATATATATGTGAGTAAGGTTTGGTTCTATGGCTCTATTCCTTAAAGCTTTTAATATTAGGTGCCATGAGGCACTGTTAAATGCGTTTTTTACATCCAGAGTAATCGCAGCACATAGTCTGCGATGTTGGCTCGCATAGTTGGAAGCCTGAAGCGATGTGCTTTTTACACCCCTAATAGCATCGATCGTTTGACGGCCCTCCCTAAAGCCGAAAGAAAAAACTGCCTGAGTTTTTGCAGTGTTAAATTCTACATGGTTTCTGTCATGCCAAGATAAAATTTATTACAGGCCTTTGTTGAACAATTTTCTGTTGTTTGCCGATATTTACTTGGCTTGCCGATGTTCGAGCATTTAAGGTATATGAAGAAACTAGCATATTATTATCGGCAAACGTGTAGATTGGATTCCTGGTCCTTCTCAGCAGATCACCTTGGGGCACATGAGCTTTGATAGGAAAGATATTAGAAAGAAACTCGGCATCTATCGCTTCTAAAGAATGCTCTCTGAGAAAACACGAGAGCCGTAAGAGAAATCTTTTGAACAAACTGTAAGAGCGTAGCTAAGCTAATAATCCGTCATGCCAAACACGGGCAAACGCGTCGAATTTATCAAGTGCAACCGTTCGAGAATCTTTAAACATAGCCTTGTCTATAACTTTCGATGTTACTAAAAGCAATGTGACTGGTCGGTAGTTGCTTGGAAAGATAATTTTACTTTATTACGGCCGCCAATTTGTTGCATACGGTTAAGATGTAGTCTGTCTAACGTGCTTTATTAACTATCTTTTTTTTTATGGATTTAGCACAGTCCCTAAAGAGCTCTAGAAGCGGCATGTGTGCGGAAAAAGCGATTCACGTTGTTCTTGAATCGCTGTAAATTGTACTCGGTGGGAAACACAACCCTGGGCAAATTATTCCAAAGGGATCATGTTCTCCATATAAAAGACTGCTTGAAAAGCGTTGTACGCGGAGTAACAAGCTGAACCTCATACGGATGAGGAATTAAGCGGGCTACATCCTTCGAACACTTTCCATGAAAATACTTACAGAACAGACACAAGTAGCCAACCGTTCTTCGATGTTCCAGCGAATCCAGGCCGCCGGTCAGTTCCGGGTCTCCAATCAGACGAACAGCTCTTCTCTGAACAGAATCCAACAAATGCAGTGTCTGTTTGGGAGTGGAGCCCCAAACATGGGAGCAGTATTCCATAGTTGGTCGAATTTGAACTTTGTAAAGAATTGACAGTTGTTGTGGAGTGTAAAGCTTTCTGGTTCGAAATAATATTCCCAACTTTTGAGAAGCTCTCCGTGCTATGCCTGCAACATGTTCATACCAGGACATATTTGCTCCAAAATTAACGCCCAACAAATTGAGTGACAATGCTAGGGGAATGGAGTGCCCCGACATGATTATGTCGGGTTCAGTAACGTTAACTTTTTTAGAAAAAACTGCCTGCCTGTGTTTTTGTTGCGTTAAATTCCACTTGGTTACTGTCACCCCAAGATAGAATTTCCTCCAGGTCTTTGTTAAGTTGAACGACCTCCTGCTGTCTGCGGGTATTCGCCTGAGTAGCCGAATTCCGAGCGTGCAAAGTGAATGAAGAGATAAGCGTACTGTCATCTGCAAAGCTGTAGGTTGGATTCCCGGTCTTTTCCAGCAGATCGTTAATGTAAATGAGAAAGAGAGAGGAGGAGACAATATGGAGCCTTGGGGCACACCGGCGTTGATAGTGAAGGTGTTAGAAAGAAATCTGTCGCCTGCCACTCGTAGAGGACGCTCTCTGAGGAAACATGAGAGCCACAAATAGAACTTTTCAGACATACTATAAGAGCGTAGCTTAGCGAAGAGTCCATCGTGCCAGACACGGTCGAATGACTTGGATATACCAAGAGCAACCGCTCGAGATTATCCAAAGTGTTCAATGGCGTTGTTCCAAACATGTCAAGTCAGAAGATCTCCTGTTGATCTATGTTTACGAAAGCCATATTTGTGATCGCTAATAATGTTGAATCCTTCAAAATATATTAGAAGATGCTGATTGGTAACCTTTTCCATGACTTTCGATATTATTGAAAGCAGTGCGACTGGTCGGTAGTTATTTGGCAAGGTCTTCTTGCCTTTTTAAGTATCGGCTGGACTGTGGTACATTTCCAACAGGAAGGAAATATTCCCTTTCTGTAGGATAGGTTGAAAAATCTACAGAAAACTGGTGTTAGTTCCCTCGCACAGTTTTTGAGAGTTTATTATCTCCGGTGGGATGAGTCCTGGACCTGACGCATTGTTGTTTTTAAGTTTTGCAGATGAAGTATACAACTTACAAATTAAGTATTACATCTTTATGGACTGAAAATAGATGCCTGGATACGGTTTTCATCATTTCCATTGTTAGATTTGGTTTTGAGAAAAACCATTTATAATTTTCGTGACTATCTGGTGTAAGTTATTCTGTTGCATATACATTATTTGTGGTTCTCGAACTTAACATAGTCGCTTATAGCTTCTTCCTTACTCACTTCCCATGTTGTGATGCTGGCTCTAATATCATCAGTTGCAATGGTGAGGTCTAATATTGAAGACTAGTTTTTCCTTTGGAACCTGGCTTTGCTCTCCTGATTTACAATAACTAAGTTATTCGCACCCATCCACTCTACCACCACCACCAATGGTGGTGTTAGAGTGCCACAATAGCTTTCTCCTTGTTTGTTCTCATTTGCCTTTCGATGTTGTAAAGTATTTCTTCAAGGTTTTGCAGTTCGTCATTTGGACATCTAGCAGCTATAGATTGTCAGATCATTTGTTGTAACCTAGGAATATCCATGGATCCCTGTTTTCATATTATTAAGTTATGATCCAGTAGTTTTATAGCAGTGACCACTCTGTCATCCCATAACCAATTTTTTCTATTTATAATGATATTTCGACTGGGCTTAGAAATGATAAGGATGTCCGACCCTATGCTGTTCGCAGTCGCTAGGGCCATGTCATGGGCAGGACGGATTCTATTAGTGTTGATCTGAAGTACCCTGATGTTGTTCAATATTTTTCCTAGACACCTCCTCTCGGCCTCCTTGGTTTATCATAAACTTACGATACCCCGATTAATGTCCTTCTTATTTGCAGTGCACGCAGTATGGGTAGTTTTTGCATGCAGCTGCTTTATAACCTCCATTCTACGCTTAACGCATAGAGCGTTTCTATTAGGTCCCCTTCATTGGGCTTTGATATGTCCGAGTTCCCAACATCGGATACATTTGAGATTCTTCCATCTTTCCTTTATTTTGCAGTTCATCTAACCAATTCTGTTGATTTTTTCTGAATTAACTTTTCATTATCAACTTCAGTCATTATTATTGTAACGTTCTGCCTACTTCCGTAGGCGGCAGGTCCCAATGCTCTCATCTCAAAGCACTCGGGTTTAATTGAAGTTGATTTTGAAATAACTTCTTTAATTTCCTCTTCTCTTAACACATCATACATTCCCTTCAGTTGGATGACTTTTTTTTTGTAGCAGTAGTGACGTATTTGGAACTTTTCTCCAGAAGGAGTTAACCATTCCTTGTCTTGCTTACACTTTTAACATCTACCTTTAGTTGGTTTGGATTCACTTTTTGCCTGATTGTTTTAAGCAATTCCGCACATGTTTTCCCTTTTATTTCGAAAAGAAGTGCCTCATATTTTGGTTCGTTTGGTGCTGCTGCCAAGCCCTCTTCGTCCGCAGCAGTAAGTAACTGCTATTTTCCGGCTTCATGTTCTATTGTTTTTCGTTTCCTTTTCGTTTATACATTTTAACCTGTATTTCCGTATCAGAAAAAAGATATTCCAGGATTCGTTTGAAGATAATAGCCTCAGCTCCCTCATTCTCAGGTACCGAAAGTTAAGATCTTCCGTGCTTCAAGTCTAGACTTTTGGTTGCTTTCAGAGCTTTAAACACTATTTCTTCTACGTCCTTTGTTAATGGCTGTTCGCACCATTTTGCTACAGGTCTCGAGATCTTTGTTACAGGGAAGTATTACTACTTATTCTATTGCAGTTTCCCATATCTATCCTTTAACTATTTAAAAATTAGAGAAAACTGTGTTTCTCAGTCGCTTTCAGTTGCCTTTTAAAAATTTTCAAAGGGCTCTTATTTCTTTAGAAAATGTCTGCGAGTGATTCTTTTAAGAGCTAAACCACACTTCTCCCATTCTTCAACGCCTTGTTAGTGTTTAAGCTCACATATATCTTTTAGAAGATTGTGGTTTTCTTCACGTCATGTTTTTGCTTCTTCCCTTCTAGGCACTTCGATTGCCTGTTCCAAGCAGCCTATTAGTTTCTTGGTTTTTAGCCTTTCAGCATGTAGTATTAGTCTGCCAGGCTATAATCTTCTCTTTTGGTTTGTACATCCCTTTAATGACCTGGTCTAGTTTTTTGATTTCATCTAGATTTTTTTCTAGTACGCTCTTAAACTTTCTTCGTTGTTTTCTGTACTAATGTTAGTGTTGAGGATTTTTCCTACTCGTTTTCGTTGGCTATGTACTCTCAGGTTCTCTTTTGTCCAGGTTCGGTAAGGAATACGTTGTCATGCCATGCTTCGAAAATGGGTTCTGGCTATCTTACTTTCATTTTTTCCTGTTAATATTATCATTATCATCATTCATATTCAAGTAGTGCGGCAGTGCACCCATATCGACACACAAACATTTGTCCTGGAGATCGCGGCTTTCCAAGGCATCACTCATCACACACTGTGCCATACATTCCCTACGACTACTGAGCCCTACAGAGCAGCAACAAGGTCTAACAGCCTCCTGGGGAGGGGACTACTCTCTGATATTGGTTTGTATTTTTTTGGTGTATAAATATGATGAAATAAAAAAATGTTTTTCTATATATATGTATATATATATATATATATATATATATATATATATATATATATATATATATATATATATATATTTACATATATTTATATATATATATATATTTACATATATTTATATATATATATATATATATATATATATATATATATATATATATATATAAATATATATATATATATATATATATATATATATATATATATATATATATATATATATATATATATATATATAAAGGATGTTACGGAGGTTGTTCTTATCGGAACCGAAGTCGGAGTCGGAGGCGTAGGCAGGAGAGAGATCCAATCTATTTCTCAACGGGTCATAGATTAGGGCAGCACCACTAAAAAGTTGTTCGCTTGCTACTGAGCCTGGTGGACACGACAAATATTGGCGGGCAATAGATTTCAGGGGTTGATATTTTGTATTTGTATTCACTTTCCACCATAATAAGGGATCGTCACTGATAGGAATACGTTTTTCTCTATTGTACTTATTAAATAAACCGTTCAATATAAGAAATTTGTCCAAAACTGCATGTTCGTCGGATGTGATATTATCATCGTCATGATCGCTACTCAACAATATATTAGATAAAATCGGTTGGATATTACTGTTAATATTGCTAGGTTGACCAGCTGCTGGTGATGCCAGCCTTGCCCGTTTTTCCGCAGGAACGTCAATATTTTCAGCCTTATTTGCAGATTTATCTCCATCATCAAGTAAACTCATCAATTCGGATTCAATCTTCTCCTTAATCACTTCGGTGAAAATTTTCGTTTTATAACGAGGATCCAGATATGTAGCTATTGCAAAGAAGTTGTTAAAATGAAGGTCTCCAAATCTTGAATTTAATTGGTCAATGGTACATTTTATTATAGTTTTAAATCTTTCATTTGTGTCTGGTTGCTGACTTCTATTTGTAATGTATGCTTTAGTGTATATATTAATGGAATTACTGATGAGATGCTAGTATTACTGTCACTCATATTTCGGATAATCTCTTCAAAAGGATGTAGTATGGTTACTAATATTTTCAGCTGCAACCATTCTTCAGGAGATATTTGTGGGATATTATGTTTACTTGCGTACAGGCATAGTGAATCCTGTATTTTAATCATGCGTTCCATCATATAAAATGTACTATTCCACCTGTAAAAAAGGAAAATTAATTAACAGTAATAATTTCTAATTTAATTTAAATTTTAACAATTTTAAATAACAAATAAATAAATATCAAATTTAACTAAATATACGCGATCTAATCCACGTACCATCCATGTACCAAATCAAGTTTTATCAAAATCGATTCAGTGGTTTGGCCGCCAGGATTAACAGAGAGACACACTCTTTCGGATTTATAATATTATGGAGGCTGGATGAATCTTTGAAAATATCTCTGGATAAAAAACAAACAAATAATAATTTTACAACTTACCTCGTACAACACTCCTGCACCACGCCTAAAGCTTCTTGGTTAAGTTGTTGCTTTTGTATTTTATGCAGTTCAGTTTGAGCAATTTGGGAATGATTAAAATGCGTCCAAATTTTCTTGCATTTCGTTAATAAGTTTTTGATTTCTTCATCATAATCCAATATAGTTCGCACACATAATTCTAATTGATGTACAGTGCAATTGACATCAGGTATATCAGCGAGTCACATTTCATTAATTTTTTCTTGGATTAGGTCTCCTATATGTCTTCCGTCGAATGTATGTCATTTTAAAATAACTTTTAGCCTGTTAAAATCTTCATTTATGCCGTGCGCTGTTAGACTTAATAACGATACGTTCAAACTGGGTTCGCTCCAAATGTCTGTTGTAAATGAGATTTTCTCAAATTGTTTCAGCAAATCATTTATTTTTTTTACTGAGGATGCATATAACACAAAAATATATTCCGTAAAAAACTGCCTTCCCCTTAACTGATAATTCGGAGCAATGAACTGCATAAGTTGTAGGAATCCAATATCTTTCACGAAATTGAAGGGAAGATCTTGCAAAGCAATTATTTCAGAAATCAATCTATCTATTTTCATTGATTTAGGATTAGAACTACACCATTTTTAATTCTTCATCAAAGTGTCTTTGAGAGTAATTTGTTTTCTGGCTTCTTGAAGAGGCGTTGAAGTCAAAGGTACAGTTTCTAATTTAATGAATTCTTCGTATTCAGTTGCATGTACAGGCTTTAAATGACTATTTAACGAAGTAGTCGTACCTCCCTTTCGTGAATATATCTTCTCACAAAGTTTACACTTTGCCGTATTCGCACAAACTTCATTGAAGTAGTTCCAAATATCACTTTTTTTGGCTTCATTGTTCAATTCAAATAAATTTGTCACTCATCAAAAACTCGGATAACTTTAATTGAAGCGCGAGCGCACAAAACAAAACAAATGATCCGATCCTAAATGCGACACAAGTGAAAGAGTAAACGACAGAAAGCACGTGGGGAGGGGGGTTCCCCACGCGACAAGCATAAACTTGTTCGTACGCACTGACCATGGCCGCCGCCGACGCTATGCTTCGACCTCTAATTATAACCTCCGATTTAAAAGTATCGAAGTTGGAATCGGAGGTGTCATATAACATCCCTGATGTATATAAATATATATATATATATATATATATATATATATATATATATATATATATATGTATATTCTTGATATGAAAATAGTTGGGAACTCGGCTCGTTGTGCTCCTTTGCCGAGTTCCCCAACTATTTTCATATCTTAGGATTTTGTTAGATACGGCAACTTTTGCTTTCTTTCTCTTTATTTGTTATATATATTTATATATATATATATATATATATATATATATATATATATATATATATATATATATATATATATATATTAATCAGTTATTTGTGATCGAATAGGTATTACCTATAATGGTTGATCGATATTAACGTTTAAAGTTAGTCACATTGTAATAACATTTCCAGACCTGATTAAGAATTGATTTTCTTTCGATTCCTCACTTCCTAAATTTTTTCTGTTGTCTGTGTCGTCTTTAAATTTCCTTATTAGCTGCCTACTGCATGAAAAATGTTATATAACAATGTCGAGGTCATTATTATTTTAGCAATAAATTAGTAATCATGTAGTAGTATTACTGTTAGTAACATATTTTCAGTGTTTAGAGATTTTGCAATGCTCATTCTCAATATACCTTTATTCCTATTGTTATTAAAAGCACGTGTAATATAAACGCAAAGATATGGCACATAAAGAATATTTTGCAACTCTAAAATAAGCACCTCCTTAATGTGTGTCTTTATATTAATAAAGCCGGAAAGTGAAAATAATTTCTTTAATTTTCCAGATTCGTTTTTGTGTTATTCTGTGATTTGTTCTTCTTTGTTTTGAAAATGAATCGATAAATTGAAAATGAGTTAAGAAGGCCGAAATAGGATAGCCCGTAATTTAATATGAAGTATAATCATTTGTAAAAAAAAATAAAATTATATCTTTGCATGCATTTACCCAATTAGAGTGAATTAAGAACTTCTAAAAAAAGACCTACATTTTACCATTTAGGATGACAAAAATTATTTAGTAGATACAATTAAAAACGTTCTTATACATAGCATCAAAAATATGAAAAATATCTTAAATTTAAACTGTCATATAATGTGGCACCATCATAGCAGATTTTTCGTGAATTCACTACATGACTCCGTCTATGGAACAGAAGTGGTTAGCACATCGGTTATTAGTATTTGATGGATCAACACAAAAAATTTCTAAATTAAAGTTGTATCTAGCAGATTTCTATTACTTTTTTTAATATTTTCGAGTTGATGCGAATGTCCAATGATAAAACAAAAGAGTCGACAGACATCGCTCCTTATAATGTTAACTTGGTTAGAAAGACTCGTGTCGGGTACAAAAATAAAATGTGCAAAGATAATGCATAATAACAATAAAACCCTAACACTAATTGATTGTGTTGGTGTTATTTATAATAAAAGATTTTTTAATTTTAGTGCATTTTCTTAGTACTATGTAAAGAAAAAAAAACAGGCCCCTACCATAAGAATCTCGCAAATAAACTTTCTTATAATTTCGTTACCCTTAATAAAGAAATTCTTATTTTGTCCTAATACTGCGCAAGCTACAAATAGTGAATTCCAATTAGATGTCACTGTTATCTTTTAAATCACAGCGTTCATTGTAGTAAATAGAAAAACGATTTCAAGACTTTACTACTGCTCATGCTTTAGAAAACGATAACAGCAGAGTGTTTATATTTAATTGTTTCCTTTTAATTCTATGCATGCTTAAAATAAAGAAAACAACAAAAGCGTGCCTGATTAAATGTTACAAAATCTTTCTATTATCTATGGCCTGACTGTCTTATTTCTTATATTAATAATTACTTCGGTTTAGTTAACGCTTTTCCAAAAAATCCGTTTCTTAGTTAAATTCTTGTTTATTACGAGAAATATTTTAAAATCCATTTTTTTATTTATAGCATTACTCTCTCTGTCTCTCTCTACATATATATATATATATATATATATATATATATATATATATATATATATATATATACATGTATATATATATATATATATATATATATATATATATGTATATATATATATATATATATATACATGTATATATATATATATATATATATATATATATATATATATATATATATATATATATATATAGAAGGAGCTAATTGTTGAGGATGCAATCGTAAGTGGCCAATTAAAAGTCAATTTGTTTGTTTGTCCAGCTTTCGAAACCGATATGATTGTTTCTTTATCAAGACCTCTAGAATAATTTGTAATTTATGTGTATGTAGTCATTAACTGTGTAAAGAATAGTACTTACGAACTTAAGACTAAATTATTGTAGGAAACATGTACATCGGTACCAATAGGAAGAACCAATACACAGGACAATTAAAATACATTTGGTAGAAAAAAAACCACTAGTTTGGATCAAAACTGAACAAATGTGGGCACCATTTTAATTAACGGTTTATATAATGTATTGGAAATCTCGGGAAATTCCCAGAGGCAAACAGGTGGTGCCCACGTGTTGGATTTTTGGCGGTAAAAGCATTTGATATTTCATGCGTATGTGACATTTTGGTTTAAAAACGAAATATCACTAGAGTCGGTACTACCTGCTTGTAGTGTGATAACTCCCACAAAATGGAAGTGATTATATTACAATTAAGAGAGAGAAAACAGGAAGTACACCATTCACACACTAGTGTAGAGGTCAGAATTATCAGAACGATATATGTGGTAAATTGGAAAAAAATATTTATTGAGAGTCCCACGTAATATTGGTAGCATTCATGTCGTTGGAAAGTTTGAAAATGTACAAGTAGATCACACTTAAGTCCTCCGTGTCTAATCTCTTGTTCATGTTTACAGGATTGTTGTTGATAAACACTATCTCCAAGAATTTTCTCTTTGTATAATTAGGTTCGTTGAACAAGACAGATGTGTTACCATATTTCATTATATGGTATTTGTGGATGACATGTTTTGGAAGGAAGCACGAACTTACACCTCTCCTGCAATCGCTTTTGTGTGAAATTATGCGGCCTTTGAGGTTCCTGGAAGGGAATGTTATAGACCGCATTAGTTTTGAGGTCGGTCTCAATCGGAGTTTTTAATTTTGTGTACAGGGACTTGAGTTTATTTTGAACTTTCTTAGCAAATTTGAAACCGAGACTTTTGACGATGTTTATAAGTTTAGGTGTTAGGTCTCTATAATGTGACAGGGATGCATAAGTTATATTTGTTGGTGAGTTAGAAGATGGACGAGAGCTGACTGGACTGTGGATATTTTGGTGTGGTGTAAGACGGAGTGGAGAAAAGATGAGGGTCTGTACTAAATTGAAGGGGTAAGAATTTTCGATGAATAAGGTTTGACGTTCGGTTAAACAGACGGTTTAATTTCATTTTGTTTCATTGTTGTGAATGATAGTTCATGTATCTCCCACTGCTGGTCGGTTTTCTGTACCACTTGGTGTTAATTGTGTTGTTATCGTTTCGAATTAACAGCACATTTAGAAACGGAATCGTTTTATTGGATTCCACTTCTACTTTGAAATCAATGTATTTATTCTCTTTGCTAAACCCCTCAAGTGTGCTTTTGACCATGTCTTGGGTACAGATATTATAAGATAATCCACATATCTTTTGAGGAAGAGGAGTGGGAATTGGAGACTGTTGATCGCTTGTGAGATCAAGTTGCCCTTTGACTGCACTGCTTAAAATGGGGGATATGCTAGAGCCCATGGGCATGCCAAAAACCTGTTGGTAGAATTTATTCTCCAAGATAAAAAAGGTTGAGTCAAAGGTGAACACACATTTTAAGAGAAAATGTCCAAAAATAAGCAATCGAAAAAAGATACATTTTCCAACAGGACAATATATACATATATATATATATATATATATATATATATATATATATATATATATATATATATATATACATATATATATATATATATATATATATATATATATATATATATATATATATATATATATATATATATACATATACATATATATATATATATATATATATATATATATATATATATATATATATATATATATATATATATATATATATATATATGTATATATATGGTATATACATATATATTCAGTAGTCATAGTCCATGAATGGACATACGCCCCCTCATTTTCTTCCATTAGTTTCTATGGTACATTCCTATCTATCCCTTTCCGCCAGTTTTTTTCATTCTCATTATATTAGCTAAGTATGTTTTCTCCACATATTCCGTCGTTTTCTTTGTTTTCGTTTTACTTTTAATTCTTACTACATGCTTACCAGATTTTGTGTCATTTGGCGATATATTTAGGAATGCTCTTCTTTATGTAGAATGGGATAGTTTTCATATTATTAATTGTTTTTTTGATTCTCTTCAATGACTTTTTATTATTGTTTTCATGTATGTCTAAATTTTTATTTTTGTTTTGTTATTGGTGATTCAATCTTCTAAAAGATTTCAAGCAATTCTTATTCTTCTGTTTAACGCTCTGTTTGCATTTTTTGTTCGTTCTTATGTTTTTATTAGGTAAATGTGTTTTCTACTTCTTCAAATTCTCATTCATGACATGCTCGTTTTTTTTTTTTGGAAAAATATCTTCATTATTCTTTTTGCTCTTATTCTTTGATTTTTTAAAACTTTTTGATCATTTCTGGCACTTTTAAGTAATTCTCTGTAATAAGCACCACATCTTCAGCACAACTCATGTAAACGAAGTTTTTTCTCATTAAATATATAAATTATAGATCTATAAATTAGTTTTAAATTTCATATAGCTTCCATGGTCGAGTCTTAATGTAATTTGGCTCTACTGATTACTTTCTTGTATATATTTCTGATGAGTTTGATATATCTTGAATTTACACAAATTTTTTGTGATAAGTCAATAGTCGTGTTATAGTCTCTAAATGCCAAATACAATTCCATGTTATTAATTGCTTTTTTTAATGGTGTATCGAATTGATAACACGTTATATTGTTTTTTGAAACCTGCCCGTTCATTGTTTTCATGTAATTCGTATTTATTTTTAGTTTTGTAGTTTTCATGATTAAATTATATATTTGACAAAGATGAGATATTGCTATAATTTTTTAACTCTTAGTTATTTCCTTTCTTAGGCAGTAACACAGTTACAGAATAGTTCCTGTAATTTTTGATTCTTTTCATAGTTTCAGTCTGATTCTCTTCTCTATTTTTTCTGTTCGGAGCATGTAATGAATTTAAATAAATTTAAATAAATTTCATTTCTCTAACTGTTTTTCGAATTTCATCTACTTCAATTTCAGGCGTCACTTCGGAAACGGTCTTTTTATGTTTTTTTTTTAGAATTTGGGCTTTCCATCCCAGAACCACTTTTGATAAAATTTTTTATCATTTTGTTGATTTGTTCTCTACCATTTGTTTCTTTTTCGTCTTCTCTTTTCAGGTGATGAATAACATTGATGTTTGTGTTCAGTTTTCTCCAGCTTTTATTTTCTCATATTATTGTTTTAAACTACCTCTTCCATGTTTCCTCTGATGTCTTCTTTTGTGTCATTTCTTACAGTTTTAGTTACATCAGTGTATTTCGCGGCAATATCTTTGCGTCTGCTCATTAACTCTGCCATCTTCCCAAAAGAAATTTAGTCTCGTTTCTAATATTTTTTTACATTATTTTACTTTTTATTTTTTTCAAGCCTGCAAGACTATCATATTATTACTGATTAATTCAGGTCAATCTCCTTTTTGAATTTTGCTATAAGATGATTTTTTCTGAATGCTACTTAGTTTATGTCGGTCGTTTCTCAGAGAATTTCAAACATTATAATAATATCATTGTTGTTAAACTTGGAGCATCCCATATCCATTTTCGACTTTTTTATTCTTTAAAAATTTATACTTTATGTATCTTGTCTTTCGATATATTTAATTGAAGTTTAACCTGCTTTATATCTCTTAGCATTTCTCAGGTCTTCCATTGATATCTTATTATCTCCTTCTCTTCCTACTTCGTCATCGAAATGTCGAATTATGCTTTTTATTTGATATTACCCCTTCTATTATGTTTTCGTAGAGCTGATCAAATTCCTCTTTCTTGCGTTTCAATACTAGTGCAATTACTTGCCAGTAAGCGATATAAATTGAGTTAAAGTAAATAATAGTCCTAGGATTCTGTAAAAATTACGTTACTCCTATATTTCCAATATCGTCGAAAGGAACCATCTTTTACTAACACGAAAGTGTATGTGTGTAAATTACAATTTTGTTATTAAAAGTCAAGTGCACTAACTCCTAGTAGAAACTGCGAAGCTTTTTAATTAGTTTCGGACTTCCAATTGCTTCCTTTTAAACTAAAGTAGTAATGTATGTAATGTAAACAAAACCTTGAAGTATTCTCACTATCGCCGGTAAGCGCGAAGGATGAAGGTTAGCAAGCGTACAAAAAATGTATAAAATGAAAAAATGTAAGTATCCTGATCATGTCAGTTTTGTGTTAGAACGAGGAAAAAAAACAAGTTTCAGAAAAAATGGTGAAATTATTGCTTATTTGCCATTTTTTCACAGTTTACGGTATTTTACCACGCATAAAGAGATAACGAAAAAGTAATGAGACTTTTAAAGTCAAAACTGAGACATTTGTTTTTTATGTTTAAAGGAACTTCATTAAATCAAATATGTGCCATTTTGTTCGACGATTGTCGACATCATTTCTCTGATAATACCATAATCCCCACTGTAGGACTTGTGTGGTTCCTGGGCAAAAATTATAACAAGTGGTTTTCACAAGCCTCTTTTTAAAATAAATTAACATGTTCAGGGAGTCTTGCAAAAACAAATTGTAATCTGACTGTGCAAGGTGTAGACTTTATGGTGGATGGATTAAAACTTCCCAGCCAAGCTCTCTTAATTTTTGCAGAGTCATCAATGATGTCTGTATGGTCTAGCGTTGTTATGATGGAAGACGACACACTTTCTGTTGACTAGCTTCGTCCGCTTATTCAAATCTTGTCAATTGCAACACTTGAGTATAGAATCAATCGTTTGGCCAAGCTGTGCTGCTCATGATGCACGATTCCCTTCCAATCCCAGCAAACACACAGCATCACCTTTTTTGGAGTCAACTCGGGGTTTGCCATCGCTTGTCAAGTGTTATCCTTTTTCGACCACGATCTTTTTTAAACACTAATGTTGTACATGATTCACTTTTTATGGTATGTGATCAACCACTTCGGAAATGGTTCGATTTCGTTACGTTGCTGTAGAGATTTGCCGATTTTTTTTGTCAAATTATGTGACACCCAAACATTCAGCTTCTTTTTCTAACCAGCTTTTTTTCAATTGATTTGAAACTGTTGAATGATATATCTAGTTTTCAGGCAATCTCATGGCTATTTACATGATGGTTTGGATCAAGTTTTGCAAAAATTCTAACAACCTGTGCCAGATCTATTTTTGATATCAAAATTTTCAGAACTAAAGCGACTGAACCATTTTCTGACTATTGCTTCTGACGTATTTTAACCATAAATAGCACAAATTTCAACTGACACTAAGTATGACCAGTGCGACTTATATTACCTGAGATATGTCGCACAAAAGCTGTCTAACGAGAAAAAGGCTCAACACCTCTTCGAGAACTTAATATTCGTGTTTTACCAGCAATAATCCTAATATGCCTTTATGGACTTTCTATGAGTAAGTACAGTCATGTGATAATATCAATTTATATTAATCTCAATCAAACACAAGAAAGTGCAGATCATATATATATATATATATATATATATATATATATATATATATATATATATATATATATATATATATATATATATATATATATATATATACATATATATATGTATATATATATATATATATATATATATATATATATATATATATATATATATATATATATATATATTGGTCTTTTGCGCTGACAGTTCCTGTCATTCGATTTAGGGAACTCTATGATCTAATTGCGGATTCCCTTGAAAATACATACATTTGTTTTATTAACTTGTAGCTTTATTTTTACATAACATTCCACTCCATTTTCTTTATCTTTTTTACATAAAATTTTGACTTACACTTTGTTTTATTAAGTCTTGCAACTTGGCTTTAAGCTATAAGGCTTGATTGTTTTAAAATCTATTGCGCTCTAGTAAATGTTTTGTCACACGTAACAATTATCAGGTTTCTTTGCTGCACTGAATAGCCCACGTGGTTTCCTCGATATACATGTTATATGAGATAAATAAATAAAACGCACTATAGCATATAGCATTATATTCGTATTTTTAAAAATTAATTATTATAATTAAACATCAAAGGTCTAATCTAAATTGCGAATAGATCCAACTGCTTTACTTTTAATAAAAGAGCTTTACAGTCGTATATGCTAGACTTTTTTGTGAAAAGATATACAAACATAATAGTTTTTAAAAAGATATAGTTGCAAATGTAATAAAATATGTTGCACAGCAACTAAACAGAGAAATTAATGTGGCTCGCTCAATTACAAAAAGTCCAGCAGCAGTAAAGTCGTTTTTCAATGAACCAATTCTGAGACATAAACAGCCCATCTCTTGGTAGAATTCGGATTTTTCAGGAAAAGATTCTTTAACTTTAAAACATGTAGCTGTGAGTTTATCCTTTTCTCTCTTAGTAAGATCGCAAACAAATATATAGACCGCCACTGGTGTCTGAAAAAAAAATAATAAGTTTTGATTTTTAGAATTCTCTCCAGGGCAATTCATATCAAATACTGTTAGTTATAATATAAATAAAAATAACTAGCGGCATTTTTCGTACTAAACATTCATTGAAATATTTAATGCAGAACTACGTGAAGTAGCTGACTGAAAAAAAAAATCGTAAATGTGCGAAAGCTACAATAAAAATTTTATCTGCATTGCGTAAATAAATCATTCTTATACATTACTAAATAAATAACCAGTCAAGTGCAAGTTGAATTTACGCAATTAGTGTTCCGTACATTGATTGCTTTTAAAATAAAATAATACATAGAGAAGTGTATTTAAGTATTACATTTTATATATTTTTAAATTTGTGTTTTTACAAGCTTTCAAGTTGAACTTACGCAATTAGTGTTCCGTACGTTGATTGCTTTTAAAATAAAATAGTACATAGAGAAGTGTATTTAAGTATTACATTTTATATATTTTTAAACATTTGTCACCCCACTCGATAACCTCGTAAAAAAAATTTTTTTCACTTTCATCCCCCAACATTAACCTGTTAAGTCAAAATCTAACTTTCAAAACTACATGGTTCTGATGAGGCCATCAATTCCTATATTAGTACCAAACTTCAACTTTCTATGCCAAATAGTCTCGGAAAAAATCGGGTGTAATAGACAGACGGACGGACAGACGAACGGACAGACACCAAAGTGATCTTATAAGTGTTCCGTACGGAACACTAAAAATCTATATTTGTTGGCTTGTAATCTCCTCAATATTAAAGAATATTTTAAATGACTATATCGGACTGTCAGACTAGGTAAAAGAATAGAAAAGTCATATGACTTGTTCTTCTTGTAATATCACGCAAGACATTTGAACAGGCGTATTTTCATCATCTTCATATTTTTCTGTCTCCTGGGGCATCACTAAGCGATTTAAAGGCTAGTGTCCAGTTCGATGGTGGACGTTATGTAGCAAAGACCTGTGTCTTATTCCCTACCTTTTTTCTCTGCAGAACAAGATGTTCGAAGCCATAATGTTCATCTATGTGTATCAGCGATTTGTTTTCCTTTGATAGTCTCGAAAAAAATTCTCTGTTAGCAAAACCCACTATATGAAGTACCTCCTCATTTCTGACATGATCCATCTATCTCAAAAGCCTCTATCTTATTAATGGATGCTGATTGGAATGTCCTTGTCATCATTTCGCAGAGGAGGACACACCAGACATAGCATTACATCGTCTCTTACTTCCATGGAACAAAATTATTTTTAATAGAACAACATATTTTTTGTTTCAAACGAAAGTATAATAATGGGTAATTACTTATTACCTTTCATGGGAAATTTATTCAATACTAAGTTTGAAACCGAGGCGTGTCAAGAATTTGATTACTTTCCGAGAGTATAGTATAAGCGTGTGGGTTAAGTATTTGCGATTTTGGGAAGAATAAACAGTAACTGTGGAAGATTTTGGCACCTGTAGGAAAAATACCGTAACTGATTTATTTTATAATGCCGAACTGCACTTCTTGGTTCATAGTTTTGTCCCAGCTTTAGAGGAATATAATCATTGGTTATGGCAAACACTTAATTAACAAGTTAATAAATATACATACAAGTTTACCTTTAGTATTTATAATTCCACCTTTTTTACTCGTTAGCAGAATAACAGCAAATATGTTTAAATACCATAGAATCGAAAATATACCAGAGGACTTATTTAATAATGTAGGCCTCACGTTAGTCTATAAGTCCGTAGGCAACTTGAAAAATATCTTAGAAAGCATGAAGGATAAAATCCGCGAATTTGATAAAAATGGAATTTATAAGATGTTGTAATGATTGTAATAAGAAGAAAGTTTCACAAAGGAAAAGGTCGATTCAAACAAGATTTAAAGAACATTTAGTTCATTTATGGTACGGTAGATCAGAAAAATGAAGTACTGCCGAACATGCTCTTGATCATTATTATACAGTAACGTTGTTACTGTTGATTATATGGATAGTTTTCTGTACGAATTACTCGACCGGAAGTAATTGGTGTTTCGGTTAATAAAGTCGATTTTGCTAAGAGATGGCGTTACTAATACACTTGTTGGTATAGACTAGTGACATCTATGGCATTTCGGAAGGTAAACATACGCCATCGAAAGCCAGTTCGTTATTAATTGTCAAAGTTTAATAAACCTTCTTTCATTTAAAGAAAACGGCTGCTGAAAGTTATTGATTGTTGGCCGAAGCTTATGGTGAACATGCTCCAACCCAAAAAACTTGGGTAGACCCAGGCCAGCCTTCAATATCACAACCAGTGCGCATTATACAGGGAAAGAAAGCTTTGCTGTGTATTTGGTGGGATAGTAGAGGAGCTGTGTATTACGAACTGCTGAAACCTGGTAAAACAATTTATGACAATCGACACCGACAACAATTGATAAAGTTGTACTAAGCATTGAAGGAAAAACGACCAGAATACGCCCAAAGACGCGATAAAGTCATTTTTCAACAAGACAATGCTCGGCCCCATGTTGCAAAATGTGTTAAAAACTATTTGGAAAACATCAAATGAGACATTCTAACCCCTCCCGCCTTATTCACCGGAGTTAGCTCCTTCAGACTACCACTTATTTTGATCGATGCAGCACGGACTTTCAGAACAACACATTCTTACGAAGAAGTAAAAATTTGGCTTGGTAAATCGTTGGCTTCAAAAGATGAAAAGTTCTTCTGGTACGGAATCCATTCTTTGACTATTGAGTAGTTTCAAGAGTATTGTAAGAATTTTTCCAGGTTTTTGTTGGAGATAATGGACAGACTCTAAACATTATTATTTAAAGTAAACGATATAAAGGGGTAAACGAGTGACGGAAGTTTTCTTTTTCTTTTTTATCGTTCACCTCCCCGACACCATAAGGATTTTATTCTTTTTGTAACTGTATCTCTAATAAGATATATTGACTGGATTGTCATTTATATTTCACGGCCCTTTTCATTGGTGTTGTTGTTATTGTTGTTGTTGTTAAAGGGCAAAGCGCGTCGACTGCAATGGTCATTTGGCGCCCCATTTAGAGATTTTTATTTAAATATCATACTATTATATTCATCTCGTTTAGATAATTACGGATGTTATTTTTGATTGTAGGAAATTGATTAATGATATGAGTATTCGAATGAGAGATCTTGTATTTTATTCTCAGCAGGAAGGAGTGATCAGTCTCAAAGATGTGTTTAACTGAGAGGATATCATTACAGGTTGCACACTTCGGTATAGGTTCTTTTTTTAATAGATATGAATGAGTTTGATAGATATGTCCTATAGCAAGTCTTCTTAATAAAATATTTTCGGATCTTGTATTACTCATAATATGTAAGGGTGGGTATACCATAGGTTTTATTGACCCTAGTTTGTTGCCATTATTTTACGGATCCCACTCCAGTTGGAATTTATCCCTAGTTATTGCTTGAAGCAGATTAAGAAAATCATTTTTGTTGTTTTCACCTGAGAAAAGGTTTCCATTGGTTGCTGGTATTTTAGCTTCCCTATCAGCCATGTCATTGCCCTTTATGTCCGTGTGTCCCGGGATCCATAAATATGATATTTGGTGTTTCTCATTTTTGCAATGTATAGGATGTCCATAATTTGTCTTTGATATGTATTATTAGAATTACTGGATTTAATGACCGTTAATGCACTCAGGGAGTCTGATGCTATTAGTGCTTTACTTGTCCCCATGGTTGGAGAAATCGCAAATCTTGTCGCCTTAAAAGGGCGACGACCCTTTTAGGACTCATTTCTGCATTAACTACTACCTAAAAATACACACACCCAGCCGATTGCCAGAATCGAACCACCTATCATCGGTTTCATATGTAGTCTCTTAACCCACTACGCTACCGGGGCCGACCGATGAGAAAGGTGGCCTCTTATTTATCATGTTTTAGGTGTTTTTGAAGATTTTTGGAGTCAAGGTATTGAAACATTATATTATGTTTCCTTATTTTTCAATAAGTATATGCAAAGAAGGCAAAAAGGGTAGGAGTCGCTATATATTGTAGACTTTCAATAGTCTTATTAAAATTTTTTCTGGTTTTTAATTGGGATAATATATAAATAAAATAAGATAAAATAGTAAAACACATAAAGAGTTAAAAGGGTAGGGAACAAAGCGTTATGTATACGTCATTTTTAAAGATCTTAAAGTCGAGGCAACTGAAATTTTTCTCACTGGTAGAGAAGGGGATAAAAGGGATGAAACCGAACCAATTTAACGAAGTTTTTGCTTGGCATGAGGACAAAATATTAACCTAATTATTTATAGAAAAATATAGATGGAGTTAAGATGCTGGGATAGGTGGTTCGAGGACTAGTGGCGGATACATCGTAATATACGTCTATTTCAGGATCTTTGGAATCGAGGTTCTAAAAATTATATGATTTTTCATCATTCTCGTCTATACAACAAACTATTTTTTATTGTTACGTACAGAACATTAATAAGATCACTTCGATGTCTGTCTGTCACACCCGATTTTCTCCGAAACTATTTGATGTAGAAAGTTGAAGTATGACTCTAATATAGGAATTGATGACCTCATCAGTGCCGTGTAGTTTTGAAAGTTAATTTTTACTTAGGGGTTAGTTTAGGGGGTGAAATTAGAAGTTAAAAAAACATTTACTATGAAATGAAAACTTGTAAAAATACGAGTTCAAAAATATATATAACTAGCCGTGCCCGCGGCTCCGCTCGCGTGGACTTGATTCACCTTTATCGTCATTGCTTATTCGTTATGTTTATATTATTATATAGTTCGAGAGACCTTAGAGGCCCATGGCTTGGTTGCATACTTGTCTTCACTTCTTTTTGTCTCCTGTTAGCTTTTCCCCATTGCGGTATTCCCATCAACTCAGGATCTTGCTATACTGCCTGAATCCATGTAGATCGAGGTCCACCCTTCTTCCAACCACTCTTCTTATTAGGGCTTGCTTTGCCTGTCTTTCTTCCTTCACAATAAAACTATAACAATAAAACTATAATCTCTCATCTTTGCTTCCTTCATCCTTGCCTTATAAGAGGTTTCGTATATAGGCATTTTAATTCGTAGTTTGTTCTTCTTCTCCACGGTCCCTCATCTTTCTTTCCTCCGTAGATTCTTCTTAAAGCTTTCCTTTCCCACGCTTCCAACGTCTCCTTTTCTCTTGCATTCAGTTTCCACGTTTCATGCATATGTCACCGTGGGTCTGACAACTGTCGTATATATTCTTTCTTTTGCTTTTCTTGATACATTCTTTGATTTCAATATTGGATTCATTGCCCCTAAACATCTCTGTCCTTTCGCTATTATTTCTTGTATCTCCGTCCTTTCTTGTTCACTCTCTATTATTGTTACTCCCAGATAAGTAAATTTGTCTACTTTTTCAAACATATATCTTTTCCCTAAGTTGTTTATTATATCTAAACTTTTGTTGTTTTTATTATCCTTCTTCTTTGTCATTTCCATGTATTTTGTTTTTTCCTCATTTAACTTTAGTCCTCTCACCGTTCTCCTTTCTTCTATACTACTTATGGCTTTTTTGAGGTTCTCTTTTGCTCTTGCAATCACTGCTATATAATCCGCATAGGCCAAGCATTGGCAAGTTTTGTTGGTATATCGTTTCATTTGTTTTTATTTCTGACTTTCGGATTATCTTCTTTAGTACCAAATTAAATAGACATGTCGACACTGGATTCACTTTAAACTTGTCTGATACTTCGCCCTCAACCAACACTCTATTTTCTGTGTCATTCTCTTTATTTACAGAGCCATATGCTTCTCTCAAATCCACAAAGACCTAGTGTAGTGCCAAATTTCGATCTAAGCTAAACTCTCTTGGATTTGCTTAATCGAAAATATCTGGTCTGTAACTGATCTATTTTTTCTGAATTCACACTGGTACTCTCCCAGAATAGATTCGGCTTTTTCTTCTAGTTTGTTTTTGATAGTCACCACTACTATCTTGTACACGACATCCAGTAAGGCAATTGGTCTAAAATTAGCACATATAGTTTTTTTTTTTTCCTTTTTTGTATATTGGACAAATGAGCGACTCTCTCCAGCGTACTGGCATCTTTTCTGTTTCCCATATTTCTTGCACCAACCGGCATATTTCATTTTCCAGATCTACTCCTCCAACGTTTATCATTTCTTCGGTTATACAATTTCCAGCCGGGGCCTTATTTTTTATCGGTTAGGAGTATTTCTCTTATTTCTTCTTTGCAGGGTTTATTTGTCCCCTCCTGCCCTTCAGTTAATTTTACTTCCTATTTCTCATTCAACTCCTCATTTTCATCTCCATTTAATGTTTCTTTAGAGTTTCCGCCCATCTATTCAGTTTTTCTGCCAAGCTTGCTGCTACACTTCCATATTTTTTCCTACATATTAGCATTTTGTCTCTGTTTATTCCCTTTGCATTTTATAAAAAAAAAACACGTAAATCAGATAAGTGGTTCTTGAGTGCTAAGCGTACTAATGGACAGACAGACAGAGAGACGTTACGTTTTATATATATTACATAGATTATTATTATTATTATATAACCTGGCCAGAGAACATACGTATGAATTTAAAAAAAGCACGTAAATCGGATAAGTGGTTCTCGAGTGATAAGCGCACTAACGGACAGACAGACAGAAAGACATTGCATTTTATATATATTATAGAAGATTATAGATAACCTGGCCACAGAACAAATGTATGAATTAAAAAAAAAAAACACGTAAATCGCATAAGTGGTTCTCGAGAGACAAGTGCACTAACGGACAGACAGTCAGACAGAGAGACGTTGTATTTTATATATATTACAGATATTCTTTGCTACATGATATTATTCCATATTTAATGGTTTATGCAGTGTATTGCAAAAGAACGAGCTAGCAGCAAAATTTTTTCCGACTTGATTCACTATTATCGTCACTGCTTATTCCTTATGCAATCTAACGTAATAAAATATAGCCTATAACCTGGCCAGAGAACATATGTATGTTTAAAAGCACGTAAATCGGATAAGTGGTTCTCCAGTGATAAGCGCACTAACGGACGGCAGACAGACAGACAGACAGAGAGATATTGCATTTTATATATAATATAGATGTAATACTTGAGCACACTTTTCTTTTTATAATTTTTAAAAAATTAGCGAAAAATCGCTGTCCCCCCTTATCTCGAAAAGTACGAAAAAATTTTGAAAAAATTCTGGAATATTTTCCACAGGGTGTAGATTGAACGAAAATTATCACGAGTGCCACGCCTGTAATAATTTATCTGGTATATGAAAAAAAAACAAAAAATTTTAAAGTTATCAGTTTCCAGTAAAGACTGGAAAAAAATTTTTGTTGAAAACTCGTTTAGGATGTGTTTTGTGAAGTCACTGATCATTTTATACCTTCGTAACAAAATTTTTTTATTTTAAAAGCAATCAACGTACGGAACACTTATTGTGCAAGTCCAGCTTGCACTTGACCGGTTATTTAATAATATATCAGTACAAAATACCTATTGTATAGAGGATTGAATTGTAATGCTTGTAAGTTTTTCTTTAGAGTGGAAAAGTGAAATTTGGTGTTTATTTCAAAACTGCTTGTTTGCAAAAAGCGTATTGCGTAAATCAATACCAATTTTTTCGTTTAATTAATTTGTTGCACCTAATATTTAAGTAAATTTTTAAATTAGAAGTCTTATTAGGACCCTGCATCAGAAAATGTAGGATATAATAGCAGTAATTGTTAAAATTATGTAGACTTATTTTTTAAATGATTTTCATAACAGTTGTTACTTACCAGATACAATATTAATAATAATACATTTGTTATAATAACACTACTAAACTTATGCATAAGGAGGCTAACGTACAGAAAATATAGAAACTATTGATAATCATTAGTGAAAGTTGGATTTCAAATAATTTTTTTTAGACAAGTTACTGTATTATACAGGTGAAAACTTATCAACTCTATTTTTTTAATTATTTGTGTCATTTCGTCTCCATTGCTGAATGTTTTTAAACTGATTGCAATTTCTGAGACTCTTTGGTATCTAGTTTTTATCGTTATTAATAAAGTTGTCATTAAAATACATTGAAATATCGCATTGTAGTCCAAAATGAAGGTATTTAATGGTAAAAATAACAAACTTAGTATGTTATACAACACACTTTCTACTGTGTACCATTCTAGATAATTAAGATACTCTAAAATAAATATTAGCAAAGTTATAACAATGAAGTAGTATTTGAAATATTTAGATAAGTGTTTTTCAGATTTCGATCTTCCAATTAACAAAGTATCATCAACTAACGTAATTGTATGAAATAGCTGGCTCCAAGTAAATCTGTTTCTATAAAAAATAATAATGGCAGTAGGCATAATTAAGGCCTGACATATTAGTGAGAAGATAATAATAATTGTAATTATAAACCCATAATTATATCGCTTTACTTCTAAGAATGCTTCATAAAACTTTATAAGTGCAGAAAAAACTCCTAAAATAAAAAAAATTCCCACTCGACATTGGTAACGTTGTTTCTTTACCAAAATATTCTTTTGAAAATTAAAGTTTGGCACAATATTTAAAAAACTAGCAATTTTGATGAGCGGAGCACAATAGAACACTTCACTCGGAGACGACATAATACTATTTATCTAATTCCAAATATTTAGCTGGTATTCTTGTAACCTTGATAATGTTAAATAATTGCTTTTATCGTTGTAATAGTAAATCGACAAATGAAATGTGTAGATTAGATCTCTAATCTAAAACGATAAAATATTGATTATAATAGTTAGGCGTAAATGAAAAAAAGATAAAAAAAAGTCAAAAGTATAGGGTATACTATTATATTGTGGCTTATTGAACAAGGATCGTCCGAAAGTTTGGGTTTCGCATTAAGGGCGAATTTTCGAAAATGTTTTTATGCGGGTTTTTATTCTTTATACTTCTAAGAATTATTCAGAAAAAACTTTAAGAAAATCCAATTCCATTACAAAGTGATAGCCTTAGATGTGACCTGGCGTCGGATTCAGACCGCTACCTGTTTTCAGACACTGTCTGCAATATTACTTAGTCAATTTTTAACTTTTTTTTATATCTCAATAACTGAGGCTCCAGATTGCACAACTGCCTCTACACGTGACCCCTGTTTCCCTAGTAGGCTGTGAACGCGTCGATCGACGGACAAAATCAATTTAGAACGCAATAAACAACTCGTCGTTTTTTCTATTAATAATTAACGAATCAAATTGATTTTTACGTAGAAACACTCTTTAGGCTTATGCGCTTCTTATGGATGTACTCGTTTGATAAAACTGTTCGTTTAATTTATTATTAGCAATGAATAAATTTTCCGCTGAAAAATTTCAATATTAATATCAAATCAATATTAATTGACCAAAATAACCAATGTCTGCTTATTTTTCATACATTTGCGAGTATTATATCAAAAATTCAGATTAGTATGTTAATTTTTGCAGCAATCATGTGGATAAATAAACAAGCGCGCACGAGCTTTTAGCGCAGGCGCGATTTTTTTCATGCAGCTAACCGCAGTGAAAACTTGTGTTTGAATGCTTACAGCTGTTTTTTATAATTTTTACTTGAAAAATATTACCCTTACATAAAAATGCTCATAAAAACACTCCAAAAACACTTAACTAATTGAGAGTATTTTCATACACTCAGCTTGAGTGTTTTTTCCTCACGAAAAACACTCAACTTTAGTGTTATATTATTAAAAAAAACAATAAAGTATTTTTTAATAGAATAACCAAATAAGAAAAGAATATGATTTTATGCAGATGAAAGCATTCATAAAACAAATTTTCACTGCGATTAGCTGCATGAGAACGTGCGCGTGCGCTAAGAACTCATGTGTGCTTGTTAATTTATTCACGTCATTATATGAAAATAAGTCAGCATTGGTCATTTTGGCCAATTATTTAATTAATATTAAAATTTTTCAGCGTAGAGTTAAATTATTACTAACAAATTAAACAAACAATTTTGTCGAACGACTACATCCTTAAGAAGCTCATAAGCCCAGAGAATGTTTCTATGTAAAAATCAACTTGATTCGTTAAATAATAACAGAAAAACGAAGAGTTGATTAATGCGTTGTAAATTGATTTTGTCTGTCGATCGACGCATTCACAGCGTTGTTCTCTCTCTTGCCTACTAGGGAAACAGGTATCACATGTAGAGGCAGTTCTGCAATATGGTACCTCAATTCTTTTTTGATGGTTTTAGCTTCCTTTTTTATAAATAGCTATTCTATATTGCAACGTATCATCATGATAACTTTGTTGACGTGTATAAGAATTAGATACCAAAAAGTTGGGGAAATTTTTGTTCATTTAAAATATTCCAATGTTAAAGAGGAAGTAACTCAAACCGCTGGAAGAGTGGAAACATTGTGTCTTTATCTCTATAAAACAGTAACCTATTTTAAGAATATGTTCTAAATTCAATTATTAATAATGATTGCTAACATTTTTTAATATTTTCTTGTCGTTAGTCTATTTAAGTATCAATTTGAGATATCTATTATTTATGTTTTTTGGTTAATTTGATATGTAGTAAGTTAATTTTTATTATCATTATTATCACTACCTTTCTCTCATTTCAAATAACTCATTTTTCATTTTGTCATTTTAACTCTCCCTGTCATTCTTTCTGTAATTAATTTTTATGGAGAAAATAATAAAATCAGGCTGAGATTGTATTCAGAACTGAAACTCTTAGTATCTCGGTCCAAACCATTTTATGATGGTATGAAATTATTTTGACTTTATCTGTTACAATTTTCGAAGAGCTACATATGCACAGACGCATAAAGTGATCTTGATCGATAGAAATAGTGTCACTTGCATACCATACTGTCGCGATTTTATTAAAAAAGAAATTTAAAATAATCATCAAAAGAATTGTCCTGATGGTAGCTATAACTTCATAGTTCAATGATCTATTTAAGCAGCTGAGGTATTGGTATTATTTCGAAGTTTAAATTACTTCAAAAGGACATAACTACCTCCTTATGTAACATTTCTGTAGAATGTGTCCGGAGAAGTGATTAGGAGTCATCATAAAGTGTTACCCAAAATACTTTAATTTAACAACACCCTGTATACAGCAGGCGGTCATAAGGTAACTTTCCACGCTATAGCTATATCTAATAGTATAGTTCGAGTAGATTCAATTAATAGAACAGCTGACGAGACTTTCGTTATTATAAATTCATTACCTATATATATATATATATATATATAATATATATATATATATATATATATATATATATATATATATATATATATATATATATGTAATTACGGGTTGGATGCGCTGATCGTAAACTTTGGACTTATTTGGGATAGCTTTATCTTTGAATATATAACTGAATTTCCCCAAGCCTCATTTTTCTTGAAATTTCATCCGAGACACTGTAATTTTTTGCCGCAGATACACATAATTCTCAACAATCTTGTGAGCTGTTCCTTATAAATTTATAACTGCGTTGTTGTTAGTGTTGGTTAATAGTTTTGCCATACTTTTATTCATCTCATCAATTGTCTTTGAGTGGTAATTTAACTCATTTATCATTTCTTGTAACCCATGTGGATTACTACTGATGACTACAATATCGTCTGCGAACCTTAAATGACTCAAATACACACCACACCATCGATCTTTAAGCCTTTCTTTGTCCAATCTAGTTGGCCAAATACGTCTTCTAGAGCTAAATAGCTTAAGTTAGTTAGTTATTATACCTGACCGATATTCGCCCAACTGTAACCCAGTATATTGATCGTTTTCCATGTATGATGCAAACCGTAAACCGAGTCTACACACACAAGAACAGCGGTCTTTAGTTTGTAATCCAATTGTGTTTTTGATCATCTCAAGCATTGGCTATTTCTCTTAGAAGTATTGAGAATTATGCGAATATGTGCTTTTTAGTCTGTAGTACCGTGTATGTAAGCTAGCACAGCACTGTCTATTGGTAAATACTTCTTACTATCTGACGTAAGAGTTTTTCAAGCGGTTAAGCGAATGTTTATTATCGTCGAGGTAATATTCATTTCTTTTAAGAACACTGGTCAGTTTATCTATTTATAATAAAATAGAATATTCCTCACAGATGATTAAAGGACTAAATACATAATAATACAACGAATGACGACGTCTCGGTTAGGTGGTAATTTTGTAATCGACGTTTCAACACTGGAGGTTTCTTTTTTGTCTGGAATATTTCGATGCGCCTCAACATGATAAATTTTTGGAATTTGACATCCGGAAACATGTTAAAGAAAATCTGAATGCCCCTTTAAATCGCCTCACTCAATAATATTCAAACATGAAATTTGAAAACAGAAACTGAACCACATGGTACCGTTTCTTTTTTGGTTTTCGAAGTAGGGAAATCTGAAAATTCTGTTATTTTCTCCATTATATTCACTTACGAGGCATGTTTTTTAAGTAAGTACCGTTTTCGGAATTAAAAAAAGACGTGCAAAGATATCGCTATAATTTTATTTTTACATGAAAGCCTGTACCTTAATCTACTTTTCTACATAATTTCCGTGAATATTGAGGCACTTGTCATAACGTGGCACCAGTTTTTGAATACCCTCCTCATAAAATTCTGCCGCCTGACTTGTTAACCACTGTATCACAAATGTTTTGACTTCGTTATCGTCTTGAAGACGCTGACCACCCAGGTGCTTCTTCAAGTGCAGGAACAAATGGTAGTCGCTGGGCGCCAGATCAGGGCTGTATGGAGGATGATCTAGAGTTTCCCATTTAAAAGATTTGATGAGATCTTTGGTCCGATTAGCCACATGTGGACGGGCATTGTCATGCAGCAAAACGATACCCTTACTCAACTTGCCACGTCTTTTGTTCTGGATTGCACGACGCAGATTGTTCAATGTCTCACAATAAGACGCTGCATTGATTGTCTCATTACGAGGCAGAAACTCCACTAGCAATACTCCTTTTCTGTCCCAAAAAACTGTGCACATGATTTTGCGGGCAGAAATTGTTTGCTTAAACTTCACTTTTTTGGGTTATGATGAATGTCGCCATTCCATGGATTGTTGTTTCGATTCTGGTGTGACGTAGGCCACCCATGTTTCGTCACCAGTAACAATTTGGTCTAAAAAATGTTTCACCTTCATTGTGGTACCGCTCAAGGAAAGTCAATGCACTGCCTAAACGTTGGGTTTTGTGCAAATCCGTCAACATTTTTGGAACCCAACGTGAACACAATTTCCGGTAATTCAAGTTCTCGGTCACAATGCGATACAAAACACTACGAGAATATTGAGGAAAGCAGTCGCACAATGATGAAATTGTAAAGCGTCTGTTTTCTCTCACCTTTTCGTCCACTTTCTGCCCCAAATCTTCATTAACGACCGAAGGACGCCCACTCCGTTCTTCATCATGCACATTTGTGCGGCCATCTTTAAATGCTCTCACCCATTTCCTTAACATTCCATCACTCATAATGTTTTGTCCGTAAACTTCACAGATCTCACGATGAATATCGATCGGTTTTACGCCTTTAGCACTAAGAAATCGTATAACAGCCCGTACTTCACAATCGGCGGACTCACGATTGTCGGAGGCATCTTAAACACTCAGTAAACAACGTATACAATGAAGAATCAGACTGTAATGGCGTCAGTGCGTAGACATGAGATGTAGGTTACCAGCGCGCATGCGCGAAACGCCGCAAAACGGTACTTACTTAAAAAACATGCCTCGTATTTATCATTAAATATAAAAGGGTAATGAGAGGTTAAAAGGGTTGCTCCGTGTAAGTCATGTTATACATATTTTCAGAGTTCCTGAAATGTACAGATCTGAAAATTGTGTTACTTTTTCATTATTTTCGATTAATTGTGGTCAAAAGGGATTAACGAAATAGGGATAGGGATTAGAGATATGTTTCGTATACGTAGTATTATACAGTCTTTTCAAAGGTCTTTTAATCGAGAAGTGTAAGAGTTTTCATCTCTTCTCAGTTATTCTTTATCAAATATATTAGAAGTTAATGAGGTAGGAGATAATTGGACAAGTTGGTTCTTATATATCGTGTTAAAGGTCCCTTTCAGGGTTCTTAGAGTTAAAGCATTTAAAAATTGTATTGTTTTTCAATCATTTGTGGTAAAATATATAATGAATTATTTGAGTAGAAGTGGGATGTTTTACTTCAAATGTATAAAGTTAAATGTCCTTTTTAGAAATCTTGGAATCGAGAAATTTGAAAGTTGTACTATTTTTTTTTACTAATTTTTATAGAAACAACTAGTAGACAGAAATATCAGGTTTCAGTTGTAGATATCTCTGTCTATCTTTAGTGCTTAGATTAACATTTTCTTTATTGTGAGAACGTCAAATTCAGTATCTATGAATTAAATATTTGCAAAAGTAGTACTGGTTAAATCATTTTAACAATTTCTTTTTCATTTCTATTAATTTCTATCAAATCATCAATATGGTATATATTAAAAACTATGGACGTTGATATATTTTTCCCATAGCAGTTTGCATATTTATCGTCACATATCTCAAAGTTAAAGAATATTTTACAAAAAAATCTAAACATTATCAAGCAATGGACTGTCTGTGTTTCAAAGTCAGTTTATTGAGCGAGCAACATTAATTGCTTTATTTAGTTGTTGTGTAACATGTTTTATTACGTTTGTGAATATTTCTTTCTAAAGATAATTGACTTGTTTGTAGTTTCATATTGAGTAGAAAAATTTGATTAGCATTTATGGTAAAAAAATATATGTTACAAAAACATAAATAAAAATAATGTAAAACTGAAATATTTTCTTGTACAGTTGAACATTTTAAGTAGTGCAAGATATTTTACACCTCCAACAGTGGCGTAGCCAGATTCAAGGGATAGAAAATATGGACAAGAGGGGAGTCTCTTTAAGGAAAAAAAAATAATATTAAAACACGAGCTACTTACGGACAGGGGGTTTGTCAAAGGACAATCTGGGATAGAAACATCTTAATAAAAAAATTTACTTATTGCACTGAAACTGTAACTTGGCACTCAATTTAAGAATTCTTAATATGGGGAGGGGCGATTTTTCGCAAAAAGAAACACTAAAAAAAAAAAGTTTCGTCTCTAAGGACCTGTTTTCTAGATACATACAGACTGTGCTCCTCCCTTCCCCGCCCCTCTTACCTATGCCACAGATCTCCAAATTATTTTTTTAAATTTAATTTTTAGGGTATATACTTAAGAATATATATAATTTAGATATAAGCCCTGACACATAAAATATGCTTAAAAGTAATTATATGAATACGCTATTTAGTCAAATGTACATTTTCTTTGCTACATTGGTTTAGGCCACCTGGCATCTTCAAGAATAATTTGAAATTATATCATTGTAGGAATATTCCAACCATACTGTAAAGCCTATTTCTTATTTATATACGTGTAGTTACTAAGTAAATAAACTACGACACACTTTCCAGTCATCTTGTATATAATCTAAACATATTGCTGGTATTTTTTTTTCATTGATTGTATCGTATAAATTTAATGCGCTCGTGTTCATCTATCCTATAATTAGTATAATTATGCAACTCAATTTAAAAAAAAGTGAGTTGAAATATGAATTCATAAATATTCCTTTATATTTTATCTTCAAAATTTGTTAATTTGAGTTGCATTAATATTAATAAAAATATATTTGTAGGGGACCAACATTGTAAAAAGTATGTCGCAATTTTTGATATTGTTGCAATGGATATTAATATTATTGCAATGTTTTTAGTAGTAGAACTTTGACAGAAATGTCAGAGAGGGATTGATTGTGATAGTATTTTAAGTAGGACAAATATTATCTATTTAGTACAACAAATAATATATATACCTATCAAGTAGCAGACTCCATCTTGGCTGGCTGCTATCATTAACTCATTTAAAAAGTGGAAACGTTGGTGCACGCTTTTTAAAAAATCTCAATCGTTGATAATATTTCGTTAAATGAAAACCTAAGATTTGATAAAAACGTAGTTACAATGAGAAATATTGGTAAGATACAACGAATTGTACTAAGTACGCATCGTAATACTCCATCTGAGGCTGACACAACAACTACAAGCCAACAGAGTCGTTGACAAAGTCAACACTACAACGCAAGCAGTTTTCGAGAGATCGACCTCAGGTATATGTTGTTTAAAGAGAAATATTATTTAGTCTACTTGATTTGCATTTGATATATTGTAATAGTTAGGGAGAGGTGCCTAAACTGTGCACGATTTGGCACTACAAATCTGAAAAACAGGAAGAACTCACGGAATATTTTCGAACGCGTCCTTGGTTAGACGTTTCTTGTAGATCTGACCACCCGTATAACTGCATTAAGGTGTACGGAAGCTTACATTCCTTTTTTAAAGAAATGCTATTTCAGCGGTTGCTTCTAAATATCTTCGACAATGGAGTGAAAAACCTAACGTCATAAATCGTAACATCTTTATTCGTAGTCGTTACAGATGCAAAGAAATTATCGACGAAAACAAGAAGAAACACCATCAAAAAATTAAAATAAACTTCTTGCCTGCACCAACAATGCCAGGATATTTTAATCAGTGACTGAGGCCATTAGCCAGCTTGTTGGCTGAACCCTTTGCTTTACATGGAGCTAAACACCATAAAAAGTTTGGGGGGCTAATATATACAATGCGCAAGCGAATTAATACAAATTTTCTGTAAACTTTTCATTCTACCCCACAAAAAGATAATATGCTGAAAACGTGCTAAATTCAACTGCCGAAAAAGGCAAAACGAACTTACCAAACAACTGCCGACCAGTCGAAATTCTTTCAATAATATCGAAAATTATGGAAAAGGCTATCAATCAGTATCTTCTAAAATATCTAGAAGAATTTAGTATTATTAGCGACCATCAATATGGCTTTAGTGAGCAAAGATCCACAGGAGATCTTCTAGTTTATGTATACATAACTTATTATGGGTAAAATGTTCTCCCTCTCCCTCTCCCTCTCCCTCTCCCTCTCCCTCTCCCTCTCCCTCTCCCTCTCCCTCTCCCTCTCTCTCCCTCTCCCTCTCCCTCTCCCTCTCCCTCTCCCTCTCCCTCTCCCTCCCCTCCCTCTCCCTCTCCCTCTCCCTCTCCCTCTCCCCTCTCCCTCTCCCTCTCCCTCTCCCTCTCCCTCTCCCTCTCCCTCTCCCTCTCCCTCTCCCTCTCCCTCTCCCTCTCCCTCTCCTCTCCCTCTCCCTCTCCCTCTCCCTCTCCCTCCCCTCTCCCTCTCCCTCTCCCTCTCTCCTCTCCCTCTCCCTCTCCCTCTCCCTCTCCCTCTCCCTCTCCCTCTCCCTCTCCCTCTCCCTCCCTCCCCTCTCCCTCTCCCTCTCCCTCTCCCTCTCTCCCTCTCCCTCTCCCTCTCCCTCTCCCCTCTCCCTCTCCCTCCTCTCCCTCTCCCTCTCCCTCTCCCCTCTCCCTCTCCCTCTCCCTCTCCCTCTCCCTTAAATAAATAAATAAATAAATATGGACTTTATTTCCAATTATGAAAGAAAAAAAATACATCATAAACTAAATAAAAAAATGCTACATTAAATTGGAAAATGCCGACTTATGACATAACTAGAGCAAACAAAAAAAATCCTTGATATAAATTAAATTGTTAAACAGACAGGCGAGTCACCCAAACATATCTGAGATAAATAATAGAATTTATACAGAGCACAGATACACTCAAGAGCTACTGATATTCTTTTTTAAAGGAAAATTTACATAAATAAGTACTATATCTTTAATATTCCTCCTGGACGCCGCCTTAAATAACCTAGGATCTAATAGTTTTATATTTTCTGGAATTGAGTTATTTGAAAAGAGAAGGACGATCTAAATTTTTCAGTTTTATGAGCCGAAGGCATAAGGCGACCCCTAAAACGGACATTCAAATTATGAACATCTGATCTAAAGGTAATTTTTTTATGTAGGTAGGAGGGAACACCCGTTAAGACAATTTTATGGAATAAACAAGCCCCATGCAAACAACGTTTATCATTAATATTTAACCATCCCAGTTCAAACAATTTGTGTGATATGTGATTCCTTTTACGAATACCAAATATCAGGCGCAAACATGAATTTTGAAGAACTTGCATACGTCGTCTACAGGATGAATCTATTGAAAATCCATATATAGCATCACAAAAATTTAATCTGGACAAAACCAGAGACTCACACAATATAGTTTTCAATTTTTGATTTAAATAGTCCCTAGAATTGTAAATCATCTTCAAATCAAAGTACGCCCATATAACTATGTTCACATGCGATATGTACCTCAAATTGTAGTCCATAGTAAGGCCTAAATTTCTACATTTGTCATAAATCCGTAACACTTCTCCGTTGATTTTAATATTAATATGTGGTAAGCAACTGCTTCTAAGCTTCCGAGTACCAAAAACTATGACTGTACTTTTTTTTGTATTAATTGATAGCGAGTGGTCACTGGCTGCAGAAACTAGCCCCACCAAATCATCACTGATTTCCAACGCATCTGTGAATCTCGTTAGGACTTCATATGTGATAGAGCTGCGTCTCGTCGGCATACAAGTGTACCTTGCAATACCTCACCCGATGTATTAGTTGTAAAGTGTAAATTGAAAATAATAGAGGTCCCAAAATGAAACCTTGTGGGACACCACAGGTAATTGGTAAAGGTCTCGACTCAATACTGGCAACTCGCACTGATTGACTTCGATTACTTAAAAAACTTTGCAATAATTTCAAGCTGTTGTTACTGAGACCAATGTATGTTAGTATAGAACAACGAAGGCTGTGACATATTGTATCAAAGGCCTTAGAAAAATCAATGAGAGTCAAAACTACTAAGCACCCTCCATCGATGCCCCTGATTATGTCATCAATTACTTCCAAAAGGGCTGTCTCACAGCTATGACCTGGTCTAAATCCCGATTGAAATTTGGGCAAAATGGAGAATTTATCAGTGTGGCCACGGAGTTGTGACTCCATAAACTCTTCCAAAATCTTAGAGTGGAGGGGAAGAACACTTATGGGCCTTAAGTCTTTGTACTCATTTGGGCATGCAACTTCAGCCAAGGTGTGAAAATCGCATGTTTCCAATAATCAAGAAACTCACCCGCCAGCAGACAGCAATTCACTATATGCGTAATAAAGGGTACTATATATGAAGTGGCAAGAAGCAAAAGCTTTATACTTAACCCGTCAACGCCCACAGCATTAGTCTTTATGGAACAGTTTAATCACATCCTCTTCAGCAACTATATGAAAATCAAAATTTTCTACCCTAGGTTTTTAATTGTTTTGATACCAATTAATCTGTTCAGGGTTTGGACTCAGCGATTCCATTAATAAAATAGTCATTTATACTATCAGGATCGGAAAGTGATGAAGGAATAACCGTTTTTCCTTTTCTAAAATTTAACATATCAAGTTCCCTCCAAATTTTATTAACTCCACCGGTATTAAGTTTTTGCGAAAAGTAGGCTTTTTTCTCTCTAAGACATGCCAAGGTAGTATAAGTTCTAAGAGATTTGTAATAATTGCAATAAGCCACATTTTTAGTCCTACGCCACTTAGAGTGTGCATTATTTCTCAAAGATATTAAAAAACGAATATTATCTGTTAACCATGGCGCAAATTTCTTAGTTATACGTATATGTTTTAGAGGGGCGTGACCGTAAAAACAATCTATTAAAGTATTATTAAAAAACTGAACCTTGTCCTTTATATTTTCCAACAAAAAAATATTATCGAACGAAGCCGCATGTAAACTGGCCACAAAATATCAAGGTCAAAGTTTTTGAAGTCTCTATTAATTTTAAAAAAGGGTATTTTCGGAGGACTTGAAATGTTTAAAACACATTTAATAGTCTCATGATCATCTATATTATAGACTGGCTCAACCTGAATATTATTAATAATTTCAACATTGCTTGTTAAAATTAGGTCAATCAAGGTCACTAGTGAGGGTAATTCGTGCCGGAGCATTTGGAACAAGATTAAATTAAGAGTACATGGAGTATCATGTTTTAATAAGTCAACGTTAAAGTCTTCAAGATACAGACACTCATCACGTATTGACAAAAAAAAAGAAATATCTTGCTCGAATATCTCTATGAAATTCATTATATTAAAATCAGGTGGACGATAAACTACACCCACCGAGATATTTTTATTGTACTTAACCAAAGTTGCTCAATATTACAACTAGAGGGAATGATTTTACAAGTCATCACATCTTTGACATAAATATTTACTCCTCCACCCCGACCAACATGGCGGTCCCTCCGAAATAAATTATAACCCTGTATAGACAAATTATGATTAGGAGTATCTCGATTCAGCCATGTCTCAGACAGGCAAAAAATATCATAATTCCCAAGCAACAGGAGATCTCTTACATCATTAAATTTAGGTAACAAAGAACGTACATATAATTCTACCGCAGAGAAAAATAAAAAAAATGAAAATTCAACTTAGTAGTTATAAATAGAAATAAAATAAAATATAGATAAGAAGAGACCAAAAAAATAAAACAAATAGCCCACATTACTCGTTAAAGAGATAGGAATACTAGTAAAACCATTAAACACAATGAAATTCGAAGACAAGAAATAGATAAATGAAAGCATTAATATTCTATTATATCCTTTAGGTAGTACTAACCCCCCCCCCAAAAAAAAACATTAAAGACATGACAGAGAATGACATGCTATTACCGTAAGTAAAAGTCCTATACCTTTAAATTGTCCAAAACCTTTTCTTCCATAATACGATGCACTACATCTCTATAACGCACATAAACGTTACCATTATGCACTCACGCATTTTTAATAGGAAAACTGCTAATGGCACGATCTAGTAAAGCCAATCTGGCTTTAGTTAAGTCTTCCTTTATTAGAACACCACTGTTTTTAAGTTTTTTCTGTTTTTTTTTTTAACTGAATTTTTTATCTCGTCATTTGAAAACCATACAAACACAAATGGATGTTTATTATTACTAGTGGTTTTTTCTACAACTAGGTGGCACTTCACTAATTCTGTATTTTGAATGTTTACCTTTAGCCTATATTTGAACAAATCTAGAACTTTACCACGTAGGTTTTCGTTATTTTCGGCAGCTATTCCGAATATTTAAACATTAAGATTGCGTGTAGACTGTTCATGGAAATCAACAATCCTGCGCAATGCTTGATTCTCAGTCTCCAGTCGAACTAATTTATTATTAATGTTATGTATTTCTTGTGAGTGAATCTCAAGTCGCTCCTCAATTTTTTTTTTCCACCATATCGGCAACTTTATTAGCCACTTCCTCAAGGAATTTGTCCTTGAAAAAATTGGCAATCAGCGACTTAATCAGTAAAAGGCCAGTACTAGGCTGATCTCGAACAATTATATAATCATTCATTATAACTTACAGCTCGGGTCACTCCACCACCCAACCAACACTACGATCTTAATTAATATTCAGTTAAAACACTATAATTAAGCGAAATTCGGGAGCAACGTGGATAATGAAACTCAGTACTCAAGCGACATCTATATATGGCTGGGAAAATTGCAGATGATGATTAGTCGTCTATCTTTGGAGGTTTTGCTAAACCAAGGTTGATCCTTTCAGTAATTTCTTTTGTGGTTATTCCTCTTGCCACATTTGCAATATCACCGGCGTATTGAAAGGCAGTTATATTTGCAGGAATGACTCCAATTAATGAGTTGACGTAAATCTTAAACAAAATAGGAGAGCCTTGAGTAACCCCCCTATTTGCCTTTTGTGGAGTTATGATTTTATAGTCTTGATTATCCTGGATGTATAACTCTCTGTCACGATGAAGAACCTTGATGATTTACGTGATATCTTGAGGAATGTCTATTTCAACTAACTTTCTGTAATTGACATCTACGCTCCCTTATTATCTAGGGTAACTAGTATTCCTTTTTCATTATTAGACATAATTTTAATTAATTCAGCCGTCAAAATAATCAAATTATCGTACGTTCCTTTTCCTTTATGGAACGCTGTTTGTATATGATTAAGTTTAGATCCATTTTCTATGGACCATTCAATTCTGTTTTTTATGATCCCCTCAAATAATTTGCTGACACAAGAAATTAAAGTGATTGGTCTGTAAGAGGAAACCAATGAAGAATCTTTTTTGGCTGTAATTATAAGAATGAGTCCGGGGTTCTCCAGAGACTGGTTGAATTTTTTGGTTAGGAAATTCAACATTTTAGAATCCAGATTCTTAATCATGGAATATGAAATTCTGTCTAATCCAGGAGAAGAGTTTTTCCTATCGAGGAGAAAATTATTTATTTCATCAATTGGGAAGGCTTTACTTCTTAAACATGAGAAATTTACCATTTTCCCTAAAATCGGATTTATTAGGGGAAGAGTGAGATTAAAAAGAAAGGCTTGTGAAATAGAGTTGTTCAATAGACGATGATTACTGGATGCTTTGGATGAATTAGTAAAGATTCTTACCGATTTCCAGACTATATTTATCGGGGTCTGAGGGGGCAAATATTCGCAGAAAGTTTGGAAACTCTGCTTTCCCTTTTATTACTTCGTTGCAGGCTGCCCTGGATTTCCTGAATCTGACGTAGTTTTCCCAGGTGGGAGAGGTCAGATAAGCAATCGCTATCACAACAAGTTTTCCCTTTGTTAGTTACAGAGCAAAACGTATCATAGTTGTCAATAACTCGATTTTTGTCAGACGCTTAATCTTATGGAAAAAAGTTTCCCCAGTCAGCTTTCTTGAAGTTGAATCTCTTGGATATTGAAGGCGGATTGACATATAGGTCTGGATTATTTAACTGGCATAAGCTTGGGAAGTGATCACTCATTCCTATGTGATTGACTAGGACCTCATAAAATAGTTTATGGCTCACTGAGGAGTTGCATAAGGCCGTATGAGGAACAGTCTTATGTTGACTAGTGGTCGTTAATCTGATGGGCGGGCCATTATTAAGAACGAAAAGGTTGTGGTTTGTATATTTTCATATAAACTTGGCCGTTTCGGTTAGAGGTTCCTGAACCCCAGGATAAATGTTGAGTATTAAGGTGTCCTACGATAAGGAAATTAGGTTGGGTGTCCCTAGTGATATTATATATGTAATTGTTAGAAAGGATTATTTAGGAGGAATGTAAATATTATGCATAAACATTGAATTTCTTTCAATACATAAGTGAATTTTTTTGTTAACATGGATGTTGGGAGTTTTGATTTCATTCCAAGGAATACTATTTTTATAAGAAAGGATTTCTCCTTTCCCGTCCTCTCTGTCTTTTCGCAGTATATGTTTGCTAATTTTAATATCATCCTCAATCTTAAGCCAAGTCTCATTAAGGCAGATTATTTTTGGATTCACTTCGTGAATGAACTTTAGTAATGAGTCTCTGTTAGATTTTAGGCTTCCAATATTCTACTGGATAATTATAAGTATATTAGTATACTCTGACCTCTCTTAAGAATTTATGTAGGGGTTCTCCTGAGATAAGTATTCCAAGTATTTTTTAATGTTAATAAATTCGTCCTTATTTGGGGAGGTGTCCTTGTGTATTGGTGGATAATGGTGTCTTTATCTCAGTTAGTGGGCTCCTTGATTATCTGACTATCGGTTTGCCCTTGATTTTACGGGACATATTCCATAAGGGGAAAATAGGATCTGTGGGTTAATGTGAATAGTTGATCCCTATGTTCTTATTATACTCTTCTATTCTGGCGGAAGAAAGCTTCCTCTTCCTTGTTATCGCAGAGCAGTTTCTGGACAGAGGGGTTTGTGCCCTGTTCGATGAAGACTGATTTAAAGTATCTGGAAAGTTGTTGAAATCGATATTGGTATTGCCTGGATTTTTAGGGAATTTTATGTTAGCTTCGTAAAATTAAATATTGTATCTGGCTCTGGCCTCACTGATTTTGGTTTGTCTTATGTATTCCGGGCAGCTTTTATTTAGTTCGGAGTGGTTATCACCACAATTTATTCATTTCCTGTTTCCATCCTGAGAAGTAATGGCGCACTCCCCTTGCTTATGAGTCTGGCCACATTTATCGCAACGATACTTCCCTCTACAGTTGTTAGCACGGTGTCCAAACCTTAAACAGTTTCTACACAGAATGGTAGGATAAATGTACGTGATCACCTCCGACCTTGTTGTTGTATATTTCGATGTCCGTAGGGAGCATGTTCCCAGCGAAGGTTAAAAGGTAAGTAGTAGAAGGAACAAATTCTGTTTTCCCATCTTCCATGGTTATTCTTCTATTAAATTGGTGAGCATCTATTATTTTTATTCTTCGATGGCCACGAATGCCATAACCATATTCTATGAGGTCCTCTTCAGTGACTTCGCTTCCTATTGTCCCGATATTGTCTTCAGGCAGCGTATCATCGTATTTTGATGAAGCTAGACACCAAAAAGGCTTCTGGCGCTGACGGAATAGCTGCCATAGTTCTCAAAAAAACTGTGCGAGGGAACTAACACCAGTTTTCTGCAGACTTTTCAACCTATCTTACAGAAAGGGAACATTTCCTTCCTGCTGGAAACGTGCCACAGTTCAGCCAATACCTAAAAAAGGCAAGAAGACCTTGCCAAATAACTACCGACCAATCGCACTGCTTTCAATAATATCGAAAGTCATGGAAAAGGCTATCAATCAGCATCTTCTAAAATATCTTGAAGGATTCAACATTATTAGCGATCACCAATATGGCTTTCGTAAAAATAGATCAACAGGAGATCTCCTGACTTATGTAACACATGTTTGGAACAACGCAATTGAACACTTTGGAGAATCTCGAGCCGTTGCTCTTGACATATCCAAGGCATTCGACCGTGTTTGGCACGATGGGCTGTTGGCTAAGCTACGTTCTTATGGTATGTCGGAAAAGTTCTGTTTGTGGCTCTCATGTTTCCTCAGAGAGCGTTCTTTACGAGTGGCAGTCGACGGATTTCTTTCTAACACCTTCACTATCAACGCCGGTGTACCCCAAGGCTCCATACCGTCTCCTACTCTCTTTCTCATTTATATTAACGATCTGCTGGAAAAGACCGAGAATCCAATCTACAGCTTTGCAGATGACAGTACACTTATCTCTTCATTCACTTTGAACGCTCGAACATCGGCTACTCAGACGAATATCCGCAGACAGCAGGAAGTCATTCAACTTAACAAAGACCTGGAAGAAATTCTATCTTGGGGTGACAGTAACCAAGTGGAATTTAACGCTACAAAAACCCAAGCGGCAGTTTTTTCTAAAAAAGTTAACGTTGCTGAACCCGACATAGTTATGTCGGGGCACTCCATTCCTCTAACATCGTCACTCAATTTGTTGGGCGTTAATTTGAGAGCAAATATGTCCTGGCATGAACATGTTGCAAGCATAGCAAGGAGAGCTTCTCAGAAGTTGGGAATATTATTTCGAACCAGAAAGCTTTACACTTCACAACAACTGTTAATTCTTTACAAAGCTCAAATTCGACCAACTATGGAATACTGCTCCCATGTTTGGGGCTCCGCTCCCAAACATACACTGCATTTGTTGGATTCTATTCAGAGAAGAGCTGTTCGTCTGATTGGAGACCCGGAACTGACAGGTGGCCTTGATTCGCTGCAACATCGAATAACGGTTGGCGACTTGAGCCTATTCTACAAGTATTTTCATGGAAAGTGTTCGAAGGATGTGGCCCGTTTAATTCCTCCCAGAGCGGTGCATGTTAGAAGTACACGTCACGCTAATACTTCACATCCGTATGAGGTTCAGCTTGTTACTCCTCGTACAACGCTTTTTAAGCAGTCATTTATATGGAGAACATCATCCCTTTGGAATAATTTGCCCAGGACTGTGTTTCCCACCGAGTACAATTTACAGCGATTTAAGAACAACGTGAATCCCTTTCTCCGCGCTTGGCGCTCCTGTAGCGCTTTAGGGACTTCCCTGTAGCACGTGTGCTAGACCCATAAAAAAAAAAAAAAAAAAAATCTTTTGATGTTAACATCCTGGGCGGTATAAAAATTTTAAGACCACTATTTTTAATTGTTTGATTGTTCAGGATATTGTTAGCTTGAGCCGGGCTATGGAATTCAACGTCTGCGCGATTTCTACACATCCTTCCGATTTTTTTAATTTCTTCAACTTTGGCTTCGAAAATCATTTTACCCAAATTCATTGGGTGTAAGTTGCCCATGTTCTCGCCGATACTTCCTATTATAGATAAGAATGGAGGAGCAGAGAATTCCTCATACTTATCGATCCTATGTTTATATTTTCTAAATTTTTTAAGAATTCCTTTGCGCTCATCTGTAATCTCTAGTTTATTCTTGTTGTTCTTAATTAAGTCGATTTCTTTTTCTAAGAAGGTCAGTTCTTCGAGTTTGCGTCTCTCCTCAAAGGGCGAGTTATTTATTATTTTGGTACAAATTCGGAGAGCAAAAGAAGACAATGGGATGCTAATATGCCTTTTATTATTGTTATTGCTTAATTCCGCGGGAAGACCAGAAAGATCCCCAGACCCTCCTGAGGATGTGTCGATTTATGGGTTAGAAATAAGCTTTTTGTTGAGTTTTTGGTATAACAGCGAGAAGTGAAAAATATGAATGAAAATATAATGGCAAGGAATGAACTCACCCAGGGATGACTTTTATTATTATTCTTTGTAGATATACATATTTTAGTAACTTGTCGTAATCATTTTGTGTTATTGTGAGGGAAGGTGAAATCGCTGTCTTCGATTTTATAAATCGGTCATGTATGGTTAAAATACCAAACTCCATCGATTTTGTTTTTGGGTTGTATGTACGAGGATGGATTGAAAAGTTCGCGGCCTAGTCAAAAAAATAAAATGAAATACATACGAAAATATTTTTGTTTTTCGACGTAATCTCCACCTAGCTCTATGCACTTCTTCCACCTGCTTTTTAAAGCTTCCACCTGTTTGAAAAAAAGATTCCTAAAGGTCTTCAAAATACTGGTTAACTGCAGCTTCGACTTCTTCATTTAATGAAAATTTCTGGCCACCGAGGTGTTTTTTTTTAGCTTTGGAAGGTCCGAAGGTGCCAAATCAGGAGAATAAGCCGGGTGGGGCAGCAGTTCGAAACCACAATCACGAATTTGAGCCATAGACTCAACAGACGTGTGAACACAAGCGTGGTCCTAATGGAACACAATTTTCTTTCTCAGTAATCCTGGGCGTTTCTCTTTAATTTCTTGAAGTAAACGATACAAAAGAGTGCAATAGTCAGTTAAGTTTATTGTTTCTCCTTTCGGAAGGTAGTCCACCATAATAATACCTTTAGCATCCCAAAAAACTGACACCATCAGTTTTCCAGCAGACAGAATTTCCTTCGCTTTACCAGATTTTTTTCACTGATTGGATCATTGTTTTGACGCTGGAGTATAGTGGTCAACCCATATTTCGTCCATTGTCACAAACCTGTTAAGAAAATCTTGCAGATCAGCCTCAAAACATCTCCAAACAGTCGCGAGAAATCGTGAGTCGAATTCGTTTTTACGGAAACCTTAAAAAATCCTATTTTGTTGGCAATGATGTTTTGTGTTCGTTCATACGAGATGCGTATAGTGTCTGCAGTCACTCTAATAGTTAATCTACGGTCTTTTAATATGAGATCACACACTCTGCCGATGTTTTCTTCAGCCGTAGACATCGTGGGCCAACCGGAGCGAGGGTCAACTTCGATGCTCTCTCGTTCACGTTTATATTCTGCAACCCATTTTTTCACAGTGGTATATGACGGAGCAGATTCCCCTAGTGTTTTTCATATCATCGTGGATCTCTCTTGGTGTTAATCTGTTTTTAAACAGGTACTTGATGACCGCACGTTGTTCAATTTTTTCCATTTTTCCAAAAACGCTGAACTTGGTCTCACTAAACTCGTTCTCACCTAAAAACTACAAATTCTACAGCAACAAAATTTTACACTGTGACAACCAAAGAAAGTATGGACTTATTGAGGGTACTATAATAAAAATATTATAACAATTTTTTGGTGAGGAAGTGAACTTTTCAATCCATCCTCTTAAATAGTGTAACCCTCGAGGGACCTTGACACGACTGTAAGTGGAGTCGCGTCCGAACTCACCTCAATTAGTAATTTTTCATTTTAAATGCATCAAGCTTGTATTGTTATTGGGATCTATTTCTGAGGTGGGAAGATGGTATAAAAAGAAAAAGGCCATTAAACTGACTCCTCCTTATTCTTCAAGACCAGAAATAAAATACTGTTTAGTTTTCAGTGTAATTTTTTAAATGCCATTTTGTATCCAGATACTGATTTAATATAGCTACACGTACAACTACAGTTTTCACTCATCTGGTGGGCCTGGAGAACCACAGATAAGCGTTAGAGAGTAGAGGTCAATATTTTCTCTCTTAGGTGGTGCCTTTGCAGATCTAGTTTACTATTTAAGTTATATTGTTTATTTGTGACAGTAACATGTGTTTAGTTAGAAAAATTTTATCTACCTTCTTATGGTAAACGATTAATTATTTCTAAGTTTTATTAGTGATAGTAATAAACGTCTGACTATTTTTATTGCGATAGAATTAGTCTAATCTTCTAAGCTATAATAACTAGAACTTGTCAGAAAAGGCTTCTGTGTGGAGGATGAAGGAATTTTAAAGGAATTTCCCTTTCTTTTTAATTTTTTACCCTTCTTAAGTAATAAAGTTAAATAATAGAGTTAAATTTATTTTCTTTATTAGCAATACTTCGTTTTAATGTCAAAAATTCTGATTCTCAATGTAACTTTTACCATATAACTTCTGTTCATCCCCCTTCACACAGACATTGTAATTGTAAAAGCAATTAAAATTACCTAAACCTAGAATAAACTATCAACTTAATAGCTTATCTGGATTTTTATTTTCTGAACTACTAGGTATGCTAGTTAGCAGCTTTACAGCGGACTAAACTAAGAACTAGTAAATCTTTTTTTTTGAGGTTTAAAAAATTTTTTTTTAAAAAATTGGTAACCATCCGATTGAGACTTATTCCTGAAATTGACTGCGTTTAGACCAAACTGGCTGGAAAAAAACAAAAATTCGGACCCAACCTAAGTTAGAGCTAGTGAATTATTAGTCTATAGGCATTTGCGGAGCCTGTAACCGCTATAGGACGCGTCCCCAGGTGGCGGATAGGGGCAAGCTCGGCAGATATGCAGGGTAGGGGGGAAATAAAATACCTCCGGCGGACCAACAGGTAGTAGCGTCTGATCCAGAGTGGGCGGCTACAAACAGCGTCTGTCCTCATGTTAGAGGCGGCTGAAACCTTAAACTCACCAAGACGTCTGGCAAACGTGGTGTTTCAATGCCAAAAACCTTCAAATTCAAACCATGGACTCGACTTTTAAAACGACTACCCCAGGTGAGTAGAGCAAACAGCTCAGAATCTCACACCGACCCAAAATTGGTCAGCTTCAAGGATTCTGGAGAGGCAAAATTTCGAAGAAGGGTAAAACCACAGAACTTAGAGTAGCGACATACAACATAAGAAACATGAGACAGGAAGAGGACTGAATCAGACCTCAAGGGGAACTCAATAGCATAAATTGGGACATTCTGGGAATCTGTGAAACAAGACTAAAGGGAGAAGAAGCTATTACCTTAGCATCGGGTCATCTACTTTATTATACCAATATACAATCATCAACGGGAGGTATTGCAATAATAATCCATAAAAATGTGAGAAATAGGGTAATAAAGATGAATAGTATATCGTACAGAGTAATGTACATATTGTTTAGGCTAAACAACAGATTCACAATAAAGATCATACAAGCATACGCCCCTACAAGTGCAGCAGGGGATGAGGAGGTCGACAGGTCCTACGAGGATATTACAAGGGCAAGAAAATCAGAAAAAGCACAACTGATAATATTAATTGGAGACTTTAATGCCAAAAGAGGACAGAAGAAACTAGGAGACCCACATTACATTGGAAAGTTTGGTCTTGGAAATAGAAACGCCAGAGGTGAAACACTGTTGGACTATCTCCAGTGCGAAAAATTCTATTGTGCAAATACGTTCTACGAAAAGAAAACGAAAAGAAGATGGACATGGAAAAGCCCAGACGGTAGAACGAAAAAAACGAAATTGATTATATCATTACAGATAAGTTCAAATACTGTAAAGATGTATCGGTACTAAATAAATTCGACACAGGAAGCGACCACAGACTTGTGAGAGCTTCCTTTAGAATAAACACAAAAGTTGAAAGACACAACATGATACATAAAAAACTAAAGAAACCACCCACAATAGAATCAATAACCAGACAGCAATCAATATTTGAAAACATCTTAAAACAGAAATTAAAATCCAAATCAGATCTCCAGGATATGAACATCGAAAATCTTGCAAATAAAATAACAAAAAGCATACAAACAGCTACCAAAACAATATCCTTTAGACAGAACAATAAAAACCAAAAATTGTCGACAAACACGATGAAACTCATCGAAGTGAAAAGACAAATTAATAGAGACTCGGAAAGATACAATTCCCTAAATAAAATCATAAGGAAAGAAACCAGAAAAGATATTCGGAAGTATAATACAAAACTCATTATGAATACAATAGAATCAAATAAAAATATGAAGGTCTTAGATCAGGTAAAAACATTGGCAGATCAAATATTATTAAAATAAAGGATCAAAATGGAACAACAATAAACGATAAAAATATGATATTGGAATCCATACATAAATTCTATACAGAAATGTATCAACCAAAGAAACAACAAGAAGAGAGTAACAGGATCATATTAAATGTTGGATCAGAGGAGATGCCAGAGATAGAACTTACCGAAATGGAAAATGCACTCAAACATATGAAAAACAATAAAAGTGCAGGAGAAGATCAAGTGACTGTCGACATGTTGAAACTCGGAGGTGATGAACTTGTTAATGCTGTGAGAATTCTACTTAATAAATGTCTAGAACAAGAAAGGATACCAAAACAATGGCAGAATGCTGAAGTCATATTACTACACAAAAACGGAGATCCTGAGAATCTAGAGAACTATCGACCTATTAGCTTGCTGTCCCACTTATACAAATTGTTGACAAAAATCCTCACAAACCGCTTAGCATCGAAGCTAAATTCCTATTAACCGATCGAACAGGCGGGCTTCCGAAAGGGATTTGGAACTAATGATCATATACAAACCCTACGCCTACTTATCGAAAAAGCCACCGAATACAACATACAAATTCATCTGGCTTTCATTGACTACAAAAAGGCCTTTGATTCTGTAGAACAGTGGACAATAATGAATGCACTTAAGGACGCGAGAATCGACTCTAGATACACGAACCTGATAAAATATATCTATAGTCATGCCACAATGGATGTAAGAGTGGATGATGAGACGAAAACGGATAAGATCGAGATTAAGAGAGGCGTTAGACAGGGTGACACTATTTCACCCAAGTTGGGAAAACAAAGGGTTAAAGATAAATGGGATGTACCTAAACCACCTGAGGTTCGCAGATGATATAGTCCTAATAAGTGATGATTTAAATGAGCTAAACACTATGATTAAAGAACTTCATGATACCTCTCTGACAACCGGTCTCGAGATGAACATAAGTAAATCAAAAATAATAAGTCCATCCCACAGAAATTTGATAATAGACAACAAGTTTATCGAGACTGTGGATGAGTATATTTATCTGGGACACAAAATAAAATTGGGAAAAGAAAATCAGACCGCAGAAATACCCAGAAGGATTGGACTGGGCTGGGCGGCGTTCGGAAAATTGGATTTTATCCTTAAAAGTAGGGACATTCCTATAAACCTGAAAAGGAAAGTCTACGATACATGTATTTTCCCTGTTATGACATAAGGACTGGAAACTATAACATTAACAACCAACACCACGCATAAATTAAAATGTGCACAACGGTCTATGGAAAGACAAATGCTGGGCATAAGTCTGAGGAATAAAGTACCAAATGCAGAATGCAGACGCCGAACAAAAGTCGTCGACGTGGTAGACCTTATTGCCAAATTGAAGTGGCAATGGGCGGGTCATGTGGCTAGACAGGGAGGAGACAGATGGACATCCAGAGTCCTAAATTGGAGACCGTGGGATGAAAAGAGAGGAGTCGGCCGACCTCAGGAAAGATAAGCTGATGACATCATTATAATTGCAGGAAGAAGGTGGACGAGACTCGCACAGCATAGAGACAGATGGAGGGAGTTTGAGGGGGCCTATATCCAGCAGTGGAGAGATGGCTGAGGAAGAAGAAGAAGAAGGTATTTGGACATATTATACTCTAGAACCTATCTGGGCGAATGGGCTGAATACTGTACTGTTACATTCACCCTGAAAATTCTCTTAGTTCTTGTTAGTTCTATGCCTCATGAGTGCACTAAATGAGGAGACTAAGCGCAGTGGGAGGTGATTCCTATCTTTGGCTAGTCCAGGGAACACCAAAACTGACAGAAATTGGTTATACTAAACAGCTTATAGTAGTCTTGTGCCAGTGAATTAACCAAAAAGATATAAGAGGAGAGATTCTAGTTCAGGGTTTTTTTCTTAAATTTTAACAGTACAGCACAAGCTTTATATAATATATAATTTGGTAGCCTATATTTTTTTTTCGTTACAATCGCATTTAAACATTTTATAGAATCTCGAGCGGTGGCATTTGATGTATTCAAACCACTCGACTGTATTTGGCATGACGAATTTTTCGTAAAGCTACGCTAGTAAGTTAGAAAGGTTTTGTTTATGGGTCACGGGTTTCGTCAGAGAGCGTTTTTTTTACGAGTGGTTGCCGACGGATTTCTTTCTAATACCTTCACTATCAACGCCGGTGTGCCTGAAGGCTCTCTCTATACTATTTTCCACTCTCTTTTAGATTTAGAATACTTGAACATAAGTTGATATAAATATCCGGAGACAGCAGGAAGTCGTTCAACTTAACAAAGATCTGGAATAAATTCTATCTTAAGGTGACAGTAACCAAGTAGAATTGAACGCTACAAAAGCATAGGTTGCAGTTTTTCAAAAAAGTTGACGTTGCGTTTCCCGACATAGTTATGTAGGGACACTCTATTCACTCTTGCACCGTCACTTAGTTTTCTGGGCATGAATTTTGAAACAAATATGTCTTGACATGTTTCTCAAATACTGGCTATATTTTTTCGAACTAGAAAGCTTTACACACCACAACAACAATTAATTCTGTACAAAGCGCAAATTCGACCAGCGATAAAATACAGCTCTCATGTTTGAGGTTCTGCTCAATAGTTGACTAACATGTTAAATGCTAGGATTACATAATGAATTTATCAAACCAATTAAATTGTATGAACAGGATGAGTCAACGATAGAGTAAAATTCATTATCTCATTTGTTTCGGGAATGACGAAAAAATGTTAAATACAATAGTTTTAGGGAATGTTAAGGTGCACAGTTCAAAATTATTTTTGAGTATACAGGGTACTTCAAAAAAGTGTGGCCGACATAACATATGTTTCTTTTTAAGTTTTCTGTTTTGTAAAAAATTGCCAATAGCGCCATTGTTTTTGAAGGTGAAATAATCATAAATAGTTCGAGCGTTTTATAGAGATGAAAAAAAGATATAAAAAGAAATTTGAGTTAAATGCTACATGGTGTTCAAAATAAATTTATACATTTCGACTATTTTAAATTGAAAAATCTCAATTTTTTTAAACGGCACACCTATTTTTTCTGATAGATTTTACAAAACCCTCCAACTTTTATTAAGTATGTCATATACCTATTTCTAATAGTTTTCGATTTATTTTGAATTTTTCAACTTTTACCATTGTTTTTAATACACTTACGCTATTGTGAAAACATAAACAAATAGTTAATAATAATTTTATAACAGTTTAACTTATCTAATGATTAATTATTATGACGTAATATATGTTCAAAAATTTGCCCGTCTACTTGAATCCACTTATTTAGTCGTTTTACTATATTTTTCTTCCCTTTCCTTAGCATAAAGGGCGTTATTGTCCTGAACGCATCCCATATCCTATTTTTCATATCTACTGGTGTTGTAAGGGAATTCACATAAACACGATCTTTAATGTAGCTATACAAAAAGAAGTCTAAAGTTCCCTTTCAAAGTTGTCAACTTCTTCAATAAGCTGGGGTAATTCATTTTTCGAAAAATTTAAACAACTAGGCCCGTTAAGCGGTTCGTGGAAAAAATATGAACCAATAATTCGGAAATTTAATATTCCACACCATACACTAAGCGACCAACGGTTATGGTTTTGAACTTCCCGGCCCCAAAATGAATTAGCTGTTGAATAATATGAATGTTATGGCTGTTAACTGCTCCATTACTGCGGAAAGTAGCTTCATCAGAAAACATTATTTTGGATAAAAAATTTGGATCTGCCTCTATTGCTCCATTTATGGTGGTACAAAAGTTTACTCGTCGTTCAAAATCACGGTCTTGGAGTTCTTGATGTAGTTCCATATGAAAGGGATGATACTTATATTTTCTCATGGTGCGATTAGCCTTAGATTGGGATGTGTCAGATAAGTCAGCTCGTTGACGGCTGCTGACCTGGGGATTATCTTCAACATGAAGTAAAACCTCCATTTCTTTTTCCTCATTGGTAGCATTCCGGTTTACTACTTTCCGTTTCGTATACTCAACGCTACGACTACCATCAAGCCGTTCAATTAAGCACTGAAAAGATTTTCTAGATGATATACGTCTATTAGGATATTTCGCTCCGTAAAGCCTTACTGCCAAAAGACAATTTTTTCCCGCCTCGCCCAGTATATAAACCATATCAATTAATTCATTTTTAGGAAAATCAATAACTATTACCTTTTTACAACAAATTAAACTATTTTTACTCACATAATGAATAAGGTTATTGAGATTTACTAAACTGTTTAAGATGTGATTAGGAAATATAAATTGACTTCTACATTTGAGCAGAAAAATCCTACGATTCTTCAGAGATGCAAGCTTGCTATTATTTGTGGCCCAAGTTTTCATCAGTCTAACACACTCATTGCCATAATTAAGTTGGATAGTCTGGTAAAACCCCATTCCTCCGGAAAACACATTTTATAAATAAACTGAATAATCTGTTACCTCGTCACATTCTCACAGAGTTTAATAACAGACAAATACTTAATACTAAATTCAATAATATAAAAAGATCAAATTTGGCAAAATTTGCGAAACTAAAGAAAGATATTTTAATATCAAAACTAATAGATCAACATCTCAAATACAGAAGTACAAATGTCTCAAAACTTTTATCGTTGGGCCCCAAATTCAACTTACCCACTTTTTTACATAAAAAACACATACCCTCCTTAGTTGCAGATCTTGAGTCTGCTAATTCTCATCTGGATCGTGAAGTTAAAAACATTTGCAGAGGGAAATTTGCAAATGTTATCACGAACTTTGTCCATGGCGAGCGTCACATTAACCCAGTTTTTACAGAACATGTAAAACAAACGAAACTTTTCTTTAGAGAACATCAAGAAATTCTAGTCACCAGAAGTGACAAAGGAAATGTTACGGTCGTTATGGAGAGAGTGCAGTATGTTTCTTTGTGTGAGGACCTTTTGAATGATGGTAGATACTATAGTAAGATACACAGAGACCCAACTAGTACTACTGAACAAAAAGCGAACAAATTGGTCACAAAATTGAAAACCTCCAACAAAATAAATGAGGAACTAGCCCCTAAATTAATGACATATAACTCGGTTTTAGCAAAATTTTATACACTTCCAAAAATTCATAAACCCACTCTGTCGCTTCGTCCCATTATATCATCTATAGATTCTCCAAATGGCAAACTAGAAAAATTTTTAACATCCATTCTAACCAGATCGTATGATATTAATAATGATTTTTATATACAGAATTCCTTCACTTTTTGTGAATTCATTAATGAATTTCAACTCCCGGACAATCACATTCTTATCAGTCTAGATGTAATCTCCTCATTCACGAGTCTTCCTCTGGAATTAGCCAGACAAAGTATTATTAATCACTGGGCATCTATTTCTCCCCATAGTCCAGTAGATTCAGAAACTTTCCTTGAAATTTTTGACTTTGTGTTTGATTCCACATTTTTCATTTTTAATGACCAGTTTTATAAACAGATATTTGTCACTCCCATGGGAGCCAGTATCTCCCCTATCATTGCTAATTTTGTTATGGATGACTTGGTGTCACAGAGTCTTTCAATACTCTCGTTCCATCCATCTTTTATAAAAAGATACGTCGATGATCTGATATTAGCTATACCAGAAGACAAAATAGAAGAGACCTTGTTCATATTTAACCTGGCTGACCAGTCCTTGCAGTTCACGACAGAGAGGGAGTTGAATAACTCAATCCCTTTTCTTGACATGGAACTGATCAGGCGGCAAGACAATAAAGTTATTACTAAGTGGTATACCAAACCGATCAGTAGTGGACGCTACTTAAATTTCTATTCAGACCATCCCACGAAGATGAAACTTGGTTTAGTTAGTGCTCTGGCTACTCGAGTCTCTAGATTGACACATTTCTCTCTCCGTAATGAGGCCCTTTTACAATTGAAGTCCCTTTTAGAAGAAAATTCCTATCCCAAATCGATTCTTCAACGCCTCCTATTCCAGAATAATGTTGTAAATCAGTCAATAGCAGACATCCAGAATCAGTTCCGAACTCATGATCCCGAACAAAGGGTTCTTCCTGACCCGTCGCATACTCTGTTTAGAACTCTTCCCCATATTAGTGGCCTAACTCCTAAACTGATTAATATTTTCAAAGGCCAAAATATCAAATTTTCCACACGCATCTGTAACACCACCAAACCTCTGTTTTCTAAACTTAAATACCCAGTTCCGTTGCTTCAAAAATCCGGTATAGATTATAAGATTCCTTGCTTAGACTGTAACATGTCATACATCGGACAAACTTCCAGGTCCTTGAAAGGCAGAATTACTTCACATAAGAGCGACCGTCGTCTCAATATCCAATCTTGTGCTCTTTCTAATCATTTTACCAATCAGGACCACAGAATCAACTTCGAATCCCCTCTCATAATTTACTATGAAAATAATTACCACAAAAGAAGGTTTCTAGAAATGGTGGCGATTCATAATTTTCCAAATTCGGTGAATGTGAGATCAGATGTCGAGGACCTTAGCAGTGTTTATTCCTATCTTCTCCACTTGTCCAATACTTAAGACAATTGCTCATACACCTTGTCCCCCCCCCGCACCCCCTAGTTAATATGTCTATTGCTGTGTCTCATCCGTCACAAGTTGTTCCCGTTTTGATCTCTCATAACAACCCCCCCTTTTTTTGTGTTTTCCGATGGCTGGGTTTTATCAATATCCTCCTTAGCGAAGCCTATGTTAAATTTCGGTACCAGGTGTATCACTCCCACATTAGATGTATTATTTTTTGACTCCAGGCGATTCCTAAAACATTAGTTTATTCTACCCCTCTCCCAAAATGGTTCGCCCCTTATGACTGTATGAAGTGATATCCCCTCGTATTTCATTCAATAACTACTACTATTTTGCATTTTTGAGCTCACCTTTTTAAACAAAATATAAATTCCTTGACCCTCAGTGACGTCACAACGAACAAAACCTACCTTTAGTTTGTACTTTTCCTGTCACTTTCGTTAAGACGTGTATCCTATGAAAATGTAAATCGGTAATCATCCATGGTAATTTGCTAATTTTTCCGGCGATTCCGATGAAAATGCAGTGTTCTTTAATTTAGGACTCATGTGTTGTAAGTAGTTTTTAATTAGTTAAGTTTTTTAGCTTAATTTTTCATAATGTACTCGTATTTATATGGCATAGTCTTAATGTTAATATTTAATATGCAATTGTACTGAAAATGAGTTTTCTAACACACACCATTGCTTCCAGAAACGTGTCTTTGAAGAAGATAATAAACATTATCGAAAGCTTGACAGTGAACACCAAGAGTTTAATTTCTACCTTCTAGGCCTCCATTGAGACCACATCCCCAATAAAGTTTGATAATTTCTATATATATATCTATATGTATATATATATATATATATATATATATATATATATATATATATATATATATATATATATATACGTACATACATATATATATATATATATATATATATATATATATATATATATATATATATATATATATATATATATATATATATGAATGTAGCAAAAGAATGGGAGATTGGGGTTTACGGTAATGACAGAAATAAAAATTACATATTTCATACTTTTCTATATTATCTACTTATACGTAATAGTTTTAATAACACATATATTAGAACCGCTAATACTTCGCCGTAGTAACTTTTTTCAACCCTAACCTAACCTATCCTAAAACTACTTTGTTATTTATTATACTTGCAACTTTTGATTGATTTTAGATTTAAATACAAAAATATTTTTTTTTTATTTTTTTTTATGGGTCTAGCACACGTGCTACAGAGAAGTCCCTAAAGCGCTACAGGAGGGACACGTGTGCGGAGAAAGCGATTCACGTTGTTCTTGAATCGCTGTAGATTGTACTCGGTGGGAAACACAGTCCTGGGCAAATTATTTCAAATATATATATATATATATATATATATATATATATATATATATATATATATATATATATATATATATATATATATATATATATATATATATATATATATATATATATATATATATATATATATATATATATATATATATATATATATATATATATATATATATATATATATATATATATATATATATATATATATATATATATATATATATATATATATATATATATATATATGTATATATATATATATATATATATATATATATATATATATATATATATATATATATATATATTTATATATGAATGTAGCAAAAGGAGATTGGGGTTTAGGGTAATAACAAAAATAAAAATTACATATTTCATACTTTTCTAGTACATTATCTACTGATATGTAATAGTTTTAATAAGACATATATTAGAACTGCTAATATATATATATATATATATATATATATATATATATATATATATATATATATATATATATATATATATGTATATATAAATATGTATATATAATTAAATACATATATATATATATATATATATATATATATATATATATATATATATATATATATGTATATATGAATGTAGCAAAAGAAAAGGAGATTGGGGTTTACGGTAATGACAGAATTAAAAAAAAAACCGGTCAGGTGCAAGTTGAACTTGCACAATTATTGTTCCGTACGTTGATTGTTTTTAAAATAAAATTTTTTGTTAGGGTGGTATAAAATGATCAGTGACTTCACAAAATACACCCCAAATGAGTTTTCAACAAAGTTTGTTTCCAATCTTTGCTGAAAACTGGTGACCTTGAAATTTTGTTTTTTTTTATATACCAACCCGTGGAAATATTCCAGAATTTTTTCAAAATTTTTTGATCAGTCCTTTTCGAGATAAGGTAGGGGACAGCGATTTTTTAAAAGTAATACGAACAAAAGTGTGCGCAAGTATTACATTATATATATATTTTTTACTCGTGTTTTCACAAGCTTTCATTTGTCACCACACTCGATGACCTAGTAAAAAAATTTTTTTTCACTTCCGATTTCACCCCTCAAAACGAACCCCTTAAGTCAAAATTTAATTCTCGAAACTACATGGCTCTGATGAGGCCATCAATTCCTATATTATTACCAAACCTCACCTTTCTATGTCAAATAGTTTCGGAGAAAATCGGGTATGACAGACAGACACCGAAGTGATCTTATAAGTGTTCCGTACGGAACACTAATTACATATTTCACACTTTTCTATATTATCTACTTATACGTAATAGTTTTAATAACACATATATTAGAACCGCTAATACTTCGCCGTAGTAACTTTTTTCAACCCTAACCTAAGCTATCCTAAAACTATTTACTACTTTGTTATTTATTATACTCGTACTTGCAACTTTTGATTGATTTTAGATTTAAATACAAAAATATATTTTTTTTTATGGGTCTAGCACACGTGCTACAGGGAAGTCCCTAAAGCGCTATAGGAGCGACACGTGTGTGGAGAAAGCGATTCACGTTGTTCTTGAATCGCTGTAGATTGTACTCGGTGGGAAACACAGTCCTGGGCGAATTATTCCAAAGGGATGATATTCTCCATATAAAAGACTGCTTGAAGAGCGTTGTACGAGGAGTAACAAGCTGAACCTCATACGGATGTGAAGAATTAGCGTGACGTGTACTTCTAACATGCACCGCTCTGGGAGGAATTAAGCGTGCCACATCCTTCGAATACTATCCATGAAAGTACTTGTAGAATAGGCTCAAGACGCCAACCGTTCTTCGACGTTCCAGCGAATCAAGGCCGTCGGTCAGTTCCGGGTCTCCAATCAGACGAACAGCTCTTCTCTGAATAGAATCCAATAAATGCCGTGTATATTTGGGAGCGGAGCTCCAAACATGGGAGCGGTATTCCATAGATGGTCGAATTTGAGCTTTGTAAAGAATTAACAGTTGTTGTGGAGTGTAAAGCTTTCTGATTCGAAATAATATTCCCAACTTTTGAGAAGCTCTCTTTGCTATGCCTGCAACATGTTCATGTCAGGACATATTTGCTCCCAAATTAACGTCCAATAAATTGAGTGACGATGTTAGAGGGATGGAGTGCCCTGACATAACTATGTCGGGTTCAGCAACGTTAACTTTTTTAGAAAAAACTGCCGCCTGGGTTTTTGTGGCGTTAAATTCCACTGCCGCCTGGAAAGTAGGAGACAGTGTGGAGCCTTGGAGTACACCGGCGTTGATAGTGAAGGTGTTAGAAAGAAATCCATCGACTGCCACTCGTAAAAAACGCTCTTTGGGGAATCATGAGAGCCACAAACAGAACCTTTCAGACATACCACAAGAACGTAGCTTAGCCAACAGCCCATCGTGCCAGACACGGTCGCATGCCTTGGATATGTCAAGAGCAACCGCTCGAGATTCTCCAAAGTGTTTAATTGCGTTGTTCCAGACATGTGTTACATAATTCAGAAGATTTCCTGTTGATCTATTTTTACGAAAGCCATATTGGTGATCGCTAACAATGTTGAATCCTTCAAGATACTTTAGAAGATGCTGATTGATAGCCTTTTCCATGACTTTCGATATTAATGAAAGCAGTGCGATTGGTCGGTAGTTATTTGGCAAGGTCTCCTTGCCTTTTTTAGGTATCGGCTGAACTGTAGCACATATCCAGCAGGAAGGAACTATTCCCTTTCTGTAGGATAGGTTGAAAAGTCTACAGAAAACTGGTGTTAGTTCCCTCGCGCAGTTTTTAAGAACTATGGCAGGTATTCCGTCAGGGCCAGAAGCCTTTTTGGTGTCTAGCTTCATCAGTATACGCTTTATGATACGCTGTCTGAAGACAACATCGGGCATCCTTGACTGCACTATGGGAATAGTAGATGGTGTTTTTCCTTGGAAATCGACAGTAAAATGTGAAGCAAAGAGTTCAGCCAACAAGTTCGCTTTCTCAACAGGTGTCGTTGCAATAGAATTATCTGGCCGTGTGAGTGGTGGTATGGTGGATTTGGTGAAATTTTGACTAACTGCCTTAGCAACCGACCAAAAGGACCTGGAATTTTCGGAACAAGCGAGAAGTTTGTTTCTAATCCGTTGATTGTGTACCTCCTTGGTTTCGTCGATAATCTCTTTGCATCTGTTCCTGGCACGAAACAAAAATATTAATAGATATTAACTTGTATTCGATAGAATACCATGGTTTTTTTCTAACCTAAACCCCACAGACACTTTTTTAAACTCAACTAACCGTAACACCTGCAGGTTTAAGAAACACATTTTTTAGAAAGTCGTACCTTTAAGAGAAATACTTTTTTTTATTTTAACTTGTTTGAAAGACACGCGTGGAAATATAAAAATATTAACTCTTTGTGAAGTATTTTAGTTGTCTCTAGTCCTGCCAGGATTTTTAGAAAGGGAGCACTTTTAGACCGTCAAGTTTAAGAAGTCTCGACGGAAGCTGTTTACTGTGTCCAGATATTTAACACCACAACTGCCGTTCGAAATTGTATATGATTGCTGTGCTAATGTCTTCTTATGATATCACACCAGGCTAGGCCTGGTGTGATCTGAGCATCTACCATCTAATTGGTTCTTTTAGTCGTCTTCTAGGGCAGGCAGAACGTACCGTTGATGATATTCGGCCTGCCGTGCTCCTGAGTGGATTGAGTAGCTCAGAGTACCGTTGTCGGTCCCAAACTCGGACAAAGGAGGAGCGTTTGCTGGCAAAGTTACCTACCTACCATTAGCTCATGGTCCCACAGGAAAGCTCGGAATTGGCAATGAAATAGGATTTTGGAAAAAGAAAACCCTATTCAAACTCAGCTGTTGAAAGATAACATCCGGGAGTTGAAAAGATAGATCAGCTAGCCCGGAAGCAAATAGACGTTTGCTGTATATCAAAGAGCAAACAAAGGGAAATAGCATTATGAGAGCAGAATACCACATACTATTATATAGCGGAAAGGATAGAATAAAAAAAGTCAACGGCAGGGGAGAGTATACTACTCCATAACAAATTTTAAAGCATCCAGAACGCAGCAATTGAGGCAGTTGGGAGTACATGCTATACCAAACTACAAACCACGGTATAACCAAGAAATTAAAGAAAGGGCAGTAACGAAGAAAGAAGCTCACCTGAAATACAAATCCACAAACGCCCTTCAAAGTAGAGAAAACTACGTAAGAAAGAGGAATTGGGGGAATTGATGAATCAGGCAACTAAAAGAGAAATACTAGGCGCAATTTACTATAATCATGAAATCAGATCTATACGGGGAACAAAAAAGATGTGGAAGATATTAGGAAACAGGAAAAGGAAAAAATAACGAGATAATTAGCATGTCAAAAATAAACAAGAATCACTGACGAGAATGCTTCACGAAATCGGATTAAGCTACATTCTAGAAATCCTGCACGAAAAAAAGATGAATAAAGACATCCACATCTGGTCAAGGAGTTAAACACGAATATTAAAACAAAAATACGTATAGAAGATGAACTGTCTGAATCAGTATCGATGGGCTCTAGCACTCGGCAAGGCTTAAGCCCATTTCTCTTCGGCATATCAATGGATAAAATGGCAGAACATGTAAAAAGACTTCCAGGGTATAGATTGGACAAAATTTCATACAAAGGTATTATGCTATGCAGACGACTGTGTATTATTAGTAGAGTCCGAGGACAATTTACAGAGAATACTTTAGAAGTTTACCACAAAAACAAAAAAGTACAATATGACGATAGCTACGGAGGAAACAAAATGTTCACTGATTTCAAGAGAGCCAATGGGATGTAAATTAGAGGTAGAAGGAAAATTGATTGAACAGATAATGACTTTCGAATACCTGGGAGTTAATATCACAAGCGCCAGACACCTCAACACAGAAGTGAGAAAACAAATCAATAAGGAAACAAGAATATCAAGCTATCTAAGATATATAATCTGGAAGAATAAATATTTAATCGTTGACTCCAAAACAAGGATCTACAAAACCATTGGGATCCCATTATGACATATGGAGCTGAATCTCGAGCCGAGACAAACAAATGATGCGAATAGCCAAGTTCATTTTTAAACACCATGTTATATAATGGCCTAAAAACATTGATAAATTAATAACAATTAAAAATAAATTTTCCAGAAATCTTGATCTATCATTTACAGATTCACTCTTAGTACCTTAGAAAATCTCATTAGCGGGAATCACAGAAAATTGCCTATTTTATATGAAAATAAACAGATTCAAGGAAATTTACTTTGGGCAAAAAAGAGGTTGTCTTTATGTGGATTAAAGCTACACTGGTCTTACACATACGAACGAAGGTCAATTGTTCATTGTGAATTATTACCATTTCCAATACGATTATTAGCTACTTATCTAACTACGGGTAAAGATATTATGACAGAATAACAAAATAGAAGGAAAAGCTTCAGAGAAGGGAGTAATATATATTTTTCTCAAATCTGAGAAATTCCAAACAAATATTAGCATTGTCAGTTAAACTTATCCCGAAGATTTATTACTACTATTATAGGACTAAAATTTAGTCATGCATGTTACCTTGCCAACTTTAAAAAAATTAATGTAATAGAATCCGACTTATGCGAGTTGTGTGGAACTGTTGGCGACTTGAATCATATTTTTTTTTGAATGTGGCAAATTTAGTAATGACTACCCAAAATTAATAAAGAACTACTGTACACCAGGACAGTTAAACTTTCTACATATACAAAACACTTTTAGACAATCTCCAAATTCAATGTGTTATTTACACGGAAAAAATACTAAACTTTGAATCCCGAAGAGTATAAACCTGCCTATATTCCCGTTACGGAAGGTCGTTTTTCTTCTTTTTATCATTTATTTTATTTAGGAACGGCTCAACCTCTGTAAATAATAACACTTTACATTGAAAATTCAATGTAAAGTGTTTTAATTAGCGACTGACTCTATGGTAAAACTGCCCAAGCCAAAATAAAATTTAAAAAATATATATCTCTCTGGCTGTGAGTCCGTCTGCCAATATTCCTTTCTAAGGGATAAGTTAACCTAAAAGAACTACACTTTTTACACGTATCCGTTCATAGACTATCTTTGATAAATCGTGCTTAAAAGAGAAAATGTACACAGTACATTCCTAAATTTTTCATATTTTATATAGAAATGTTTTTTTTTTTGACTGGTAAGTCGCAGATATTTGGAGTCTCGCTTGATACTGGTTAAAATGCATCGATACTATGAAGTGAGATTTTGGCCCAACATTTATGTATTTTCGGTCAAATTAATGCTGACCAACAGACCTCCTTTGACCAGTGGAAAAAACGGTGGAACCATTTTATTAGCGTGCAGGAGGACTGTTTTGAAAGTAAGGGAAGTCTCAATAGCTAAAAGTTACTACTTCATATTTTATATGGTTAATCCAGGAACTGTTAAGTCGACCTACGTATACACAGAACAATAAAAAATAGATAAATGAAACAGCTTATTTATTTGCAACAATATTTTTATTTTTAGGAGACCATTGATATTTAAAAAGCAACACACATACAACATGACAATGTTCTAAGGTATTATTTTTAAAGTAAAACGGACTTGAGTTAATTTTTAATTCTAGTTACGCATTTTCGTTATACCAGACAAAATAGTTGAATTCCAAATATTAACGTCTAGGTAAAAGTCCTGTGCAACGAATTGGATGATTAAACAAAATCAATACGTTTTTAGTGTATTTGAAAATATTTTTTTTTTATAAATGAACAGTTATTAAAGTAATAAAATATGTTGCACAACAACTAAACAGGGAAATCAATGTTGCTCGCTCAATAACAAAAAATCCAGCAGCGGTATATTCATTTTTCAATAAACTAATTTTAAAACATAAACAATCCATGGCTTTGTAATATTTCGATTTTTCTGCAAAACGTTCCTTAACTTTCAGACATGTGGCTGTCAGTTTATCTTTTTCTCTTTTGGTAATATCACAGACAAATATGCAAATTGTTATTGGTGCCTAAAAAGAAAAAAAGTATCTGATTCTTATTAAAACAAACTAATCTAACCAGATTATAAAGTTTTATAAATTTTAAAGAATTACAACAGATGACTTGACAAGCTAAATTAATTTCAAGCTCAGCATTCTATTGGGAAGTCGAAATATATTTTGAGAGCACTTTATTAAACCAAATATGTGTCATTTTGTTTAAAGATCTTCTGTTATTTCTTTGGCAATCCTATAAACCCGTCATTGTAGAACTTCTGTGGTCCCTGGACAAAAAATTGTGACAAGTGGTTTTCAAAGGCTTCTCTTTTAACTCACTGAATACCATTCAGGGAGTACTTTAGAAACCGAAACTAATTGTAAGGGCAAGGGCTATACGGTGAATGCATTAAAACTTCCTAGCTAAGCTCTTTCACTTTTTGCCAAGTCATCAAAAATGAGTGTGGTCTGGCCTTCTCATGGTGGAAGACGACAGCCTTTCTGTTGGCTAGATTATTTTTAATCGTTTACTTCAATCTTTTCAATTGCTGGCAGTAGAGTACAAAATTAATCGTTTGGCAAGGCTGTAGTAGCTCATCATGCACAATTCTCTTTCAATCCCACCAAATAAATATACAGCTTCACCTTTTTTGGCGTCAATCCGGCTTAGCCATCTTTGTGGAGCTTCCTTCTTTTTCAACCACGATCTTTCTCATACCTTATTGTCCTTTATCATCCACTTTTTATCATTTGTGACCAATCGCTTCGTTTCTGTAGAGATTCGAAAATGGAAATTTGTTCGTGTAAATATTTTAGCGTCAAGTCATGTAGCACCCAAACCAACTATATCCAAAGGGTTTTGAGCTGTTTGGTGATAGATGCTTAGTTCGTTGGTGATATTATTGCTACTTACACGCCGGTGCTCAGTGAGGAGCATATTTGACATCGAAATCTCCAGAATTAAAGTGACCGAACCAGCTTTTGGCTGTTGCTGGTGAAATAACTTAGCCATAAAGAGCACACATTTCCTCACAGGCTTGCGTGGTATTTGTGCCTTTATCAAAACAGTTTTTACACGCCTACTATAGTCAAATGTTATTATTTTTTTTTATGGGTCTAGCACACGTGCTACAGTGAAGAAGTCCCTAAGGCGCTACAGGAGCGACACGTGTGCGGAAAAAGCGATTCACGTTGTTCTTGAATCGCTGTAAATTTTACTCGGTGGGAAACACAGTCCTGGGCAAATTATTCCAAATGGATGATTTTCTCCATATAAAAGAATTCTTGAAAAGCGTTGTACGAGGAGTAACAAGCTGAACCTCATACGGATGTGAAGTATTAGCGCGACGTGTACTTCTAACATGCACCGCTCTGGGAGTAATTAAGCGGGCCGCATCCTTCGAACACTTTCCATGAACATACTTGTAGAATAGGCTCAAGTCGCCAACCGTTCTTCGATGTTCCAGCGAATCAAGGCCGCCGGTCAGTTCCGGATCTCCAATCAGACGAACAGCTCTTCCCTGAATAGAATCCAACAAATGCAGTGTATGTTTGGGAGCGGAGCCCCATACATGGGAGCAGTATTCCATAGTTGGTCGAATTTGAGCTTTGTAAAGAATTAACAGTTGTCGAGTGTAAAGCTTTCTGGTTCGAAATAATATTCCCAACTTTTGAGAAGCTCTCCTTGATATGCCTGCAACATGCTCATGCCAGGACATATTTCCTTCCAAATTAAGGCCCAACAAATTGAGTGACGATGTTAGACGAATGGAGTGCCCCTACATAACTATGTCGGGTTCAGCAACGTTAACTTTTTTAGAAAAAACTGCCGCCTGGGTTTTTGTGGCGTTAAATTCCAGTTGGTTACTGTCACTCCAAGATAAAATTTCTTCCAGGTCTTTGTTAAGTTGAATGACTTCCTGCTGTCTGCGGATATTCGTCTGAGTAGCCGATGTCCGAGTGATCGATAGTGAAGGTGTTAGAAAGAAATCCGTCGACTGCCACTCGTAAAGAACGCTCTCTGAGGAAACATGAGAGCCACAAACAGAACTTTTCAGACATGCCATAAGAGTGTAGCTTAGCCAACAGCCCATCGTGCCGAACACGGTCGAATGCCTTAGCTATGTCAAGAGCAACCGCTCGAGATTCTCCAAAGTGTTCAATTGCGTTGTTCCAAACGTGTGTTACATAAGTCAGAAGATCGCCTGTTGATCTATTTTTACGAAAGCCATATTGATGATCGCTAATAATGTTGAATCCTTCAAGATATTTTAGAAGATGCTGATTGATAGCCTTTTCCATGACTTTCGATATTAGTGCGATGGTCGGTAGTTATTTGGCAAGGTCTTCTTGCCTTTTTTAGGTATCGGCTGAACTGCGGCACGTTTTCAGCACGAAGGAAATATTCCCTTTCTGTAGGATAGGTGAAAAGTCTACAGAAAACTGTTGTTAGTTCCCTCGCACAGTTTTTGAGAAATATGGCAGGTATTCCATCAGCGCCAGAAGCTTTTTTGGTGTCTAGCTTCATTAAAATACGTTTTATGATACGCTGTCTGGAGACAATATCGGGCATCCTTGACTGCACTATAGGAATAGTAGGTGTTGTTTTACCTTGAAAATAGACAGTAGAATGTGAAGCAAAGAGTTCAGCCAACAAGTTCGCTTTCTCAACAGGTGTCGTTGCAATAGAATTATCTGGCCGTGTGAGTGGTGTTATGGTGGATTTAGTGAAATTTTGACTGACTACCTTAGCGACTGACCAAAAGGACCTGGAATTGTTGGGACAAGCGAGAAGTTTGTTTCTAATTCGTTGATTGTGTGCGTCCTTGGTTTCGTCGATAATTTCTTTGCATCTGTTCCTGGCGCGAACAAAGGTGTTACAGTTTATGGTGTTACTGTGGTGTGGTGTGGTGTGGTGTTAGGATTTTCACGCCATTGTTGGTAGGCAAGATGTTTAGAAGCAATAGCTTCTTTGCATTTTCGGTCAAACCAAGGCTTGTCGTTGGAAGGGCATTTCTTCGAAAACGGGATGTAAGCCTCCATACCGGCCAAAATAACATCGGAAACCTCCCTGGCGCAGTCAGATGGGTCGTCGGATCGAAAACAAACGTCTAACCAAAGGAAAGTTGGAAAATATTCCATGAGATCTTCCCATTATCAGATTTGTAGTACCAAAACTTTCGCGGTTTAGGCGCCTCTCTGTCTCTGATTGGTAGGATACTCGATGTCGAAAGTAGTTTATGGTCAGAAGAACTTAACGGCGGACTTACGCTGACCGTGTAAATCTCCGGATTGGTTAACTTTCAACTGACGATATGTATGGCTCGATTCGACTTATATTAGTTTAGATATGTAACGCTAAAACTATCTTATAAGAAAAAGTCCAAATAGTTGTTCTATAATCCTTTATTAGGTGCAGAGACACACTCTATATGGGCAGCAATAGCTTCGATGGGTGGCCAGCATTAAATGAAGCAGCATGGACGCAAGGTAGTGCTAATAAAATAAGTATGTTTGAATTTCTTACATTATCTAGGTATTTTGCATTTCAAGGCTAATCGATTCATTCACTAATAATACAAGGGTTTATTTATTTCCAAATATGAAAATAAAAGTGATGAAAAAATATTTGTATCTGAAGATTCGTGTTATGCGATTTAATTTACAACGTGTCTTAAGTTGAAACTTTGTGCCGTAATTACAAAACACCATTAGAAAAAGCATAAATATTCTGTTTTTCTTTTACATAAATATTGTTCTTAACATTAACGTTGAAATTAATAGCGTGCTGAACCTTATAAGGATGTGACATATTAAGATGACGAGTATTCTTAGGATGCACTGCTCTCGGAGGAGTCAAGAGAGCTGCAGCCATCAAGTCACTAACTGTTTGATGTTTCTAGAAATCATTTTTTCTGATAAGTTCCGGCTATCAAATCAAGCGAATAGCTCTCTTCTGGACGGAATTTAAGAAGTGCTGGGTTTGTTTGGTATCAGAGCTCCAAACATGGAAAAGTATACAAAAAAAACTGGTATCAATTCGTATTCCATTAGGTTCAAAAGTTATTTGTTTACGCTTTCTGAAGATTGTGTAGAGCTTCTTTTTCTGGGCATTAAGAATAGTGTGGAACAAATAGTTCAGCTAGAAAGTTGGTTTGTTGTTGTAGTAGTACTCCCTAGCCGTGTAAACGGTGGAATATTGAAGTCCGTGAACTTTTGATGAATGATCTTGGGATCGACATAAAAGACCTATAATTGTTGCGACAGGCTAGAAGCTTATTTTTTACTATTTGGTTATATGCCTCTTAGATTTCGTCTATTATTTATTTGCACCTGTTCCGGGGTCTAATGTTTTCATGCCATTATCGGTTAGGATAGACATTTAAAAGCAACAGCTGTATTTTCAATTGAATCAAGGCTCGCAATGCAAGGAAAGGGTCTAGCGGTAATTCCATGGCGAAACTGCCTCCGATAAAAACCTATATCGTAACTTATGCTATAATGTAGAGAAGGCTGATAGTAGTTGATACAGAAGATATTACTTTTCTGTTTTGGTTAATCGTGGAGATATTTAAAAAAAGTGTCCGATAATGACTTTTTTTCAAAGCGATATATCTAAGTGACTTTTAAAGCTAGGAAAATAAAACTAAATAGCAGTTTCCTATATAGCCAAGCCGAAATAAAAATAGTAGAAAAATGCAAATAAAAATTTTATCAATCGATTTCTATCAGATCTAGAATAACTGAATGACCACTTTGAAAAAATACTTACAAGTATGAAAGACTTAGGTATGCGCTTAGTTCAGGAAGAGTTCCCCGTGCGTTAGCGCCCCACGCGCCGATCAAGTCCATACATGCATGTGATGCATGTACGTTTACGTTACTCTTCCTATTTATTCAGTTTCACAAATTCCTAATTGAGAGACGTGTTTTTTATATTAAAAAATATATAATATTCTATGTCTGGGAAGTGTAATAATTGTGCTTTATATTGCGGAAGGATGCAAAACGAAAGAAAATATTGCAAACTAAAGATGAGGTGCGTACTTACAACGTTCCTCACATGAAACTACTTAAAGTAGAAGATGTTCTGTGTAATAAATGTCGATTGATCTCGTACAGAACTTCATTGGCTACTGACGACGTAAGCGCAGGACCTTCTTATATTGATATAGATACAGAACAACATGACATCTTCCAAATTGAATCAACGGACGAGGAATAATATTATGATGATGATAAAGAGGACTTTCATATACGTTACAATTCCGATGAAGAGTCTATGATACTACCGTTTCAGAGGGTAGTTTCAACTCACAAATACTGTTGTATAACTCGAATTCTAATATCAAAACAACACTAATATAGGCTCGATATCAAGCTTTTGTTAAAAGAAGGATTTTTATTGCTTTATTCACTGAATATAATATATTTTTTAACATAAACAACAGGTCTCTCAATTAGGAATTTGTGAAATTAAGTAAATAGGAAGAACAAGAATGCACCACAGCTATGCGCTAATCATAATCATGTACGTAACCGTACATGCATCACATGCATGTACGGACTTAATCGGCGCGTGGGGCGCTAACGCACAGGGAGCTATTTCTGAAATCATTCGTAACTAAGCACATACCATCTTCTTCCATACTACGACGAATTTTTAAGCGGTAATATTTGTGAATATTTAAAAGAACATTAGGTATATCACGAAGAGATAGAATTCGAAATGACGAAGTAAGACAGCGAATGGGGATAGATGCATCCATTATAACAGACATCGAACAGAAACAGCTGATATGGTACGGGCATGTACAACGGATGGAAGAAACCAGATTACCCAAAATCGCCATGCAATGGATACCACCGAATCACAAAAAACGAGGACGACCTAAAAAAACATGGAAGGAGAGCATTAATAAAGCTATGAGTGCTCGAGACCTGAGAGAAGATCAATGGATGGATCGGAAGGAATGGAAGTTGGGCATCGGACAACGACGAAAGACGTTTTAAACCGATATATTATTAATAATATTTGTGAAATTGGTTAGTAAAATAATAAAAACGAGTACGTTTAAATGCGTTATTGTAGCGGTCGTAGAGTACATGTACACTTACTTTTTTTTTCAACATGTTATACCACTTGGATTTTAACGAAACTTGGCAAGCTGTTAGATGATAGATAGAAAAATATTAGGTATTTTTTCAAAGTGGCCGTTGAATTAGATGTGATAGAAATCGATTGATAAAATTTTTATTTGCATTTTTCTAATATTTTTATTTAGGCTTGACCCACCGGAAACTGTTGTAAAATAAATTGTAGAGTGTGCCATTTAGTTTTATTTTCCTAGCTTTAAAAATTACTTAGATATATCGCTTTGAGAAGAAGTCGTCATCGGACACTTTTTTTTAAATATCTCCACGATTAACCAAGATAGATGTATTTGCATCAACTACTATTAGCTTCCTCTACATTATAGCATAGATTACGATATAGGTTCCTATAGGGGGCAGTTTCACCATGAAAGTACGGCTAGACCCTTTCTTCGAAAATAGGATGTTAGCTTCGGTGCTAGCCAAAATGTCATCGTAAATCTATTTACGGAAGTCAGATAAGTCGTTCGATCTGAAACGAGTATCTTACCAAAAATGCAAAATTATTCTATATATTTGTTGAAATAATGAGAAGAAATATCAAAATTGGTCAATGTTCGTGTGCGTGTGAGTCTGTAAGCGCATTCGTAGATACGCACGAACATACGAGAGTGTATATGTTTTTTTTTATTCATTCTGAAATGTATGTGTTTCATCCATTATCGAGAAATGTTGCTAAAAATTCTACTAAATAATTTACCAGAAATAGAACTGAAAACAGAAAAGAGGTTACACTAATACCACAATTTTGCATCATAATGCTGTTACGCGGAAAGAATAATTAATAACCATTAATAATAGCTAAATTTCGAAAATACAATAAGTTACTACTGCATAGAGATGAAGATTTAATAATTTTATTTTTTTTTTGTTATTTGCGTCGTTGCGTTTCTATCACTATGTCAAGAAAATTAAGTAATGATTGAAATTTTTTAATAAATGTCCTCGAAATTTGGTTTTCTAATTGATAACGTTGTTTTCTTCCTAATATGTTCTTTTGAAAATTAAAGTTGGGTACACTACCTAAAAGCGGCAACTTTTTCGACTGGAATGAAAAAAATATTTTATGTAATAGTTGAGACTCCATAATATCACTTGCTTGTTTTATTATTTTTTTGCGTTGCTGAAGATAATTTTTAATTAGAGATACGTCGATATGTAGGTTCAAGGATAGTTATATTAAGGAAAATATTAAAAACATGTACACTGACGACCAAATTAAATTATCCTTTTTCGAAGATATGGAGACACTTTTCAGGACATGATTATTTACAACTTGAATTTCTCTATGCAATAGAGTGTACCTGTAGTGTCGTCCATGCGAATAGATTGTAGTGTTGGTATTCATTAGCCACTCAGGAGTTTGAACCTGAATAGAAATAGTGTGGGTGAAACTGCTAGTATTGTGTGCTTTAGTTAAATACGGAAAATAGTGGACAATAGAGAATTTTATTTGCGATACCCGCTGCCTAACGTCTGTATGGTTATCCCCCAGAGTGTTTCATAACGACAATGATCTGAACAAACACACAAAGCTCTTCCCGGACAAAAACTGGCATTTAACTGTGGAGTCTCTAATAGGGAGCCCAGTCAAATCGAGAGCGTCAATGCACATTAAGCATCGATCCATCCTCATTATGTGTTACCTCCAGAACAGCTATCTCTACAGACGTCCATTTAGACCCCGTGTCTGCGGCCCTCGCCTATATTAAATGTTCAGTATTTTTTTAGGGATATAGTACTGCAGAGAAATCCTTAAAGCGCTGAAGGAGCGGCGCGTGTACGAAAAAAGCTATTCATTTTGGTCTTCAATGGCTGTAACTTAAAGAAAAAATTAACAAAGGTTATACGAAGAGTGATAAGTCGAACTTAATACGGGTGTGAAGTGTTAGTGCGACGTATATTCCTAGCAAGTACCATAGAAATTAAGCGGGATACATCCATCGAGTACTTTCCATTAAAATACGTGTAGAATAGATGCCCACTATTCTTTGATACTCCAAAGAGCCAAGGTTGCTGGTAAGTTTTGAGTCTCCAATCAGGTGAACAACTCTCTTTTGAATAGAATCCAACAAATGCAATGTATGTTTGAGAGCAAAGTTCCAAACATGGAAGCAGTAGTCCATCGTTGGTTGAATTTGAGCGTTGTTCAGAATTAACAGTTGTTGTGGAGTGTAAAATTTTCTAGTTTGAAATAATATTCCCAGCTTTTGAGAAGCTCTCTTTGCTATGCTTGCAACATGTTCGTGCCCAGACATATTTGCTCCCAAATTAACAACCATCAGATTGAGTGACGTTTCTGAAAAAACGGAGTGCCCCGATATAACTATGTCGGGTTCAGCAACGTTTACTTTTTAGAAAAAACAGCCGCCTTGGTTTTTATAGCATTAAATTCTACTTTGTTACTGTCATCCCAAGATAGAATTTCTTAAATGTATTTGCTAAGTTAAACGACTTCCTGCTTTCTCGCCAACTCTATGTGAAAAAGTTCTTCTGCTGCCTAAAATATATAGACTGACCAAAAGGTCTTTATTATGATGATGGGGAGTGTACTAGACTCGGTTAAAAAAGTCTTTAATATGAAGATGACTTTTATTGATAGAATTGTTTTGGTTATTTTTAGTGTGTAATGGACATAAGCTAGATGTGAAAAAGGCGTTTATGAAGCTAGTGGGGTTGTTTATTTTTAAAAAGTTGTCAAAACAGGCCTTATATGCGGTGTTTTGGTAGTGGTTAAGAAAACTGCACCACTTCCGTAGGGGATGGGAGTGGGTGAAGGTGATAGGGGAGGATGTCCTCTCTATGAACCACCATATATTTTGCTTCACTCCGCCATAAAAAAATGCATCTCCATAAACATTATGTATTTGGAGTAAGAACTATTATATTTTGCTTCACTCCGCCATAAAAAAATGCATCTCCATAAACATTATGTATTTGGAGTAAGAACTACCCTTACGGTAATGATTAAAAAACACCTCACCCCCAAAGGAGGTGAGGAGTGGGTGAAGATGGAAGGGGAGAATGTCCTCTCTGCAAACAACCATAGATTTTGTGGTAGTCACGCTCCACAAAAAAGATATACCCCAATAAATATTGTGTATTTGAAGTAAAAATAAAATATAGGAGTGTTAGCGAATCATTTATTGCAATATTTGAAGTAAAAACTTGGTGAACTATTTATTCACAGCAACTTCTATTTGCCAGCATATGGTATGTTGGGACTGCGGTACATACATTAAGGTTAAAACGAAAAACGTTGTGTTTAAAGTAAAGCACAGTTGACACACAATAAAGAGAAACAACGGAATATTATATTATTCACTGAGGTAGCCGTTACTTGATGGAAATTCATTGTAAATTAATACCGAAGTAAAACAATAGATGTTTTTTAGAATTCCACTATATTTATAAACCGTAACAATTGTTTCGACATACAATGTCTTCATCAGACGGATGATAACTTTAAACTAATTTTAAATTAGAACATATTAGCCCATATATACCTTTAGGAGTAGTAAATTACAAGATTATTTATTGTTAATTGTGTGAAAACCCACAAATGACAGGTATTACCCATTTCTTTTGTACAATAATATTAAATGTTTATTATTTTTATAATTTAATCTTGTAATTTACTACTCCTAAAGGTATATATGGGCTAATATGTTCTAATTTAAAATTAGTTTAAAGTTATCATCCGTCTGATGAAGACATTGTATGTCGAAACAATTGTTACGGTTTATAAATATAGTGGAATTCTAAAAAACATCTATTGTTTTACTTCGGTATTAATTAACGGAATATTAGGTGCACGTAAGGATATCTGCACTGACGAGTACCTGATTCAGGTTAGTTTAGGTTGGTTTAGGTTAGTTTAGGTTTTGAGGTTAGTTTCGGTTAAGTCAGGTTAGTTGCGTTTAGTTTAGGTTAGTTCACTTTCCAACCCTGTGTACCACCTCTACCCACTCCCCACCTCTTTTGGGGGTGGAGGTGTTCTTTAATCATTATCTTAAGGATAATTTTTACTTTAAATACACAATGTTTATGGGGGGTAACCGACGCATAAATTATGGTGGTTCGTAGAGGGGACATCCTCCTTTACCACTCTCACCCATCCCACATCTCCAGCAGGAGTGGGGCTGTTTTCTTATCCATTGTTGGTTTTTTTGTTAAAATATTTTAGAAAAAGGCCTTACTTGTGGTTTTTTTTAGTTCAAAAATTGTTGAGAAATGCCTTATATGAGAGTAGAAGGTATTGAAATAGGCATTATATGTGATTAGAAGAAAGTTGACTTAAAGTAGAAGCAAGGAATCCAAAAAGTCTTTATTGGCTTATTATTATGATGACCAGGGGTAGTTTATACTAAGCCAAAAAGTCCTTATAATGGAGAAGAAGATCATGATGATGATGACGATAATATCTAAGGGTAAGCCAGACTAGACCAAAAGTCCGAAAGACAATGCTAAAAATAATTTTTATAAGGATAATTTATTCTCATTTTTCAATGACATCAAATATTTTATTTAAATTTAAAAATTTCCTCAAAATTAGGATACAAATCGTCAACTATAAATCAATTTATACTAAGGGAACAAGTTAAAATTTTTATTTGGAAATTATATAAATTTTGACTGAAGGTTGAATAACAAATAAAGTTATATAATAAAACAAAAATAAAGATGCCTAGCACATGAACTAATACACTACTACAGTTTCTTTTAAAATTTTGTTGAGCTAGGCTTTGTGTTATATAAATCAGATTCTATAGCATTATACTAGGGACTCGTTAAAATTATTTTTGTAAAAATGAAATCTGCTTGCACACACAATTGTGGAACAAGTAAAATACTAAAATAAATTCACTATTGTAAATGGCTTCGCTGAACCGAAATAAATAAAGAAAAGCAGAACGTGATGTCATCAGGCCTCCAAGAAATGGTACCGTGTGCAAGAATTGTTTGTTGTTGATAAGGGGCACATTAGGCCAAAGAGTTATTATTGGCAAAGAAGGGTAGTTTTTTGAGAGGATAATTTTTAGGGGTAGTTTTCATATGGTGTAAAAATGTCAAAAAAAGATTCCTTTATGAGAGTAAGTTAAATTTTTTTTTTTGGTATTTTATTTAAATTAAAAAATCCAAGTTCACTAGTAGGATGCGAAATATCAACCTTTGTCATATGGGTTGGATTCTATAGCATTATATTATCAAGGCAAATAACTTGAAAATAAAACGTTCACAATAAAATTAATTGTCTGGTGGAACAAGGTTGTATGTGTAACAAGAAGAATTTAAAACTAAAATAAATAGTTGGCTGGAACAACGTTGAATGTTACAAAATGTAAATATTATAGGAGAGCCATTGGGAATATATCATTATATATATATATATATATATATATATATATATATATATATATATATATATATATATATATATATAAGCTAAAACAATAAAAGAAAAAAAATAATAAAATAAAAAAATGAATTTCATAGAGCTACGAATGGATCAGGAAATTTATATATAGCTTTGTTTTATATATATTCTTAAAGAATTTTATATAACTGTTCTATATGAATAGGTATTATACTACCACATAACAGAGTTTTCTTTTACATTCCATCTATAAGTAGCTGTTTTTTTCTTATTATTTTTTCACTCTATTATTTTTTCTTGCAGATGTTGACGTTATTCATATAGAATAAATAGTTTAATGTCAATGTCTTGTTAATAGAGTAAATAAAATATCAAACACAATTTAGTTTTTTTATTTGTTTACTTGTAATAAATTCTTGATTAAAATTAAAATTTTTCTTAATAGCATTGATTTTTAAAATGATATTTATATAATTATTAGCATCATCTTTTGTATAAAGTGTTGGAATGTTCTAAAAAGAGAACCGCCAAGTCCTTTAGTGCCTTTATATTTTTTTCTGTAATTAAAAAAAAAACATTAAAAATTTTTCAATATCTGCATCAAGAAGAACCTGAATTTTTTTATGAGAACTCCTACTCTTTGTGTCGTTAATAAATCTCTGTATATATTTCATTGAGAGATGTTGATATTGTTCCTCATATTCAGTAAACGATTTTTCATGCATAGTTTTATTCAGTTGCTGTTCATAATCTTGCTATTTTTTAGAGGTACTAATTTTTTTTTATATTACACTATTTGGCTTTTCTATGTTTTTACCACTAAGTGGTAATGTAGGATAAAACATATGAATTAATATACTGTTTCTCCATTATTATAAGAATTGATTATTAAATTGCATTCTATGCGTATACTATTAAGGAAGGTGATACATTTAGAATTTTGAAAAAATTAAAAATTCTTTTGCATAAAATATTAGTGCAAATTCATAAGAATATATCTAGAAAATTTTAAAAAGAAGTTCCAAGTCTTAAAGAAGTTATAGTATATAAAGAGGACCACCGTTCGAGAAGCAATTTTGCCTGGAGTGATCACTCAGGGGGCATTAATTTCTAAGTTTCTATTATATTTGTATTACACCTGCTTAGACCGTTACCAATTTCTTTTAAGAGGTTGAAGATAAGTTGGAGATATTAACCAGTTTTTACTCACCGAAACTCTAAACGATTCATTATCAAAAATTGCGTGAACTCTAATTGAAAAACTATTTTAATGAAACTTTGACTATTACTTTACAAGATTATTAACTTCTATGTGGATCTAAATGTTTTGAAAAATGACCTAAAAAGGAATCTTTTATTGAAAAAATAGTCAAAAAAAGTGAAAAAATTGATTTTTTTAAACTCATGCAACCATTCTGAATTTTCATTTTTTTTTCAGTTTTTTTAGGTTCATGTAGAAGCTTCTCGTACAAATATAAAACATTATGTATTTCGAATTGGTCTTTTTTAGATCAGTGCAGCAAGTACAACATTGAAAAGTTGCCACCATAACCATAAATATTTTAATTATTTGTAAAAATGCGGAAAGCATATTTAAATAAATAGCATGCTTACAAAAGTGTAAATTTGTTTTTTCGCCTGAAAAAAAATCCCGAAAATTATACTTTTTTTGACCTTCTAATTGTATCACCTCCCTTAACTTTAAATTTATCAGCAGGGTTTTCAGATATATGTCTTTTGTTAGGTTCAAGTGTTTTTATATCAAGTCCAAGTAAAGGACCAATCGAATTTTCTTTATTAAATTTAATTTTAAAATTAGCTTTGATTTCATACTGTAGTGTATTATGGAAAGCATCTAGGTGAATAATGGGAGGAGATTGTTATACAGAATTCTATGCTATTAATTTTGATGAACAATGCAGTAGTAAATTGTTTGAAATATATTTACTTATGTTATTAATCTCATATGATCCTTCTGGTAACATAATTTCTTCTTCCTTATTTAACAAATTAAAATTAAATATTGTTTGAATTATATATATTTGGCATCGAATTATAACTTTCAAAATTTATCAAACCCAAAACGTATTCTTGGTTTTCATTAAGAATAATATGTGAGTGGGTGTATATATTTTTCATGAAAGAATTGATTCTTTTCCTGATAAAGTAACATTTTACAAAATGCAAATAAAACAACTTAGAAAGTATTAGCATTTATTAGAATAATCTTGGGTATAAAAATTCTAAACATAAGTGACCACAATTATAGGTATTATGTGATTCATACGGAAGTTATAAAGTCCATAAATAATGTAGTCCCTGTATATGAAACAAAGAAGAGGATCCGAACTACTTCGATAGCAGTATGATGCAATATTGTGAAATCATTAACATACTAAGACAAAAGAGAACACCTGACTGCGTTCTCTAATCTATTAAATAACTTAAGTCTGATATTAGAAATATCGCAAATATACTCTTTACAGGGTTTGTACGCTTCATTTCATTTTCATAACCAAAAGTTTTTTAAAAAGTGGTTTGCCGTTGCAGTTGGACAAGATCTAGTGAACGCGTGCTTTTAGTGGAAAAAGTTTCGTTTCGATTAATCACTGGATGAACACCGTCAAGGAATTAAAAGTGCCGATCTCAGGTGAATTCCGAGGTAAAACCCGTCAAAGAGGTCCGGCAAACTTCCGAGACAACCCTTGTTTTTGGAGATAGAAAGTGCCGAACTCAGGTGATCTTCAACAAACAATCCTCGAACGAAAGAGAACTACCAGACAAAAGACAACGTTGTGGTTAAACTACACTTTTTAAAATTATTGAAATTGTAAGCTCTTTCAGGATAGATTTTAATTTTTGTTGGATCAATATCTAGACTTTGAAATTTGGCTGTATTCAGAAAAGAAAGAGTTTTGAATATGTACTGTTTTCTAGAAATAGCTAATATAATAGCCATAATGAATCCTCAACCTTCAAAGTTATACTTTCTAATTAAATTACATAAAAATTAATTCCCGATTAGACCTGTAGTTCCTTTTGTTACTGTATCATCAGTTAGATTATCACATATCAATTACTAGAGAAAATTAAGAATATTAACTTCCCTGAAAACTCTAGACTAATTTCCTTTGACGTACAAAACTTTTTCCTAAGCATTCCTCCATATGATGTCGTAGTAGATTTAGTAGATAAGCTTTTAATCAGAAATAAAGTAAATGAAATAGTTAAACCAGATATTTTAGAATTACTAACTATCTGTTTCGATCAGAATTACTTCGAATTTAACAATAAATTTTATACCTCAAAAGAAGGTTGAATTATGGGTAACCCTTTAAGTCCTTTATTAACTGAAATATTTATGGACCATCTAGAACAAAAATTACATCAAAATATAACTAATAAAAATTTGATTTATTGGTATAGACATGTCGATGTCATCATTTCTTGTTTTACTGGAACGGATATACAACTAACTATCTACCTTAATTTCTTAAATAATTTACATCCCAATATTAAATCTACGTTAGAACTGGAAACCAATAATTCAATCAATTTCTTAGATCTGTCTATATCAAAAATAAATAATATGCATGATTTTCCCATTTTTCATAAGCCGTCACAATAGTTCATCACACCTTTACACTCACAAAATGGCAGTGCTCAATTCCTATATTCATAGATTATTACACATTCCCATGTCAAAAATTCATTTTAACAAAGAACTAAACATCATTAAACAAATAGCAGTTAATAACGGATACCACTCTAACATTATTAGCAACATTCTACATAAGAAATCGTTTTAAACAAGCAGTCTCACTTATATACCCTCCAAACAATTAACACAGTTTTGTCGCTCTTGTACCAAAAACTATGTTGGACAAACTGGTAGACCATTTGAAACCTATATTAAAGAACACAAATACAATTATTTAAAAAACAATAGCAAATTACATTATGCAACCCATGTAGTTAATCAATCACATAATCTCAATGATGAATTTAAAATTCTACATAATGAAAACAAATCCAAAAAATTAAATCTCCTTGAAAGTCTCGAAATTAATAAACGTAAAAATTCCAACCGGTTATTAAACAGAAAAGTAGATTTAAATCATTCTCCCTTAATTAATCTATATTAATTCTTAGAAATTCTATCATAGATTTATACTTTATAAAAATAATATAACTCTACATAATTTAATAAAAAATAGATATAAATTATAGTTTAAGGAACATATTACTTACGTTACCATTTAAAATAGTTTAGTACTCCTAATGCACTTCTGAAAGAGACACTGTATGTTTGAAACAATCGTTAAGTTGTTGGAGTGTTTCTATATATTTATTAAGCGCTAATATTATTCCTTATATATAAATCCATCAATTAACTCAGTCAGAAATGAAAAACTCTTTAAAATATTACTGACGCAGTCAAGAAATCAAAAATCTTTTTCGAAATTAAACTTTCTAAAAAGAATTATCTTAAAGACTACTTTCATATAAAAAGTTTCAAGAAATTATGGGTATCAACAAATAAAAATAACACATAATTTAATAAATTCTTTTAACATTTTCTTTAAGATAAGCTCTGTCAGATAACTTTTAAGAATTTATAGGTGTCATAAAAAAAAAATAATAAAATAAATTTTCTATTTTGACTGAATCTGTCGAACTTCTGCAAAAATTTATTGATTAATTAAGCAAAATCAACCTATCTGATAACGAAGTAAAAATGTCATTACCAGTAGACAATTATTACGTTTATACATCAAAACAATTCCCAAATATAATGAAAACCCTTGTACCCTAACTGTCTTTTTAAATAATTGTAACTAACTTTTATAGACAAGGTGATGATGCACCTAATTCTTTTATTTTAAGAGCTAATATTAGGAAATTATCTGAATGCGTACTAATATTAATAGGATCACTTATACCAGAATGAGCCATGGAATGAAATAAAAAAATTATTAGAATTAACTTTTGTGTTTGGTTTTTTTAGACTGTTTAATTCAAGATTTGAGAGATGAGAGAAAGGACGTCCTTGTTACATGGAAGGCATTGACATTAACAAAAGTGAAATAACATATAATTTTGTCATGCAATTTCAGGATGCTTGATCTCTAATTCTCTCAAAATTAAACTCTTTAATCTTAACTGCTGGACAAAAACTTATTTGTATTCAAAATTATGAAGAACTAGCCCTTAAGACCTTTATTAGGAAACTTTCAGGACAATTACAAAATAACGTAGGATTACGGAACCCTATAAACCTTTAATCTGTTATGACTACATTCTTATCTAGTAAAAAACAAAATAACACCCTGAATAACCAAAATTTTAAATTTAATCCAAGAATGCTACCCTCAAATTTCAAACCCCCTGAACAGAAAACCCCATAAAATCAAATAAATACTAACTTTCCAATACAACCATATCCTTACTTTACCCAAAATCAAGTAAATCAATAAGACCAGGATTGCTTGCACAAATAGGACCTACAAATTTCCCTAATAGATTCAATACTAGAAACTTTCCCCAAAATGAAAACCGCCACCATATGAATTCGAATATACTTCATATAAAACTCCGTTAATACACCTTGAAGATCCGATATTATATGAATACAATTGCATCAACCCTAACCTATCTCAGTATATGACTGATTTAAATAAAAACGTCAACAATCTTGACCATCTCAACTACATGGATTCTGACTATGTATTTTAACAGAATGATTACACTAACAAATTCCCTAATTTCCCCCAAAATGGAAAAACTTAATTTGAAGCTTTCAAGTCAACCCTTGATGATCTTTTTGATGTTGGTAATCAGGATGCATTAAAAAATACTATTGGAGATGAGAAGCAGTTTTTGTTACTACAGAGGAAAAAAGGACGTCCTTGTTACATGGAAGGCATTGACATGAATTTCGTAAAAGCAGAACAACGAAGAGAAAAAAGACAAGCAGCTGAGATGGCAAGATCGGAAATATTTTTATTTTATTTTTATGTGTCTAGCACACGTGCTACAGGGAAGTCCCTAAAGCGCTACAGGAGCGACACGTGTGCGAAGAAAGCGATTCACGTTATTCTTAAATCGCTGTAGATTGTACTCGGTGGGAAACACAGTCCTGGGCAAATTATTCCAAAGGGATGATGTTCTCCATATAAAAGACTGCTTGAAAAGCGTTGTACGAGGAGTAACAAGCTGAACCTCATACGGATGTGAAGAATTAGCGTGACGTGTACTTCTAATATGCACTGCTCTGGGAGGAATTAAGCGGGCCACATCCTTCGAACACTTTCCATGAAAGTACTTGTAGAATAGGCTCCAGTCGCCAACCGTTCTTCGATGTTCCAGCGAATCAAGGCCGACGGTCAGTTCCGGGTCTCCAATCAGACGAATAGCTCTTTTCTGAATAGAACCGAACAAATGCAGTGTATGTTTTGGAGCAGAGCTCCAAACATGGGAGCAGTATTCCATAGTTAGTCGAATTTGAGCTTTGTAAAGAATTAACAGTTGTTGTGGAGTGTAAAGCTTTCTGGTTCGAAATAATATTCCCAACTTTTGAGAAGCTCTCCTTGCTATGCCTGCAACATGTTCATGCCAGGACATATTTGCTCCCAAATTAACGCCCAACAAATTGAGTGACGATTTTAGAGGAATGGAGTGCACCGACATAACTATGTCGGGTTCAGCAACGTTAACTTTTTTAGAAAAAACTGCCGCCTAAGTTTTTGTAGCGTTAAATTCTACTTGGTTACTGTCACCCCAAGATAGGATTTCTTCCAGGTCCTTGTTAAGTTGAATGACTTCCTGCTGTCTGCGGATATTCGTCTGAGTAGCCGATGTCAGAGCGTTCAAAGTGAATGAAGAGATAAGTGTACTGTCATCTGCAAAGCTGTAGATTGGATTCTCGGTCTTTTCCAGCAGATCGTTAATGTAAATAAGAAAGAGAGTAGGAGACAGTATGGAGCCTTGGGGTATACCGGCGTTGATAGTGAAGGTGTTAGAAAGAAAACCGTCGACTGCCACTCGTAAAGAACGCTCTCTGAGGAAACATGAGAGTCACAAACAGAACTTTTCCGACATACCATAAGAACGGAGCTTAGTCAACAGCCCGTCGTCGTGCCAAACACGGTCGAATGCCTTGGATATGTCAAGAGTAACCGCTCGAGACTCTCCAAAGTGTTCAATTGCATTGTTCCAAACATGTGTTACATAAGTCAGAAGATCTCCTGTTGATCTATTTTTACGAAAGCCATATTTGTGATCGCTAATAATGTTGAATCCTTCAAGATATTTTAGAAGATGCTGATTGATAGCCTTTTTCCATGACTTTCGATATTATTGAAAGCAGTGCGATTGGTCGGTAGTTATTTGGCACGGTCTTCTTGCCTTTTTTAGGTATCGGCTGAACTGTAGCACATTTCTAGCAGGAAGGAAATATTTCCTTTCTGTAGGATAGGTTGAAAAGTCTACAGAAAACTGGTGTTAGTTCCCTCGCACAGTTTTTGAGAACTATGGCAGGTATTCCGTCAGCGCCAGAAGCCTTTTTGATGTCTAGCTTCATCAGAATACGCTTTATGATACGCTGTCTGAAGACAACATCGGGCGTCCTTGACTGCACTATGGGAATAGTAGGTGGTGTTTTTCCTTGGAAATCGACAGTAGAATGTGAAGCAAAGAGTTCAGCCAACAAGTTTGCTTTCTCAACAGATGTCATTGCAATAGAATTATCTGGCCGCGTGAGTGGTGGTATGGTGGATTTGGTGAAATTTGGACTAACTGCCTTAGCGACCGACCAAAAGGACCTTGAATT
>CM032452.1:30978510-31023510 GCA_019049505.1 Pachyrhynchus sulphureomaculatus
AAGAGAGCTAGATAAAAAAATCAGGAAATTGTTAAAAGTCAACAGCAAAAACGGAATTTCAGATATAATTTTAAAATAAGATGCAATCTTGTGAAGATGAAGATATAGTATTTCTACTGTCTCAATGTTTTGCATTATTTCTTCGTTAATACTGGAATTTCTATATCTGTTGACAAGTTCTATTAATTTCTGATACCTAGTTTTTAAAGATAACAGTAGTGTTGTGATTATGATGCACTGAAATATGGCATAAAGGTATACTACAAAGACACAAAATGGGAATAATACTGACGAGATTAGATTAGCGTAGTAAATTTTGAAAATTGGAAACCATATAAAATATGCACTATATGAAACTACCAATATCAATAAACTAACTGAGACTAAATAATATTTGGCATTTTTTAACAAATTTTCTTCAAATTTCGACGGTTTGGTGGACAAAATATTATCAATCAATTAATACCGAAGTAAAACAATAGATGTTTTTTAGAATTCCACTATATTTATAAACCGTAACAATTGTTTCGACATACAATGTCTTCATCAGACGGATGATAACTTTAAACTGTTTGTAGTTTAAAGTTATCATCCGTCTGATGAAGACATTGTATGTCGAAACAATTGTTACGGTTTATAAATATAGTGGAATTCTAAAAAACATCTATTGTTTTACTTCGGTATTAATTTACAATGAATTTCCATCAAGTAACGACTACCTCAGTGAATAATATTATCAATCAATGTGAATTTTCTAAAAAGCTTGCACCAAATTATTCTTTTAGTATAGGAGTTGATGATAGCCACAAATGATGTAAGGAAAACAGACGTATGTGACAATACATTCAAAAGTATTAAAATATTGTGAAAGTGCAAGTGTAAGCGCAAACATATTAATAACCAAGCTAAAATTTCTAAGAGAGCGAAAACTGTAACTTTGATCTTATAGCGTTGCTCTAGGAATAAAACATTATTTTTAAAATCATAGAATGGCACAATACTGAAGAAACTAAAAAAGCCTGCCACTGACTTAAAAAAGAATACATTTTGTTGGGAATTCATTTTAAACCGATGGTTGTTTTATGTCGAAATACTCTGAAAGTCCCAGTATTCCTTAACGTGATATGTGTATTAGAGCAGAAAAACTACGTAAATGATAATAGAACTAATTACATCCTTATGAAAATAACAATAAATTATTCAACAGATTAGTTAATTGAAACATGTTTGTATGTTTGTATTAAACGGTTGGAGACTTATATTTTTAATCAATAATAGCGCAGTGGCGGAAAAAAGGTGTTGTAAATATTTTTACAAAGGAAAATCTTCATTAATATTGATTCTTACTAATGCAGTAAAAATTATAATAAAACTAAACTTGAAACCAAAAGTCTTAAATCCTTTTAAAAAGTCAAAATTTACTTATTTAAATAAGAAAATATAATTTACAACACAAATCGTCCTTATGGTCACTGTTAAGAAATAATGTAAATTATGGAACAAGAAGTACAACTCTATAATTCGTGAGACGGGGGCGTCAGTTTCCTGAACGGCCAAAATTTCAAATATACCACAAATATAAAAGAACAAATACAAAAAATTTCCTTTGGGCATTATATTGAACAATAGAGTAATAGGGGCAATATTCTTAATTAAACTATAAATGAGTGAATAGGCTTGGAATCAAAAACGGAAAGTATTGAAAATTTAGTTCTACACTCAGTTTTTAGTATCCTTTTCCTTTTTTTGTTATTATTTTCTGTTACTTAGTTGAGATTAAGTTTTATATTCTTAATAACCTTCCCCTCTGCTTGTATATTCTCAGTTTGCTACTGTTCATCATTTGTTCAGTTTATTCCATTTTATAGTACAGTAAAAAAAAAACAACCCAGTTAGCGACAGCGAGTATAGTATATTTTCAAGATCTATGAAAGTGATTTGGCAAACTGATGCAATAAAAACATTAAACGATCGTTAGGATCTTCGCACGTACCTGGCCGTAATAGGGTCGTAATTGATATATATATATATATATATATATATATATATATATATATATATATATATATATATATATATATATATATACCTACCTTTCAATCTAACATTTTATTGGCTAGTTCGTGTTTATAAATATATTCTTCATTTTATCTCTAGTATTATACTGAAACAGTGTATATTATATAGTTCAATAGTGTCTTGAAATGTCCGAAACCCTTTCCATTAGAAGCCGCAAATGTTTGCCCATTGAGGCCAAACTGATAGTTAAAAGTATTTATTTAAAGTTATTACTTTTCATTGATGGAGACATCAGCTTTAACAAGCATCCCTGAAAGGACGGTTTGGAAAATTGTAAAAAATTCCATAGAGCCTAAAAAACATGAAAAAACAAATGTGTGTCGAAATGTACCGATTTCTGTCAAGAAGACTTAATCCGCCTCAAAATTTATGAAATGTATGCAGAACAAAAAGTTCCTACGTTATTGTCACTTTCACGGAGGTTGCCCAAGGACAGTTATGACATAAAACTTTCCACTACAACTTTATAGCATATTCTACGTCGTTTGGGGTTTTTGTTCAACAAAATAGACATGGATTGGAATAATTTGCCCAGGACTGTGTTTCCCCCGAGTACAATTTGCAGCGATTCAAGAACAACGTGAATCGCTTTCCCCGCACACGTGTCGCTCCTGTAGCGCTTTAGGGACTTCCTTGTAGCACGTGTGCTGGACCCATAAAAAAAAAAGATGACAAAAAGGTAAGTTATAATCACGGCGCTTAGAAACAACTCAGAATGGAATATCTTGAAAAAATAAATACAGCTAGATAGGAAAATCGAACGACAGTCTACCTAGATGAGACTTTGGGTGACACCCACAACATACCCAGTAACGGATGGATTGATAAATCCAAAAAATGCCACACCGAAGCTCCATCCAATAAACCTAACATCGTAAATCGTAACATCTTTGTTCATGCCCGGAACAGATGCAAGGGAATTATCGACGAAACCAAGGAGGCACACAATCAACGAATTAGAAACAAACTTCTCGCTTGTCCCAACAATTCCAGGTCCTTTTGGGCAATCGCTAAGGCAGTTAGTCAAAATTTTACCAAATCCACCATACCATCACTCACACGGCCAGATAATTCTATTGCAACCACACCTGTTGAGAGAGCGAACTTGTTGGCTGAACTCTTTGCTTCACATTCTACTGTCGATTTCCAAGGAAAAACACCACCTATTATTCCCATATTGCAGTCAAGGATGCCCGATGTTGTCTTCAGACAGCGCATCATAAAGCGTATTTTAATGAAGCTAGACACCAAGAAGGCTTCTGGTGCTGACGGAATACCTGCCATTGTTGTCAAAAACTGTGCAAGGGAACTAACACCAGTTTTCTGTAGACTTTTTAATCTATCCTGCAGAAAGGGAATATTTCCGTCCTGCTGGAAATGTGCCACGGTTCAGCCGATACCTAAAAAAGGTAAGAAGACCTTGCCAAATAACTACCGACCAGTGTCACTGCTTTCAATAATATCGAAAGTCATGGAAAAGGTTATCAATGAGCATCTTCTAAAATATCTTGAACGATTCAATATTATTAGCGATCACCAATATGGTTTTCGTAAACATAGATCAACAGGAGATCTTCTGACTTATGTAACACATGTTTGGAACAACGCAATTGAACACTTTGGAGAATCTTGAGCGGTTGCTCTTGACATATCCAAGGCATTCGACCGTGTTTGGCACGATGGACTGTTGGCTAAGTTACGCTCTTATGGTATGTCTGAAAGGTTCTGTTTGTGGCTCTCATGTTTCCTCAGAGAGCGTTCTTTACGAGTGGCGGCAATTTTTTCTAAAAAAGTTAACGTTGCTGAACCCGACATAGTTATGTCGGGGCACTCCATTCCCCTAGCATCGTCGCTCAATTTGTTGGACTTTAGTTTAGGAGCAAATATGTCTTGGCATGAACATGTTGCAGAAAGCTTTACACCCCACAGCAACTGTTAATTCTTTACAAAGCCCAAATTCGACCAATAATGGAATACTGCTCCCACGTTTGGGGCTCTGCTCCCAAAGAGACACTACATTTGTTGGATTCTGTTCAGAGAAGAGCGGTCCGCCTGACTGGGGACCCGGAATTGACCGGCGGCCTTGATTCGCTGGAACATCGAAGAACGGTTGGCGACTTGAGTCTGTTCTACAAGTATTTTCATGGAAAGTTTTCGAAGGATGTAGCCCGCTTAATTCCTCCCAAAGCGGTGCATGTTAGAAATACACGTCGCGCTGGTGCTTCGCATCCGTATGAGGTTCAGCTTGTTACTCCGAGTACAACGCTTTTCAAACAATCTTTTATATGGAGAACGTCATCCCTTTGGAATAATTTGCCCAGCGCTGTGTTTCCCACCGAGTACAAATTACAGCGATTCAAGAACAACGTGAATCGCTTTTTCCGCACTCGTGCCGCTCCTGGAGCGCTTTAGGGACTTCCCTGCAGCACGTGTGCTAGACCCATAAAAAAAAAGGTAAAAGAATAACTATTTTACAAGCGGGGTCAGAAAAAGGCTGGATACCAGTTTATTTCTAGCAGCAAAGAATACTTCATATTCCAGTTTAAATTATCATTGATACAACCGCTGAATTCCGAATATACCACCGAATAGCTGTATTGTGCATCCTATCATAGTCGACAAATGAATAAGTTACAAAGTTCCACCAGTAGAAAAAGGGAAACACAAGCCTTTTTGCGCTAACGTGACATATATTTCCATGAAATTTATATAGTTAAACAATTGTTAGAAGTTTTAAAAAGTTACAATTTTTCAAAGGAATATGTTGTAAATATGTGATAAAATTGAAAGAAAGCAGAGCACGAAATAATTCGGCCTTCTTCGTATTATTGTATCTTTAATGCGATCGAGTTGATATGAAATAAAATAAAGTCTAATATACGTGCTCACAATAACACACCCACTTTAAACAGTAGTGTGATTAAGTTGATAAAGATAGAAGTCAAATGTAACTGTTGAAAACCGGAGGAACTGTATTCAACACGTCAAAAACATTGAAAACGCATATAGATATGTGTAAAAAAACTTATTATTGATTTGCAAGATAGCGAAATTGAACTAGATATTAATTAATAACTAAAATTGTAACAAACGTACGCGAGGACACTGTACACTATTTTAATATATTTGTGTAATTACTATATTGTGTATTATTCAGTACATAAATCATTAAAATTCAACGGTCTTATCACAATAAAATTTTAAACCCAACAATTATACAATCAGGTATAGTGCGGCCCTGCACGATGTCTTGTCATTAAACAGCCATAAACTAATCACTTTCGAATCTTGTTGAATTTTGAATGGGAGTAGATAGCTAAGTCACTTTCTTAGATCGTGAAAAATACTATACCCGTATAAAGTGACTACTTGCATATGCTTTTCAATTACCTGAATTTACAATTAGAAATTTCGATTCTTTTATGTCCCCTTATACCGATCCTTCTCTTAAACGACCGTGAGCAACCCATCATCGCAATTTTCGTGTTTACATCACTGCTAAAAATATCCTCAATAAAGGACATTAAAATCTAATAATGACGGGGTTCTTTCAACCAATCATAACGCACCATTTTCTCACTTCTTAAAAAATGTGAATAAGATACAAATTACTTAGTGATAGGTGGGTACATAAAATTTGTTTCCTAAGCTCTTTAAATCTGGTTTCAACATTAGTTTTATTTTGAACTTTTACAAGTTAACGTAAATACTTGAATATGGTAAGAAAAACGAAACATTTTTCTATCAAAGAAAAAATTGTCATAATATATGAAAGTGAAAAAAGTACTTTCAGATTCAGGAAATTTGCTGAAAAATTTGACGTAAGTAAGACCCAAGTGACCATATTGATACAAAAGAAAGAAGTTGCAACACTAAACAAAAAAGTAAATTTCTAAAAACCGAAAAACTTGCCGTGGAAGTGTTTTCTAAGCCAGATTTATGTGTAATATAGATATGGATAATTTTAAAGACGAAGATAACATTTCGCTCGCACAACTATTTCCCATTTAACGGGAACATTTTTGAATTTGAAATAATTTGCATTGATTGATATCAATGGGGCAACAGAAAATGTAGAACTAATGATCATCAAATATATTGAAGAGATACGATAAATGAGTTAATCTATTTCTAATTTCGAAATCGAAGAAATTGCTTCGATAATAAATATGTCTAGCCTGTCTGAAGCTTGTGCAAATTAAGACAGTTTTTTGTTAATATGAACAATTTTGGCATGGTCCATATTTATCAGTAATTATTAAATTGTGAATTCGAGTTTTATAAAAATAAGAAAGAAAATATAAAACAATGATTAATTTTCGATTATTTTAAAAAATAAGAATTTTAACATATGTATGTACATACATATATACATACTTAATTTCCAATTACATATTGTGTATGTAGTTAAATTTAGTTTAATTTTGTTTTTTTATACATTGAAACTACAATTAACTAAGACGACAACCCAAAAGTCACAATACATGGTTTTAATTTTTCTACGTTTTCTTATTAGCAACCAATTTTTGATTCCCCAAGTGTGGGCGCTATTGGAAGGTTTTACTATATCATCAAAATTCTTAAATTCTAAACAGTCTGAAAATTTTTATTAATATCACAAGCGCATAGCCGACATTGGCAAAGTTAGAATGGAGGTTGTTTCTTTCTTTTTTCTTCCACCCTGAAAATAGAAAATCAATAATTTAAGCTTGTAACAAGTATAAAAAGTGTAATGTGCTATTAATTATGTTTTAGCTAGGGATATTATCGCGACGGGAATTCCTAGCCTGCACTTTTCTGGGAGGAATTAAGTGCATTACATCCGGCGAAAGGCTCTCTTTGATGTACATGTAACGTGTCATGCCAAGACATGTTTGCTCTCAAATTAACGCCAAATTAAGTGACCATGCTAGAGGAATGGAGTATCCTGAGATTACTAAGTCATATTCCGCAACGTTAACTTCTTTAGAAAAAACTACCATTACATTTTACTTGGCTACTATTACCCCGAGATAGAATTTCTTCCAGGCTTTGTTACGTTCCAACTCTCTGCGAATATTTGCATGATTAGTCGATGTTCAAGTGTATAAAGGGAATGAAAAGTTAGCGTACTATCAACTACAAGGCTATAGGTTCAAGGATAATACAGTGATATAAACAATGATTTAATGTTAATATCAATAAGACCTATAAAAAATAATAGAACAAGCGGACCGAGAGATCTCCCTGCTGAGCAAAATATAAAATGGATTCTAAAACTCTTTTGGTTCCTCAAGTAGATATTTATGAGATACTTGGACGGAGAAACAATCTCAAGATGGATTGATTTTGCAGATAACAGATGTATTTCGATCACTAGCATTCTGAGTCGATTTTTAGAGAAATGCCTAATACAGTTTGTAGAAAAAAAAATATGGTTAGTATAAAATTGAACAATAAGCGGGTTTTCAACATAGTTTGTGCATTGAACATATATTCAGCTTAAGACATCTAAACGAGAAAAAAGTTGGGCACAATTAAAAAATTACACATATTATTTATAGACATTATGAAAGGCTATGATACCTATAAATTAATTGTGGCAATTACTGGAAAAATCTCCAATTAATAATACCAAAGCTTTACGATAACAAAGGGTGTCAAGCAGAAATGTTGCCCATCGCCAGTACTATTTAACATCTCTTAAAAAGCTAGAGACGAGTCTGTAGTGGTGTAAGAATACCACCATATTTTATATTTTATTTCTTGCCGTCGATCAGGTAGCCAAAGGAGATTTAGAGTTTATATCAAATATTATTTTCACACTGTGCAGTGAATAGTCTCGATGTTGTTCAATAGGTTGCGGATGAACTGGCATCTTGTGTTATTATCATCATCCTCATTTTTGTTTAAGATGTTTTTTTCAATTTTGAGGACTTTTTGGATAACTGCGTAGTGTTATACGGTGTTTACTTTTGTAATTCATAAAACTGATTATGTGGAGTATTGCTAACGAACGTTAAAAGAGAGCTGATGTAATTTGTTTATTACGGATGTAAAGTTCGTGTTCTGCTAGCCTGACGCATATTGGTTTGTCCTATGTAGGCTTTATTATAACTGCTGCATAGAATAATGTTTATGCTCTGAGTTTCTGACTTTAGGTCGCTCCTTTGGATTTGTGGGTGATGATTCTCTTGTTCTATAGTATTTCCGTAGATGGCGTCCAGTATGCTGTGCTATTCCTTTGCGATAGGAAAATGTAACTCTAAGTTTATCTTTGGGTAATTTCTGAGATTTTTTTTATGTTTTTTTTAAATTTATTTATTTATTGTATTTGTGCTATATCTGTTATATTTGAGTATTTTTCTACTCCTGTTTATCTTGTCTTACCTGTTAGTATTATCAGTTAGGCCTAAAGATCTTGAGGGAGGTGTTGGCTACGGCCTGAAATTGCAATTGGTGATGATGAGAATTAACATACAAATACCTGTTAGTACATAAATGCTGACTTTCTGTATACCGTAAGCTTAAAGTGTTTTTCTGCTATCTTTTGTACGAACACGTCTAAGAAAGGCAGTTGGTAGTTTTCTTCTAGTTTAAATATGAATTCGATTTTGTGGTGTAAATAATTTACATGAATTAAGAATTTGTAGAATTCATCTTTTCTGAAGAACCTGTCATCAGCGCACCGAATTAATTTTTTTTTTATTTTAAGCTCGTTTCATTTTACTACGTTCGTTTAAAATAAGTCTTGAAAAGGTTGGCTATGGCTGGTTGCAGAAAAGAGCCCATAGCAATGCCTTGTATTTGCTATATATTTAGTTATCAAACAAAAATTTCTGAGGCAGTGTCTGGTAAGATCCATTATGTGAGACGGAAAATATTCATTGTGCTTAATTTGTTGAAGAGCTTCATCTACTGGGTTGCTAGGAAACTAAGACTTGACGTCGAAATTTGCTATTAGATCTTTTTCTTAGAGTTTTCAAGTATTAGGAATCTGGGTGAAATTCTCAGAAATTTTTGCATATAATTTGGCTTGCTGTACTATGAACTTCAATATACCGGCTAGGTATTTTTCCAGTTTGTTGAGAGATCAGTTGAAGGCATTTACAACTGACCACAGAGGGTTATCCAGTTTTTAGATCTTCGGTGGATTATATAAATTAGAGCATCTGCTAAATCCTTCTCGGAGAAATAGCTTCAATATAAAGTGTTTCATTTAAAAAATATAAAGGTTTTATCATATGTCAAAAACGCGATATGCGATTGTTTCACTTCTAACACCTTGAAAAATCGCCACAAATTTGATATTTGATATTTTCTGCTAATTCTCCGAATAAATGAGGCAATGTAGTGGGTCATTTATATCAATAACCGTGTAGAATTTTGAAATATGAAATTCAAAACTAACCTAGATATTGCTAATAAAAAAGTAAATCTATCTGTTTAAATCTTTTTCTACTTGCACACTCTATGCCCTAATACACTCTTTTGCCAAACTACCAAAGAACGAAGTGTCGGTATAAAGATCGAGGTAGTACCAACATTTTTAAATTTAATCATAATTAAATTTATTCAGCGTTCATATGCCAACATTGCTTTAAGAAATTTTAGGTTATTTCTAAAAGCTCTATCTAACACAACACTTATAAAGAAAACCTTGAAGCTATCTTTATGGTGAGTTCACCGTATGGCTTTATGTTAGGAAATTTATCTTCTTTTTATGAAGTTGTTGTTTTTATTTTTGATAAAATTATATAAAAACAACACTATGTTTTAATTTCCAATATATTTAAAGTCACTTGACAATTGTTTCACCATACAATGGCTTCTTCAGAAGTCTTCTGAAGAAGCCATTGTATGGTGAAACAATTGTCAAGTGACTTTAAATATATTGGAAATTAAAACATAGTGTTGTTTTTATATAATTTTATCATGAATTTCCAACAAGTATCGGCTAACACAATCAAAGATTTATTTTTGATGTTCATCGTCATTATTGATGGGTAGTTGCATCGTAAGAGATTGTATTTTTTGTAAGCAATTATTCATTGTTTTTATACTTTGTAATATTATAATTCTACTTTTTTGCACAAAATTGATTTCATCACTTTCAAAATATTGTAAAATTTATTTTCCATGCCCAGTTTCATTTTACTGTGGATAGCAGCAGAAACACCGATTGCTTCAGATCTGAAGATGTGATCCTATTTAAAGCATTTTTTAAAAGAATATTATTAGCCTTATGTCTATCAGACAATTCCTTGTTTTTTGAACAAAATATCTCCTGCTGTTTACAAGTTTCAACTAAAAGTTCACTCCGGCATCACTACGTTCGAACTGTTCTTGTAATTTCGTTCAAGAACAGCAAAAACTATATCCTGGTAAATGAAGTTCAAGGGATAATTTATTTATCAGAGAATCATTTTATAGTAATTCTTATAAATGATTATGTAAAATAGAACAAAAAACTACGTTAAACTTCAATAATCATGATGTTGTTAAAATCAAAGATTACAAATATAGTTTATTATTGCCAACAAAAGTACGTTCCATTATATCAGGACTTAGTGTTTGTGGGAAAACAAATGCTATGCTAAGTCTATTAGAACATCCAAATGGTCTAAAATTTGATAATACTTATCTGTATTATAAGTGTTTATACCAACCTAAATATATTTATTTTCGATGGTATTTTGGCCGATATGGAGGCTTACATCCCTTTTTCGAAGAAATGCCCTTCCAAAAGCAAGCCTTGGTTTGACCGAAAATGCAAAGAAGCTGTTACTTCTAAACATCTTGCCTACCGACAATGGCGCGAAAATCCTAACACCATAAACCATAACATCTTTGTTCGTGCCAGGAACAGATGTAAAGAAATTATCGACGAAACCAAGGAGGCACACAATCAACGAATTAGAAACAAACTTCTCGCTTATCCCAACAATTAAAGGTCCTTTTGTTCAGTCGCTAAGGCAGTCAGTCAAAATTTCACCAAATCCACCACACCCACCACTCACATGGCCAGATAATTCTATTGCAACGACACCTGTTGAGAAAGCGAACTTGTTGACTGAACTCATTGCTTCACACTCTATTGTGGATTTCCAAGGAAAAACATCACCTACTATTCCCATAGTGCAGTCAACGATGCCCGATATTGTCTTCAGACAGCGTATCATAAAGCATATTTTAATGATGCTAGACACCAAAAAAGCTTCTGGGGCTGACGAATACCTGCCATAGTTCTCAAAAACTGTGCGAGGGAGCTAATACAACTGATATTCTGTAGACTTTTCAACCTAACCTACAGAAAAGGAATATTTCCTTCATGCTGGAAATGTACCACAGTTCAGCCGATACCTAAAAATGACAAGAAGACCTTGCCAAATAACTACCGACCAATCGCACTGCTTTCAATAATTTCGAAGGTCATGGCTATCAATCAGCATTTTCTAAAATATCTTGAAGGCTTCAACATTATTAACGATCACCAATATGACTTTCGTAAAAATAGATCAACAGGAGATCTTCTGACTTATGTAACACATGTTTGGAACAACGCAATTGAACACTTTGGAGAATCTCGAGCGGTTGCTCTTGACATATCCAAGGCATTGTTGGCTAAGTTACGCTCTTATGGTATGTCGGAGTTCTGTTTGTGGCTCTCATGTTTCCTCACAGAGCGTTCTTTACGAGTGGCAGTCGACGCATTTCTTTCTAACACCTTCACTATCAACGCCGGTGTACTTCAAGGCTCCATAATGTCTCCTACTATCTTTCTCATTTACAATAACGACCTGTTGAAAAAGACCGAGAATGCAATCTACAGCTTTGCAGATGACAGTACGCTTATCTCTTCATTCACTTTGAATTCTCGGACATCGGCTACTCAGACGAATATCCGCAGACAGCAGGAAGTCATTCAACGTAACAAAGACATGGAAGAAATTCTATCTTGGGGTGACAGTAACCAAGTGGAATTTAACGCTGCAAAAACCCAGGTGGCAGTTTTTTCTAAAAAAGTTAACGTTGCTGAAACCGACATAGTTATATCGGGGCACTCCATTCCTCTAACATCGTCACTCAATTTGTTGGGCGTTAATTTGGGAGCAAATATGTCCTGGCATGAACATGTTGCAGGAATAGCAAGGAGAGCTTCTCAAAAGTTGTGAATATTATTTCGAACTAGAAAGCTTTACACTCACACAACTGTTAATTCTTTACAAAGCTCAAAATCGACCAACTATGGAATACTGCTCCCACGTTTGGGGCTCCGCTTCCAAACATACACTGCATTTGTTGGATTCTATTCAGAGAAGAGCTGTTCGTCTGATTGGAGACCAGGAACTGACCGGCGGCCTTGATTCGCTGGAACATCGAACAACAGTTGGCGACTTGAGCTTATTCTACAAGTATTTTCATGGAAAGTGTTTGAAGGATGTGGCCCGCTTAATTCCTTCCAGAGCGGTGCATGTTAGAAGTACATGTCGCGCTAATAGTTCACATCCGTATGAGGTTCAGCTTGTTACTCCTCGTACAACCCTTTTCAAGCAATCTTTTATATGGAGAACATCATCTCTTTGGAATAATTTACCCAGGACTGTGTTTCCCCCCGAGTACGATTTACAGCGATTGAAGAACAATGTAAATCGCTTTCTCCGCACACGTGTCGCGCCTGTAGTGCTTTAGGGACTTCCCTGCAGCACATGTGCTAGACCATTAAAAAAAATATGTATATACATTTAAATTTAATCGTAGGTGTTTTTCCTTTTCAAATATTATCACTACCACTACATATGTGGTGATGATAGCCCTCAAAATTAAACCTGGTGAAAAAACAAAAAAGTAGATGCATCAAGAAGGGATATTTAAAAAAAAAATATATTAAAACATAGTCAAATATTGCATGAAAGTGTCTTCGAACTCATCACTAAGCATTAGGAAAAGATTGAAAATAAATTAGTACCAAAAAAATAAAAGAAAAGATGATATTTTTTTCTTCAGTCATCTTCAAGAATGATGGATTTTAAAAAGACCTGTCCAAATCTAACACTGAGCTTGTTGATGTCAAAAATGAAATAGATTTCAAGGAAGATAGAGAGTCAGTAATTTCAGAACCGGTTTCAACTACATCGTTTTTTGAAACAAATGATAGTACTCCAAAAAAGAAGCAAAATACAACGATAACGACATTTTTTTTAACAGAACCTCGTCATCGAAAAAGGAAGTTAATATTTTCAGAATGCAAGTCAACACTAATCAGTCTTCGAAGGCAATTAATTTAAAATATACAAGAGGAAATGTTTGAAGAGAAGGAAAAAAACAGCGAGGAAAATTTCAAAAGGTAACAAAAGAATTGAATTTAATGGACCTGAGCTTCTAATTATAGGAAAAATATGAAGGTATTAAAGAACTTTATGGTTTAAATTTAATCAGAATATCCCAACAGTTTATACAAATGCTCATAATTACATAAATATTCTTTTAAAAACCAATGCTATTAAGAAAAATTTAAATTTTAATCAAGACTTTATTACAAGTAATAACATAAAATTTAAAAAAAAAAAATAGTTCAACATCATTTTGAGAAGTTAAAAATGTGAATGTAGATGATGATGATGATGATGATAATGAGGATGAGGAAGATTACAAATTAACAGAAGGTAGAGGAATGTTACTGAAAGTAAATAAAAATCTGATTAATTATATCTACTAGGACGATCCAAATGAACTGATAACGAAACTGAACTCAGTTCAGTTATTGAAGAGTTGCGAGAAGCTAATATAATAGAATAACATTATTTAAAAAAGAAATGTTAAAATTTACCACAGAAACAAAAGGACAAATTGTCAGTATTGAAAATAATCACGACATAAACGGCGAATTTTATGAACTTCAGTTACAAAAAAAAATTAGTGGGATATTTATCTCGTTGAAAATATATTAAAACGAAAATGTGATAAAGTGTTTGCTAAATGGTTAGATTTTATTAATAAACCCAATAGTTGGAAAGTCAAAGACAATATTTTATAAAATTTTATTCTTAAACAAGTACAAAAAAACGAAATTATGTTCAACTTTTTATTTATTCAGTTAACAAGAAATTGACATACTATTTAATCTATATGACTAGAAAACAATAAGATGGAATGGAAAATAAAAATCTCTAATGCTTTACCTGTTCATATAGAAAAGCTATATAACATTTTTTGCGAATGTATCTAAGAAAAGCTATATGTATATAAATAGATTCATTTATAATAACGATATTTATAAAAAAAGATTGCTAATTCATTAATAGATCTATGAAATTCAGTAAGTAAATTCCCAATTGTTCCGGGTAGTTAATAATATTAACTGGTGAATAAAACGATATATCTTGATTAAAAAATACGTTTTATATTATGCTTTTACGTTTAAATATAATAGGTATAAAATGAAACGTCTCTCTGTATGTATGTCTGTCTGTCTGTCCGTCCGTTAGTGCGCTTTACACTCGAGAACCACCTATCCGATTTACGTGATTTTTTTTTTAATTTATACATATGTTCTCTGGTTATATAATAATAATATATATTATACAAATAAAGCGCAACGTCTGTCTGTCTGTCTGTCCGTTTCTGCGCTTATCAGTCGCAAGCCACTTGTTTGATTTACGTGTTTCTCTTGCCAGGTTATAGGATATGTTTTATTATGTTAGGTAACATAAGGAATAAGTAGTGACGATAATAGTGAATCAAGTGGGAAAAAAGTTTACCGCTTGCAATACATCGCCTAAACTGTTAAATATCGATCAATATCATGTAGCAAAGGATATAATATATATATAAATGCAACGTCTCTCAGTCTGTTGGTCTGTCCGTTAGTGAGCTTTTCATACGAGAACCACTTCGATTTACGTGTTTTTTTTTTCATACGTATGTTTTTTTTGGCCAGGTTATATAATAATAATCTCTATAATACATATGAAGCACAACGTCTGTCTGTCCGTTACTGCTCTTATCATTCGCGAACCACTTATCTGATTTACGTATTTTTAAATTCATACTTAGGTTCTCTGGTCGGGTTATAGGGGTCGGGATATACCAGGTGTACAAGTATGAAATGCAGATTTCACACAACATATGGTGCACCAATGCAGTTTGTGCTATAAAAATTCGACACTGCGCCATTTTGTTGTGTCATCAACAAGCGTCAGACACGCATGAGTGATAAATTGGAAAAGTGTGTGCGAGCATTCGCGGACAGCATTAATTTTTTGTTTTCATTTGAAGAAAACTGCTGTTGAATCATACCGATTACTTCGAGAAGCTTATGGTGAAGATGCTCCATCGCAAGATATGTGTGGTGACTTCGATGTTACAGACAAGGAACGTGGAAAACCGCCAAAAAAAATAAAGAAGATGTGGAAATGCAAGCATTGTTGGACGAGGATGATTCGCAAACACAAACACAACTCTCCGAGCAATTGGGCGTTAGTCAACAAGCTGTTTCCAATCGGCTACGAGAGATGGGAAAGATTCAGAAGACCGGTGATAAGTTGAACGACAGGCAAATGGAAAAGCGCAAAAACACATGTGATATTTTGTTCGCTTTGTACAAAAAGAAGTCGTTTTTGTGTCATATAGTTACAGGGGATTTATTTGGAGAATTCCAAGCGCAAAAAATCATGGGGGGACCCAGGCGCAACATCCACATCGACCGCAAGACCGAATCGCTTTGGCAGAAAGGCGATGCTCTGTGTTTGGTGGGACCAGAGGGGCTTGGTCTATTATGAGCTGTTAAAACCTGGGGAAACGGTTAATACTAAATGTTACCAATAACAGTTGACCGATTTGAACCGTTCGCTGCTTGAAAAAAGCCAGAATACCGAAAGAGGCAATACAAATTCATTTTTCTTCATGACAATGCTCCATCACATACGGCAAAACCAGTCCGCGACACATTGGAAGCACTCAGCTGGGAAGTTCTACCCCGTGCGGCTTACTCATCAGACTTGGCTCCTTCCGATTACCACTTATTTGCATCGATGGATCACGCACTTGCTGAGCAGTGCTTTGGTTCGTACGAAGATGTGAAAAAATGGCTCGATGAATGGTTCGCAGCAAAAGAGGAAGATTTTTACTGGCGTGGTATTCACAAATTGCCCGAAAGATGGGAAAAATGTATAACAAGCGATGGAGCATACTTTGAATAAAGCACTTTTTTATCATTCTTCCGAATTTAACATGTTTTTTAAAAAAAAAATCCGCATTTCATACTTGTACACCTGGTATATATATATATATATATATATATATATATATATATATATATATATATATATATATATATATATATGTATATATTATTAGTTAGGTAACATATGGAATAAGCAGTGGCGATAATAGCGAGTCAAGTCCACGCGAGCGGAGTCGTGAGCATGGCTAATATAACATATATATATATATATATATATATATATATATATATATATATATATATATATATATATATATATGTATATATATATGTGTGTGTGTGTGTGTGTAATTTATATATAGTTATATATTTTTTTTTCAATTTTAACACTTTTCATTATTAGAAATATAAATAATTTATTTTGATTTGGTTATAATTTTGCGAAAATTCCACTCACTTTGCGTCAGAAAGATTCCTAGTTCATTAGTAGTCAATACCCAATATATCTGTTCAATTAACTATATCCACATTAATCTTCAATAAAGACAAGGAAATAGTATTCTTACTTTTTAGTATTGTGTATATATATGACTTTTAAACTGAAATTAACCTTAATGAATAAGCTCACTCTATATATTGAAGAATTTATGGTTAAAAATTAAAAAGAGAAAAAGAAAAAAAAATGATATATTCTCAATCTTTTTTAACAATACGTCCTCAAGTAAAATTTATGGTCTTTTCTCACTTTAATAAAAATATTAGCAGCTAAATACATATCCCTTCTGATTTGGAGCTAATTGCCCACGTTCCTTTAAAATTTATTAAATTCTGTATAATTTTAAGTAGTGAATGCTGAAGGGAACTATAAGTATCCACTACAAATTGAATCTTAACTTAAAGTCTACTAGATGTCCGTTTAATAATAGATACTTCTAGGTATAATAAATTGGAAATATTTTTATAATAAAATTGAAGAATATCTTAAAAACAGTTTTAAATAAACAACTGAATTTTGAGGCTAAAACTCTTCTTTTATTTAGATATAGATGTTGCCGAGCACTGGGTATCGAACACAATAAACTGCATTTAATATTACATCAGATAATTTTCATAAATTGACAATCGATACCCTTAAAAATATAGTTTATAACAATATTTTCGTACAGTTTGGATTAGTATATCTAAATATATGAAATTGAGTGAAGACAACTATCAGCGACATATCTAGCATTAAATGAAAATTCCGAACGACTTTACCTTGTAAAAGGAGACTTTATTAAGATGGTATTTACCTTAGTAAATATTAACCACCTGTCATTAGCCAGTGGATTTATGTCTTATTTTGTATAAAATATTTAATTAAAAATGTGTTAATTATTCAAAATTGTTTAAATAAAAACACTATCTTATATACTAATTAAAAAGGAAAAGCGCTAATTAATATCGAAATAACACAAGAGTTCATGGAGACAACTATTTTTACAGTGCAAGTAATGAAAATAATGAAATTAACTACTTACCAAGAAAATTATTAGCCACATTACAGTGATCAGAAATTGTAAACTGGTACCATATTTTTGAATAGCAAGAGCGCCAGATAAAAAAACTAGGAAATTGTTAAAAAGTCAACAGCAAAAACGGAAGTTCAAATATAATTTTGAAATAAGATACAATCGTGTGAAGATGAAGACTTAATATTTCTACTGTCTTAATGTTTTGCATTATTTCTTCGTTAATAATGGAATTTCTATATCTGTTGACAAGTTCTGTTACTTTCTGATATCTAGTTTTTAAAGATAACAGTAATGTTGTGATTATGATACACTGAAAGATGGCATAAAGGTATACTACAAAGAGACAAAATGGGAATAGTACTGAAAAGGGTAGATTAGCCCAGTGAATTTTGAATATTGGAAACCATATAAAATGTTCACTGTATGAAACTAACAATACAAATAAACTAACTGAGACTAAATAATATTTGGCATTTCTTAACAAATTTTCTTCAAATTTCGACTGTTTAGTGGACAAAATATTATCGATTAATGTGAATTTTCTAAAAAGCTTGCACCAAATTATTCTTTTAGTATAGGAATTGATGATAGCCACAAATGATGTCAGGAAAACAGACGTATGTGATAGTATATTCAAGAGTACCAAAATATTTTGAGCGAAGTGTAAGTGCCAACATATTAATAACCAAGCTAAAATATCTATGAGAGCGAAAACTGCAACTTTGATCTTATAACGTTGCTCTAGGAATAAAATATTATTTTTGAAATCATAGAATGGCACAATACTGAAGAAACTAAGAAAGCCTGCCATTGACTTAAAAAAGAATACTTTTTGTTGGGATTCCATTTTAAACAGATGTTTTATGACGAAACACTTTGAAAGTCCCAGTATTCCTTAACGTGATATGTGTATTAGAGCAGAAAAACTACGTAAATGATATTAGAACTAATTACATCCTTATGAAAATAACAATAAATTATTCAAGCTGTTACATTAGTTAATTGAAACATGTTTGTGTTAAACACTTGGAGACCTATATTTTTAATCAATAATAGCGCAGTGGCGGCAATTGAAAGAAAAAAGGTGTTGTAAATATTTTTACAAAGAAAAATCTTCATTAATATTGATTCTTACTAATGCAATAAGAATTATGATAAAACTAAACTTGAAACAAAAGTCCCAAATCCCTTTAAAAAGTCAGTATTGACTTATTTAAATCAGAAAATATAATTTACAACACAGATCTTCCTTATTGTCACTGTTAAGAAATAATGTAAATTATGGAACAAGACATACAACTCTATAATTCGTGAGACGGAGTTTTCTGAACGGCCAAAGTTTCAAATAGAATATAAATATAAATCTATTTTGACGAAAATCATTGAAAAATACAAAAAATTTTCTTTCGTACATTATATTGAACAATAGAGTAATAAGGGCAATATTCTTAATTACATTATAAATGAGTAAATAGGCTTGGAATCAAAAACGGAAGTTGTTGAAAATTTACTACTAGATATTAACAGAAAAATTGTCTGGCAGATTATGAGCAAAATTGCCATTTTAATATAGATTCAAATGAACCATCTTCTTTTTTATAATTTCGTTCTCAGTTTCTAGTATCCTTCTACTTTTTTTGGTATTATTTTCTGTTGTTTAGTTAAGATTAGGTTCGATATTCTCTGCTTGTATATTCTTGTTTTGCTAGCCTTTTGTGAATAATACATATTCCATATCTACACTGTTCATCATTTGTTCAGTTTATTCCATTTTATAGAACAGTAAAACTCCAGTTAGCGACAGGGAGTATAGTATTTTTCAAGATATAAGAAAGTGATTTGGCAAATTGATGTAATAAAAACATTAAACAACTGTTAGGATCTTCGCACGTACCTGGCCGTAGCAGGGTCGTAATTGATAATATGTATATATATATATATATATATATATATATATATATATATATATATATATATATATATATATATATATATATATATATATATATATATATATATATATATATATATATATATATATATATATATATATATATATATATATATATATATATATACCTCCCTTTAAATCTAAAATTTTATTGGCTAGTTCGTGTTTATAAATATATTCTTCATTTTATCTACAGTATTATACTGAAATAGTGTGTATTATAAAGTTCAATAATGTCTTAAAATGTCCGAAGCCCTTTCAATAGAAGCTGCAAATGTTTGCCCATTGAGGCAAAAGTGATAATTAAAAGTGTCTATTTAAAGTTATCACTTTTCATTGATGGAGACATCAACTTTGACAAGCATCCCTGAAAGGACAGTTTGGAAAATTGTAAAAAATTTGATAGCGCCTAAAAAAACACGAAAAGACAAAGGTGTGTCGAAATGTATTGATTTCTGTCAAGAAGACTTAATTCGCCGCAAAATTTATGAAATGTATGCAGAACAAAAAGTTCGTACGTTATTGTCACTTTCACGGAGCCTGCCCGAGGATAGTTATGACATAAAACGTTCTACTACAATTTTATGGCTTATTCTACGTCGTTTGGGGTTTTTGTTCAACAAAATAGATAAAAGGCAAGTTATAATCACGGCGCTTACAACAACTCAGAATGGAATATCTTGAAAAAATAAATACAGCTAGATAGGAAAATCGAACGACAGTCTAGCTAGATGAGACTTGGACTGACACCCACAACACACCCAGTAAAGGATGGATCGATAAATCCAAAATATGCCACACCGAAACTCCATCGAATAAAGGTAAAAGAATAACCATTTTACAAGCGGAGTCAGAAGAAGGCTGGATACCAGAATGTCTATTTCTAGCAGCAAAGAATATTTCATATTCCAGCTTGGATTATTATTGTGATAAAACCGCTGAATGCCGAATATACCATGGAATAGCTGTACTGTGATGGATAATGCATCCTATCATAGTCACCAAATGAATAAGGTACCAAGTACCACCAGTAGGAAAAAGGAAACACAGGCTGTTTTGCGCGAACGTGACATATATTTCCATGAAAGTTATATAGTTAAACAATTGTTAAAAGTTTTAAAAAGTTACAATTTTTCAAAGGAGTATATTTGTGATAAAATTTCAAAGGAAGCAGGACACGAAATAATTCGGCTTTCACTATATTATTGTATCTTTAATGCGATCGAGTTGATATGGAATAAAATAAAATCTACTATACGTGCTCACAATAACACATCCACTTTAAACACTAGTGTGATTAAGTTGATAAAGATAGAAGTCAAAAATGTAACCGTTGAAAACTGGAGAAACTGTATTCAAGACTTCAAAAAAATTGAAAACTCATATAGATGTGTGTACATAAATACAAATAGTTTAGAACCTGTAAAAAAACTTATTATTGATTTGCAAGATAGCGAAATTGAACTAGATATTAATTAATAACTAAAATTGTAACAAATGTACTCGAGGACACTGTACACTATTTTAATATATTTGTGTAATTACTATATTGTGTATTATTCAGTACATAGAATATTAAAATTCAACTGTCTTATCATAATAAAATTATAAACCCAACAATTATACAATCAGGTATAGTGCGGCCCTGCAGGATGCCTTGTCATTAAACAGCCATAAATTAATCACTTTCGAATCTTGTTGAATTTTGAATGGGTATAGGTATCTAAGTCACTTACTTAGATGATGAAAAATACTATACACGTATAAAGCGACTAGTTACATATGCTTTTCAATTACCTGAATTTACAATTAGAAATTTCGATTCTTTTATATCTCTTTATACCTATCCTTCTCTTAAACGACCGTGAGCAACCCATCATCGCAATTTCCTTGTTTACATCAATGTTAAGAACATCCTCAATAAAGGGCAATAAAGTCTAATAACGACGGAGTTCTTTCAACCAATCATAACGCACCATTCTCTCACTTCTTAAGAAATGTAAATAAGATACAAATTACTTAATGACAGGTGGGTACATAAACTTTATTTCCTAAGCTCTTTAACTCTGGTTTCAACGTTAGTTTTATTTTGAACTTTTACAATTTGAATATGGTAGGAAAAATAATATAAGAAAGTAAAAAAAGTGCTTTGAGATCCAGGAAATTTGCTGAAAAATTTAACATAGGTAAAATCCAAGTGACCATATTACTACAAAAGAAAGAAATTGCAACGCTGAACAAAAAAGTAAATTTCCAAAAACCGAAAAACTTGCTGTGTACCAAAAAAGGAAAAGTGTTTTCTAAGCCAGATTTATGTGTAATATAGATATGGATGATTTTAAAGAGGAAAATAATATTTCGCTCGCACAACTATTTCCTACTATAACGGAAACATTTTTGAATTTGAAACAATTTGTATTGATTGATAGCGATGGGGCAACAGAAAGTGTAGAACTGATGATAATCGAATATATTGAAGGGAGACGATAAATGAGTTAATCTATTTCGAAATTGAAGAAATTGCTTGGATAGTAAATATATCTAGCCTGTCTGAAGCCTGCGCAAGTTAAGAATGTCTTTTGTTAATATGAACAATTTTGACATGGTTCGTATTTATCAGTAATTATTAAATTGTGAATTCGAGTTTTATAAAGATAAGGAAAAAAATATAAAACAATGATTAATTTTCGACTATTTTAAAAAATAAGAATTTTAACATATACATATATATATATATATATATATATATATATATATATATATTATATATATGTATATATATATATATATATATATATATATATATATATATATATATATATATATATATATATATATATATATATATATATGTATATAATATCCGTATCACAATAATAATCCAAGCTGGAATATGAAATATTCTTTGCTGCTAGAAATAGACATTCTGGTATCCAGCCTTCTTCTGACCCCGCTTGTAAAATAGTTATTCTTTTACCTTTATTCGATGGAATTTCGGTGTGGCATATTTTGGATTTATCAATCCATCCTTTACTGGGTGTGTTGTGGGTGTCAGTCCAAGTCTCATCTAGGTAGACTGTCGTTCGATTTTCCTATCTAGCTGTATTTATTTTTTCAAGATATTCCATTCTGAGTTGTTGTATGCTCCGTGATTATAACTTGCCTTTTGTCTATTTTGTTGAACACAAACCCCAAACAACGTAGAATAAGCCATAAAATTGTAGTAGAACGTTTTATGTCATAACTATCCTCGGGCAGGCTCCGTGAAAGTGACAATAACGTACGAACCTTTTGTTCTGCATACATTTCATAAATTTTGCGGCGGATTAAGTCTTCTTGACAGAAATCAATACATTTCGACACACCTTTGTCTTTTCGTGTTTTTTTAGGCGCTATCAAATTTTTTACAATTTTCCAAACTGTCCTTTCAGGGATGCTTGTCAAAGTTGATGTCTTCATCAATAAAAAGTGATAACTTTAAATAGACACATTTAATTGTCACTTTTGCCTCTATGGGCAAACATTTGCAGCTTCTATTGAAAGGGCTTCGGACATTTTAAGACATTATTGAACTTTATAATACACACTATTTCAATATAATACTGCAGATAAAATGAAGAATATATTTATAAACACGAACTAGCCAATAAAATTTTAGATTTAAAGGGAGGTATATACGTATATATATACATATATATATATATATATATATATATATATATATATATATATATATATATATATATATATATATATATATATATATATATATATATATATATATATATATATATATATATATATATATATATATATATATATATATATATACGTACTTTCCAATTACATATTGTGTATGTAGTTAAATTTAGTTTAATTTTGTTTTTTTATACAATGAAACTACAATTAACTAAGATAATTAATTAAACAAGCAATCCAAAAGTCAAAATAAATGGATTTAATTTTCCTACGTTTTTTATTAGTGACCAATTTTTGATTTCCTAAGTATGGGCGCTATTGGAGGTTTTACTATATCATCAAAATTCTTAAATTCTAGTGCTATTAATTATGTTTTAGCTAGGAATATTATCACGACGGGAATTCCTAGCCTGCACTTTTCTGGGAGGACTTAAGTGCATTATATCCATCGAAAAGCTCTCTTTGTTATACATGTAACATGTTATGCCAAGACATGTTTGTTCTCAAATTAATGCCTAGCAGATTAAGTGACCATGATAGAGGAATGGAGTGTCCCTAGATTACTATGTCATATTCCGCAACGGTAACTTCTTTAGAAAAAACTACCATTTTATTTTACTTGGCTACTATTACCCCGAGATAGAATTTCTTCCAGGTCTTTGTTACGTTCCAACTTTCTGCGAATACTTGCATGATTAGTCGATGTTTAAGTGTCTAAAGTGAATGAAAAGTTGGCGTACTGTCATCTACAAGGCTATAGGTTCAAGGATAATACAGTGATATAAACAAGGATTTAACATTAATATCAATAAGACCTATAAAAAATAATAGAACAAGCGGACCGAGAGATCTCTCTGCTAAGCAAAATAAAAAATAGATCCTAAAACTCTTTTAGTTCCTAAAGTAGATATTTATGAGATACTTGGACGGAGAAACAATCTCAGATAACTGAAAAGACGTATGGATAACTTTAATTCACAAGAACGGAAGATGGAGTGATTTTGCAAATAACAGATGTATTTCGGTCACTAGCATTCTGAGTCGATTTTTCGAGAAATTCCTAATACAGCGTGTAGAAAAAAAATATGGCTAGTATAAAATTGAACAATAAGCGGGTTTTCAACATAGTCGTTTGTGACATCTAAACCAGAAAAAAGTTGGGCACAATTAAAAAGTTACACATATTATTTGTAGGCATTATGAAAGGCTATTATACCTATTAATTAATTGTTGCAATTACTGGAAAAATCTCCAATTAATAATACCAAAGCTTTACGATAACAAACGGTGTCACGCAGAAATGTTGCCCATTGCCAGTACCATTTAACATATCTTAAAAAGTTAGAGACGAGTCTGTAGTGATATAAGAATACCACCATATTTTATATCTTATTTCTTGCGGACGATCAGGTAGCCAAAGAAGATTTAGAGTATATATCAAGTAGACTATTTTCATACAGTGCAGAGTGAATAGTCTCGATGTTGTTTGATAGGTTGCGGATGAGCTGGAATCTTGTGTTATTACCTTCATCAACCTTCTTTTTGTTTAAGATGTCTTTTTTTTCAATTTTGAAGCCTTTTTGGATAATTCCTATTACGTAGTGTTATACGGTGTTTACTTTTGCAATTGATAAAATTGATTATGTGGAGTTCTACTAACTAATGTTAAAAGAGAGCTGATGTAAATTGTTTATTACGGATGTCAAGTTTGTGTTCTGGTAGCCTGACGCATATTAGTTTGTCCTATGTAGGCCTTATTGTAAATGCTGCATAGAATAATGTTTATGTTCTGAGTATCTGGCTTTAGCTCTAATTCCTTTGGATTTGTGGGTGAGGATTCTCTTGTTTTATTGTATTTCTGTAGGTGGCGTCCAATACGCCGTGCTATTCCTTTGAGATAGGAAAATGTAAGTTTGTCTTTAGGTAATTTCTGAGATTTTTTTTATGTTTTCTTTTTTTTTAATTTATTTATTTATTGTATTTGTACTATATCTGTTATATTTGAGTATTTTTCTGCTCCTGTTTATCTTATCTTACTTGTTAGTGTTATCAGTTAGGCCTACGTCTAAAAAAGGCAGTTGGTAGTTTTCTTTTAGTTCAAATATGAAACGGATTTTCTGGTGTAAATAATTTACATAAATTAAGAATTTGTAGAATTCATCTTTTCTGAAGAACCTGTCATCAGCGCACCGAATTAAAAATTTTTCATTTTAAGCCCGCTTCATTTAACTACGTTCATTTAAAATAAGTCTTGAAAAGGTTGGCTATGGCTGTTTGCAGAAAAGAGCCCATAGCGGTGCCTTGTATTTGCTATATATTTAGTTATCAAACAAGAATTTCTGAGGCAGTGTCCGATAAAATCCATTATGTGAGATAGAAGATATTCATTATGCTTAATTTGTTGAAGAGCTTCATCTACTGGGATGCTAGGAAACTGAGACTTGACGTCTCGAAATTTGCTATTATATCTTTTTCTTTGAGTTTTCAAGTATTAGGAATCTGGGTGAAATTCTCAGAAATTTTTGCATATAATTTGGCTTGCTGTACTATGAACTTCAATATACCGGCTAGGTATTTTTCCAGTTTGTTGAGCGATCAGTTGAAGGCGTTTACAACTGACCACAGAGGGTTATCCAGTTTTTAGATCTTCGGAGGATTATATAAATTAGAGCATCTGCTAAATCCTTCCTGAAGAAACAGCTTCAATACAAAGTGTTTGATTTAAAAATATAAAGTTTTTATCAAATGCCAAAAACGCGATATGCGATTGTTTCACTTCTAACACATTGAAAAATCTTTGAAAATACCACAAATTTGATATTTGATATTTTCTGCTAATTCTCTGAATAAATGAGGTAATGTGGTGGGTCATTTATATCAATTACCATGTAGAATTTTGAAATATGAAATTCGAAACTAACCTAGATATTGCTAATAAAAAAGTAAATCTATCTGTTTAAATCTTTTTCTACTTGCACACTCTATGCCCTAATACACTGTTTTGTCAAACTACCAAAGAACGAAGTGTCGGTACAAAGGTCGAGGTAGTACCAACATTTTTAAATAGTTAAGTATAGCCTCATCTTGTTTGACTTTTTTTCAGCCTTCATATACCAACATTGCTTTAAGAAATCTTAGGTTATTTCTAAAAGCTCCATCTATCACAACACTTATAAAGAAAACCTTGAAGCTATCTTTATGGCGAGTTTACCGTATGGCTTTATGTTACGAAATTTATCTTCTTTTTATGAAGTTGTTGTTTTTATTTTTGATGTCCATCATCATTATTGATGGGTAGTTGCATCGTAAGAGATTATGTTTTTTGTAAGCAATTATTCATTGTTTTTATACTTTGTAACATTATAATTCTACTCTTTTGCACAAAATTGATTTCATCACTTCCAAAATATTGCGAAATTTATTTTCCATGCCCAGTTTGATTTTACCGTTCATAGCAGCTGAAACACCGATTGCTGTCAGTTTTTTTCTCCAAGATCTGAAGATGTGATCCTATTTAAAGCATTTTTTAAAAGAATATTATCAGCCTTATGTCTATCAGACATTTCCTTGTTTTGTGAACAAAATATCTTCTGCTGTTTACAAGCTTCAACTAAAAGTTCACTCCAGCATCACTACGTTCGAACTGTTCTTGTAATTTCATTCAAGGACCGCAAAAATTATATCCTGGTAAATGCAGTTCAAGGGCTAATTTATTTATCAGAGAATTACTTTTTACCACTCATTTTATAGCAATTCTTATAAATGATTATGTAAAATGAAGAAGGTCATAGAACAAAAAACTACGTTAAACGTCAATAATCATGATGTTGTTAAAATTAAAGATTACAAATATAGTTTATTATTACCATCAAAAGTACGTTCCCTTATACCAGGACGTAGTGTTTGTGGGAAAACAAATGCTATGCTAAGTCTATTAGAACATCCAAATGGTCTAAAATTTAATAATATTTATCTGTATTCTAAGTCTTTATACCAACCTAAATATATTTATTTTCGATATTATTTTGGCCGATATGGAGGCTTACATCCCTTTTTCGAAGAAATGTCCTTCCAACGGCAAGCCTTGGTTTGACCGAAAATGCAAAGAAGCTGTTGCTTCTAAACATCTTGCCTACCGACAATGACGTGAAAATCCTAACACCATAAACCGTAACATCTTTGTTCGTGCCAGGAGCAAATGCAAAGAAATTATCGACGAAACCAAGGAGGCACACAATCAACGAATTAGAAACAAACTTCTCCTTGTCCCAACAATTCCAGATCTTTTTGGTCAGTCGCTAAGGCAATCAGTCAAAATTTCACCAAATCCACCACACCACCACTCACACGGCCAGATAATTCTATTGCAACGACATCTGTTGAGAAAGCGAACTTGTTTGCTGAACTCCTTACTTCACATTCTTCTGTCGATTTCCATGGAAAAACATCAACTACTATTCCCATAGTGCACTAAAGAAAGCCCGATATTGTCTTCAGACAGCGTATCGTAAAGCATATTTTAATGAAGCTAGACACCAAAGAGGCTTCTGGCGCTGATGGAATACCTGCCATAGTTCTCAAAAACTGTGCAAGGAAGCTAATACAACTGGTATTCTGTAGACTTTTCAACCTATCCTACAGAAAGGGAATATTTCCTTCCTGCTGGAAATGTGCCACAGTTCAGCCGATACCTAAAAAAGGCAAGAAGACCTTGCCAAATAACTACCGACCAATCGCACTGCTTTCAATAATATCGAAGGTCATGGAAGGGGCTATCAATCAGCATCTTCTAAAATATCTTGAAGGATTCAAAATTATTAGCGATCACCAATATGGCTTTCGTAAAAATAGATCAACAGGAGATCTTCTGACTTATGTAACACACGTTTGGAATAACGCAATTGAACACTTTGAAGAATCTCGAGCGGTTGCTCTTGACATATCCAAGGCATTCGACCGTGTTTGGCACGATGGGCTGTTGGCTAAGCTACGCTCTTATGGTATGTCTGAGTTCTGTTTATGGCCCTCATGTTTCCTCAGAGAGCGTTCTTTACGAGTGGCAGTCGACGGATTTCTTTCTAACACCTTCATTATCAACGTCGCTGTACCTCAAGGCTCCATACTGTCTCCTACTCTCTTTCTCATTTACATTAACGACCTGCTGGAAAAGACAGAGAATCCAATCTACAGCTTTGCATATGACAGTACGCTTATCTCTTCATTCACTTTGAATGCTCGGACATCGGCTACTCAGACGAATATCCGCAGACAGTAGGAAGTCATTCAACGTAACAAAGATCTGGAAGAAATTCTATCTTGGGGTGACTGTAACCAAGTGGAATTTAACGCTACAAAAACCCAGGCGGCAGTTTTTTCTAAAAAAGTTAACGTTGCTGAACCCGACATAATTATATCGGGGCACTCCATTCCTCTAATATCGTCACTCAATTTGTTGGGCGTTAATTTGGGAGCAAATATGTCCTGGCATGAACATGTTGCAGGAATAGCAAGGAGAGCTTCTGAAAAGTTGGGAATATTATTTCGAACTAGAAAGCTTTACACTCCACAACAACTATTAATTCTTTACAAAGCTCAAATTCGACCAACTATGGAATACTGCTCCCATGTTTGGGGCTCCGCTCCCAAACATATGCTACATTTGTTTGATTCTATTCAGAGAAGAGCTGTTCGTCTGATTGGAGACCCGGAACTGACCGGCGGCCTTGATTCGCTGGAACATCGAACAACGGTTGGCGACTTGAGCTTATTCTACAAGTATTTTCATGGAAAGTGTTCGAAGGATGTGGCCCGCTTAATTCCTTCCAGAGCGGTGCATGTTAGAGGTACATGTCGCTATAATAGTTCACATCCGTATGAGTTTCAGCTTGTTACTCCTCGTACAACGCTTTTCAAGCAGTCTTTTATATGGAGAACATCATCCGTTTGGAATAATTTACCCAGAACTGTGTTTCCCACCGAGTACGATTTACAGCGATTCAAGAACAACGTAAATCGCTTTCTCCGCACACATGTCGCGCCTGTAGCGCTTTAGGGATTTCCCTACAGCACATGTGCTAGACCATTAAAAAAAAAATTATATATACATTTAAATTTAATCGTAGGTGTTTTTTCATTTTCAAATATTATCACTACCACTACATATGTGGTGATAGCCCTCAAAATTAAACCTGGTGAAAAAATATTGAAACAAAAAGTAGATACATCAAGAAGGGATATTTAAAAAAAAAAAATTTATTAAAAACATGGTCAAATATTGCATGAAAGTGTATTCCAACTCATCAGTAAGCATTAGGAGAAGTTTGAAAATAAATTAGTACCAAAAAAATAAAAGAAAAGATGATATTTTTCTTCAGTCATCTTCAAGAATGATGGATTTTAAAAAGACCTGTCCAAATCTAACACTGAGCTTGTTGATGTCAAAAATGAAATAGATTTCAATGAAGATAGAGAGACAGTAATTTCAGAACCGGTTTCAACTACATCGTTTTTTGAAACAAATGATAGTACTCCAAAAAAGAAGCAAAATACAAGGATAACGACATTTTTTTTAACTGAACCTCGTCATCGAAAAAGGAAGTTAATATTTTCAGAATGCAAGTCAACACCAATCAGTCTTCGAAAGCAATTAATTTAAAATATACAAGAGGAAATGTTTGAAGAAGAAGGAAAAAAACAGCGAGGAAAATTTCAAAAGGTAACAAAAGAATTGAATTTAATGAACCTGAGCTTATAGGAAAAATATGAAGGTATTAAGGAACTTTATGGTTTAATTTTTAATCAGAATGTCCCAACAGTTTATACAAATGCTCATAATTACATAAATATTCTTTTAAAAACCAATGCTATTGAGAAAAATTTTAATTCTAATCAAGACTTTATTACAAGTAATAACATAAAATTTAAAAAAAAAATAGTTCAACATTATTTTGAGAAGTTAAAAATGTGAATGTAGATGATGATGATGATGATGATAATGAAGATGAGGAAGATTACAAATTAACAGAAGGTAGAGGAATGTTAATGAAAGTTAATAAAAATCTGATTAATTATTACTGGAGAAAATACGTGTCATAGCAACGAGATCAGTTTAGTTATTGAAGAGTTGCGAGAAGCTAATATAATAGAATAACATTATTTAAAAAAGAAATGTTAAAATTTATCACAGAAACAAAAGGATAAATTGTCAGTGTTGAAAATAATCACGACATAAACGGTGAATTTTATGAACTTCAGTTACAAAAAAAAATTAGTGGAATATTTATCTCGTTGAAAATATATTAAAACGAAAATGTGATAAAGTGTTTGCTAAACGGTTAGATTTTATTAATAAACCCAATAGTTGAAAAGTCCAAGAAAATATTTTATAAAATTTTATTCTTAAACAAGTACAAAAAAACGAAATTATGTTCAACTTTTTATTTATTCAGTTAACAAGAAATTGACATACTATTTAATCTATATGACTAGAAAACAATAAGATGGAATGTAAAATAAAAATCTCTAATGCTTTACCTGTTCATATAGAACAGCAATATAACATTCTTTACGAATGTATCTAAGAAAAGCTATATGTATATGAATAGATTCATTTATAATAACGATATTTATAAAAAAATTGCTATTCATTAGGATATTCATATAAATTTATCTGCTACGGGTATTAGGTAACATAAGGTGAATAAAACGTATCTTGTGACTTTTACATTTAATATATTATGTAAAAATGAAACAATGTGTCTTTTTTCGTTATTTGTCACTCGAGAACCACTATCCGATTTACGTGATTTTTTTTAAATTTATGCATATGTTCTCTTGGGTATTTATATTTTATTATATTAGGTTATATAATATATAATCTATATAATACCATTATAAAGCGCATATAAAGCGCAACATCTGTCTGTCGGTTTCTGCGCTTATCATTCGCGAGCCACTTGTCTGATTTAAGTGTTTTTTTTTCATACATACAACATGCCAGGTTAAAGGATATGTTTTATTATGTTAGGTAACATAAGGAATAAGTAGTGACGATAATAGTGAATCAAGTCGGAAAAAACTTTGCTTGCAATACATTGCCTAAACTGTTAAATATGGATCAATATCATGTAGCAAAGGATATAATATATATAAAATGCAACGTCTCTCTGTCTGTTTGTCTGTCCGTTAGTGCGTTTTTCACGCGAGAACCACTTCGATTTACGTGTTTTTTTTTTTTAATTCATACGTATGTTCTTTGGCCAGGTTATATAATAATAATAATCTATATAATACATATAAAGCGCAACGTCTGTCTGTCCGTTACTGCTCTTATCATTCGCGAACCACTTATCTGATTTACGTATTTTTTTAAAATTTATACGTAGGTTCTCTGGTCGGGTTATAGGGGTCGGGATATATATATTTTATCAGGTTAGGTAACATATGGAATAAGCAGTGGCGATAATAGCGAATCAAGTCCACGCGAGCGGAGTCGTGAGCCCGGCTAGTATATATATATATATATATATATATATATATATATATATATATATATATATATATATATATATATATATATGTATATATATGTATAATTATATATATATATATATATATATATATATATATATATATATATATATATATTTATATTATATATATATATATATATATATATATATATATATATATATATATATGTATATATATATATATATATATATATATATATATATATATATATATATATATATATATATATTTATATATATATATATATATATATATATATATATATATATATATATATATATATATATATATATATATATATATATATATATATATATATATATATATATATATATATACATATGTGTGTGTGTGTGTGTGTAATTTATAGGTAGTTATATATTTTTTTCAATTTTAACACTTTTTATTATTAGAAATATAAATAATTTATTTTGATTTAGTTATAATTTTACGAATATTCCACTGATTTTGCGTCAGAAAGATTCCTAGTTCATTAGTAGCATAATGAAATTTATTAAGTCAATACCTAATATATCTGTTCAATTAACTATATCCATATTAATCTTCAATATAGACAAGGACGTAGTATTCTTACTTTTTAGTATTGCGTATATTATATTATGACTTTTAAACTGAAACTAATCTTAATTAATAAGCTCACTCTATATGTATTGAAGAACTTATGATTAAAAATTAAAAAGAGAAAAAGAAAAAAACAAAAAATGATATATTCTCAATGTTTTTTAACAATACGTCCTCAAGTAAAATTTATGGTCTTTTGCCATTTTAATGAAAATATTAGCAGCTAAATAAATATCCCTTCGGATTTGGAGCTCATCGCCCACATTCCTTTAAAACTTATTAAATTCGGTATAATTTTAAAGTTGTGAATGCTGAAGGGAACTATAAGTATCCACTACAAATTGAATCTTAACTTAAAGTCTACTAAATGTCTGTTTAATAATAGAGACTTCTAGGTATAATAAATTGGAAATTTTTTTATAATAAATTTGAAGAATATCTTAAGAACAGTTTTAAATAAACAACAACTGAATTTTAAGGCTAAAACTTTTCTTACATTTAAATACAGATTTTACCGAGCACTGGTTATCGAACACAATAAACTGCATTTAACATTACATCAGATACTTTTCATAAATTGACAATCGATACCCTTAAAAATATAATTTACAACAATATTTTCGTACAGTTTAGATTAGTATATCTAAATACAAGAAATTGAGTGAAGACAACTATCAACGACATATCTAGCATTAAATGAAAATTCCGAACGACTTTACCATGTTAAAGGAGACTTTATTAAGATGGCATTTACCATAGTAAATATTAATCACCCGTCATTAGCCACTGGATTTATGTCTTATTTTGTATAAAATTTTTAATTAAAAATGTGTTAATTATTCAAAATTATTTAAATAAAAACACTATCTTACATACCAATTAAAAAGGAAAAGCGCTAATTAATGTCGAAATAACACAAAAGTTCATGGAAACAACTATTTTTACAGTGCAAGTAATGAAAATAGTGAAATTAACTACTTACCAAGAAAATTATTAGCCACATTACAGTGATTAGAAATTGTAAACTGGTACCATATTTTTGAATAGCAAGAGCGCCAGATAAAAAAACTAGGAAATTGTTAAAAGTCAACAGCAAAAACGGAAGTTCAGATATAATTCTGAAATAAGATACAATCGTGTGAAGATGAAGACTTAGTATTTCTATTGTCTTAATGTTTTGCATTATTTCTTCGTTAATAATGGAATTTCTATATCTGTTGACAAGTTCTGTTACTTTCTGATATCTAGTTTTTAAAGATAACAGTAATGTTGTGATTATGATACACTGAAAGATGGCATAAAGGTATACTACAAAGAGACAAAATGGGAATAGTACTGACAAGGGTAGATTAGCCCAGTAATTTTTGAATATTGGAAACCACATAAAAATGTTCACTGTATGAAACTACCAATACAAATAAACTAACTAAGACTAAATAATATTTGGCATTTCTTAACAAATTTTCTTCAAATTTCGACTGTTTAGGGGACAAAATATTATCAATTAATGTGGATTTTCTAAAAAGCTTGCACCAAATTATTGTTTTAGTATAGGAGTTGATGATAGCCACAAATGATGTCAGGAAAACAGACGTATGTGATAGTATATTCAAGAGTACTAAAATATTTTGAGCGAAGTGTAAGTGCCAACATATTAACAACCAAGCTAAAATATCTGTGAGAGTGAAAACTGCAACTTTGATCTTATAACGTTGCTCTAGGAATAAAATATTATTTTTGAAATCATAGAATGGCACAATACTGAAGAAACTAAAAAAGCTTGCCATTGACTTAAAAAAGAATACTTTTTGTTGGGAATCCATTTTAAACAGACATTTTATGTCGAAACACTTTGAAAATCCCAGTATTCCATAACGTGATATGTGTATTAGAGCAGAAAAACTACGTAAATGATATTAGAACTAATTACATCCTTATGAAAATAACAATAAATTATTTAAGCTGTTACATTAGTTAATTGAAATATGTTTGTGTTTAAACGCTTGGAATTAATCATCGCAGTGGCGGCAATTGAAAGAAAAAAGGTGGTGTAAATATTTTTACATTAAATATTGATTCTTACTAATGCAATTGTCAGTATTGACTTATTTAAACAAAAAATTATAATTTAAAACACCAATCTTCCTTACTGTCACTGTTAAGAAATAATGTAAATTATGGAACAAGATATACAACTCTTTAATTCGTGAGACGGAGGAGCCAGTTTTCTGAAGGGCCAAAGTTTCAAATATAATATAAATATAAATCTATTTTGACGAAAATCATTGAGAAATACAAAAAATTTTCTTTTGTGCATTATATTAAACAAAAGAGTAATAGGGGCAATATTCTTAATTAAATTATAAATGAGTGAATAGGCTTGGAATCTAAAACGGAAGAGTTGATTGAGTGGTCCGTTACTTTGTGACAGTACATTTTAAAAATAAAACTACTTAATTGCTTTGTTAACTGTCACTAAATATATTTGTAAAGATTTTACAATTTTACGTTATCGCGATTTCGTAGTACAACTACATTGTCAAACGCTTAACTAGGACAAAAAAAAAATGTAGTTGTAGTACGAAATCGCGATAACGCAATTGTAAAATCTTTACAAATATATTTAGTGACAGTTAACAAAGTAATTAAGTAGTTTTATTTTCAAAAACGGAAGTTGTTGAAAATTTGTTACTACATAATAATAGAAAAATTGTCTGGCAGATTATGCGCAAAATTGCCATTTTACTATAGATTCAAATGAACCATCTTCTTTCTTATAATTCTCAGTTTCTATTATCTTTCTACTTTTTTTGTTATTATTTTCTGTTGTTTAGTTAAGATTAGGTTCGATATTCTTAATAACCTTCCCCTCTGCTTGTATATTCTCGTTTTGCTAGCCTTTTGTGAATAATACATATTTCATATCTATACTGTTCATCATTTGTTCAGTTTATTCCATTTTATAGTACAGTAAAACTCCAGTTAGTGAGAGGGAGTATAGTAATTTTCAAGATCTAAGAAAGTGATTTGGCAAATTGATGTAATAAAAACATTAAACGACTGTTAGGATTTTCGCACGTACCTGGCCGTAGCAGGGTCGGAATAGATATATATATATATATATATATATATATATATATATATATATATATATATATATATATATATATATATATATATACCTCCCTTTCAATCTAAAATTTTATTGCAAATTTATGAAATGTATGCAGAATTTATGAAATGTATGCAGAACAAAAAGTTCCTACGTTATTGTCACTTTCACGGAGCCTGCCCGAGGGTAGTTATGACACAAAACTTTCTACGTCGTTTGGGGTTTTTGTTCAACAAAATAGACAAAACGCAAGTTATTATCACGGCGCTTACAACAACTCAGAATGGAATATCTTGAAAAAATAAATACAGCTAGATAAGAAAATCGAACAACAGTATACCTAGATGAGACTTGGAGTGACACCCACAACACACCCAGTAAAGGATGGACTGATAAATTCAAAATATGCCACACCGAAGCTACATCGAATAAACGTAAAAGAATAACTATTTTACAAGCGGGGTCAGAAGAAGGCTCGACACCAGAATGTCTATTTCTAGCAGCAAAGAACATTTCATATTTCAGCTTGGATTATCATTGTGATACAACCGCTGAATGCCGAATATACCACCCAATAGCTGTACTGTGATGAATAATACATCCTATCATAGTCGCCAAATGAATAAGGTACCAAGTTCCACCAGTAGAAAAAGGGAACACAAGCCTTTTTGCGCGAAAGTGACAGATATTTCCATGAAAGTTATATAGTTAAACAATTGTTAGAAGTTTTAAAAAGTTACAATTTTTCAAAGGAATATGTTTGTGATAAAATTGCAGAGGAAGCAGGACACGAAATAATTCGGCTTCCACCATATTATTGGATCTTTAATGCGATCGAGTTGATATAGCATAAAATAAAGTCTACTATACGTGCTCACAGTAATACACCCACTTTAACAGTAGTGTGATTGAGTTGATAAAGACAGAAGTCAAAAATGTAATTGTTGAATACTGGAGAAACTGTATTCAACATGTCAAAAAAATTGAAAATTCATATAGATGTGCGTACGTAAAGAAAAATAGTTTAGAACCTGTAAAAAAACTTATTATTGATTTGCAAGATAGCGAAATTGAACTAGATATTAATTAATAACTAAAATTGTAACAAATATACGCGAGAACACTGTACACTGTTTTAATATATTTGTGTAATTACTATATTGTGTATTATTCAGTACATAAAACAATAAAATTTTAAACCCAACAATTATACAATCAGGTATAGTGCGGCCCTGCACGATGTCTTGTCATTAAACAGCCATAAATTAATCACTTTAGAATCTTATTGAATTTTGATTGGGAATAGGTAGCTAAGTCACTTTCTTAGATCGTGAAAAATACTATACGTATAAAGTGACTACTTGCATATGCTTTTCAATTTCCCGAATTTACAATTAGAAATTTCGATTCTTTTATATCCCCTTATACCGATTCTTCTCTTAAACGACCATGAGCAATTTTCTTGTTTACATCAATGCTAAAAACATCCTCAATAAAGGGCAATAAAATCTAAGAACGACGGGGTTCTTTCAACCAATCATAACGCACCATTTTCTCACTTCTTAAGAAATGTGAATAAGATACAAATTACTTAATGAAGGTGGGGACATAAAATTTGTTTCCTAAGCTCTTTAAATCTGATTTCAACGTTAGTTTTATTTTGAACTTTCACAAGTTAACGTAAATATTTGAATATGGTAGGAAAAACGAAACGTTTTTCTATCAAAGAAAAAATTATTGTAATATAAGAAAGTGAAAAAAGTGCTTTGAGATCCAAGAAATTTGCTCAAAAATTGGGTAAGACCCAAGTGACCAAAAGAAAGAAGTTGCAGCGCTGAACAAAAAAGAAAATTTCCAAAAACCGAAAAACTTGCCGTGGAAGTCTTTTCTAAGCCAGATTTATGTGCAATATAGATATGGATGATTTTAAAGACGAAGAATAACATTTCGCTCACACAACTATTTCCTACTCTAACGGGAACATTTTTGAATTTGAAATAATTTGCATTGATTGATAGCGATGGGGTAACAGAAAGTGTAGAACTGATGACCATCGAATATATTGAAGAGATACGATAAATGATTTAATTTAATTCCGAAATCGAAGAAATTGCTTCGATAATAAATATGTCTAGCCTGTCTGAAGCTTGCGCAAATTAAGAAAGTTTTTTGTTAATATGAACAATTTTGACATGGTTCATATTTATCAGTAATTATTAAATTGTGAATTCGAGTTATATAAAAATAAAGAAGAAAATATAAAACAATGATTAATTTGCGATTATTTTAAAAAATAAGAATTTTAACATATGTTTGTATGTATGTATATACATATAAAACATATGTACATTCCTATTACATATTGTATATGTAGTTAAATTTAGTTTAATTTTATTTTTTTTTATACATTGAAACTAAAATTAACTAAGATAATGAGTAAACAAACAACGCAAAAGTCACAATACATGGTTTTAATTTTCCTACGTTTTCTTATTAGTGACCAATTTTTGATTCCCAAGTGTGGGCGCTACTGGAAGGTTTTACTATATCATCAAAATTCTTAAATTTTTATTAATATCACAAGCCCATAGCCAGCATTGGCAAAGTTAGAATAAAGGTTGTTTCTTTCTTTTTTCTTCCACCCTGAAAATAGAAAATTAATAATTTAAGCGTGTAACAAGTATAAAAAGTGTAATGTGCTATTAATTATGTTTTAGCTAGAGATATTGTCGCGACGGGAATTCCTAGCCTGCACTTTTCTGGGAGGAATTAAGTGCATTACATCGGTCGAAAGGCTCTCTTTGATATACATGTAATATGTCATGCCAAGACATGTTTGCTCTGAAATTAACGCCAAATTAAGTGACCATGCTAGAGGAATGGAGTGTCCTGAGATTACTATGTCCTATTCCGCAACGTTAACTTCTTTAGAAAAAACTACCATTACATTTTACTTGGCTACTATTACTCCGAGATAGAATTTCTTCCAGGTCTTTGTTACGTTCCAACTCTCTGCGAATACTTGCATGATTAGTCGATGTTCAAGTGTCTAAAGTGAATGAAAAGGTGGCGTACTGTCATCTACAAGGCTATAGGTTCAAGGATAATACAGTGATATAAACAATGATTTAATATTAATATCAATAAGACCTATAAAAATAATAGAACAAGCGGACCGAGAGATCTCCCTGCTGAGCAAAATATACAGTGGTTCCTAAAGTAGATATTTATGAGATACTTGGACGGAGAAACAATCTTAGATAACTGAAATGACGTATGGATAACTCGCAAGAAAGGAAGATGGATTGATTTTGCAAATAACAGACACTAGCATTCTGAGTCGATTTTTCGAGAAATGTCTAATACAGTTCGTAGAAAAAAAAATATAGGTAGTATAAAATTGAACAATAAGCGGATTTAAAACATAGTCGTTTGTGTATTGATCATATATTCAGCTTAAGACATCTAAACGAGAAAAAAGTTGGGCACAATTAAAAAGTTACACATATTATTTGTAGACATTATTAAAGGCTATCATACCTTTAAATTAATTGTGGCAATTAATAATACCAAAGCTTTACGATAACAAAGGGTGTCACGCAGAAATGTTGCCCATCGCCAGTACTATTTAACATCTCTTAAAAAGCTAGAGACGAGTCTGTAGTGGTATGAGGATACCACCATATTTTATATCTTATTTCTTGCGGACGATCAGGTAGCCAAAGATTTTGAGTTTACATCTATTTTCACACTGTGCAGAGTGAATAGTCTCGATGTTGTTTAATAGGTTGCGGATGGCATCTTATGTTATTATCTTCATCATCCTCAATTTTGTTTTAAATGTCGTTTTTTTTTTCAATTTTGAGGCCTTTTTGGATAATTTCTGTTACGTAGTGTTATACGGTGTTTACTTTTGCAATTGATAAAATTGATTATGTGGAATGTTGCTAACTAATGTTAAAATAGGGCTGACGTAATTTGTTTATTATGGATGTTAAGTTCGTGTTCTGCTGGCCTGGCGCATATTGGCTTGTCCTATGTAGGTTTTATTGTAATTGCTTCATAGAATAATATTTATGCTCTGAGTTTTTGGCTTTAACTCTAGCTCCTTTGGATTTATGGGTAATGATTCTCTTTTCTATTGTATTTCTGTAGGTGGCGTCCAGTACACCGTGCTATTCCTTTGAGATAAGTTTATCTGTAGGTAATTTCTGAGATTATTTTTAAGTTTTTTTTTTTAATTTATTTATTTATTGTATTTGTGCTGTATCTGTTATATTTGAGTATTTTTTTGCTCCTGTTTATCTTGTCTTACCTGTGAGTGTTATCAGTTAGGCCTAAAGATCTTGAGAGAGGTGTTGGTTATGGCATGAAATTGCAATGAGTGATGATGAAAATTAACATACAGATACCTGTTAGTACTTATATGCTGACTTTCTGTACACTGTAAGTTTAAAATGTTTTTCTGCTATCTCTTGTACGAACACGTCTAACAAAGACAGTTGGCAGTTTTCTTCTAGTTCAAATATGAATTGGATTTTCTGGTGTAAATAATTTACATGAATTAAGAATTTGTAGAATTCATCTTTTCTGAAGAATCATCAGACGAATCTGTCATCAGCGCACCGAATTAAAAATTTTTCATTTTAAGCCCGCTTCATTTAACTACGTTCGTTAAAAAAAGTCTTGAAAAGGTTGGCTATGGATGGTTGCAGAAAAGAGCCCATAGCGGTGCCTTGTATTTAGTTAAAAAACATTCATTGTGCTTAATTTGTTGAAGAGCTTCATTTACTGGGATGCTTGGAAACTGAGACTTGACGTCGAAATTTGCTATTATACCTTTTTCTTTGAGATTTCAAGTATTACGAATCTGGGTGAAATTCTCAGAAGTTTTTGCATATAATTTGGCTTGCTGTACTATGAACTGCAATATACCGGCTAGGTATATTTCCAGTTTGTTGAGAGATAAGTTAAAGGCGTTTACAACTGACCACAGAGGGTTTTCCAGTTTTTAGATTTTCGGAGGATTATATAAATTAGAGCATCTGCTGATTCCTTCTCGGAAAAAACAGATTCAATACAAAGTGTTTTTTTAAAAAATATAAAGATTTTATCATATGTCAAAAACGTGATATGGGATTGTTTCACTTCTAACACCTTGAAAAATCTTTCAAAACACCACAAGTTTAGTATTTGATATTTTCTGCTAATTCTCCAAATAAATGAGATAATGTGGCGGTTATTTATATCAATTATCATGTAGAATTTTGAAATATGAAATTCAAAACTAACCGAGATCTTGCTAATAAAATAGTAAATCTATCTGTTTAAATCTTTGTTTACTTGCACACTCTATGCCCTAATACACTGTTTTGTCAAACTACCAAAGAACGAAGTGTCAGTACAAAGGTCGAGGTGGTATCAACATTTTTAAATAGTTAAGTATAGCCCCAGCTAGTTTAAGTTTTTTAATCCTAAATAAATTTTTTCAGCGTTCATATACCAACATTGTTTTAAGAAATCTTAGGTTATTTCTAAAAGCTCTATCTATCACAAGATCTATAAAGAAAACCTTGAAGCTATCTTTATGGTGAGTTTACCTTATGACTTTATATTAGGAAATTTATCTTCTTTTTATGAAGTTGTTGTTTTTATTTTTGATGTCCATCTTCATTATTGATGGGTAATAGCATCCTAAGAGATTGCATTTTTTGTAAGCAATTATTAATTGTTTTTATACTTGTTAACATTATAATTCTACTCTTTTGCACAAAATTGATTTCATCACTTTCAAAATATTGTGAAATTATTTTCCATGCCCAGTTTGATTTTACCGTGCATAGCGGCAGAAACACACGATTGCTCTTAGTTTTTTTTCTCCAAGATCTGAAGATGTGATCCTATTTAAAGAATTTTTTTTAAAAAATATTATCATTTTTATGGCTATCAGACAATTCTTTATTTTGTCAACAAAATATCTCATGCTTTTTACAAGCTTCAACTAAAAGTTCACTCCAGCATCACTACGTTCGAACTGTTCTTGAGTTTGGTTCAAGGACCGCAAAAATTATATCCTAATAAATGCAGTTCCAAGAGTAATTTATTCATCCTAGAATTTAAAATACCTCTCCTCTTACTATTTCTTGTTGGTGATGCTAGTAATACTGCATGTTTCACTCAATCCTTATGTAAAGAAAGGTAAATGTATATACTGTTTACCACTCATTTTATAGTAATTCTTATACATGATTATGTAAAATGAAGAAGGTCACAGAACAAAAAACTACGTTAAACATGTTGTAAAAATCAAAGATTATAAATATAGTTTATTAGTACCATCAAAAGTACGTTCCATTATATCAGGACATTTGTGGGAAAATAGATGCTATGCTAAGTCTATTAGAACATCCAAATGGTCTAAAATTTAATAATGTTTATATGTATTCTATGTCTTTATACCAACCTAAATATATTATACATATATTTCAATATAAAACATCATAATAACACGTTATTGTTTCTATCTTTGTTAACCATATGCAGTAATACCAAAACATTTAATAAGAGACAATTCTAATTCATTGATACTTTCTTAAAAAGATGATTGAAACTTATATCATATTTATGCTGATATATTAGTGCAGATATGACATTTGAAAACTTCAAAGCCATGTGTGCTTACTGCTGGAATAACCCGTATGGTTCTCTATCGATTTTTAAAGATAATAATTTGAATGAGGAACAGTACCGATATTGTTTCCATAATTATATAAACATTTAAATTTAATAGTAGGTGTTATTTCCTTTTCAAACATAATCACTACCACTACATATGTGGTGATGGCCCTCAAAATTAAACCTGATGAAAAAAAACATTAAAACAAAAAGTAATTACATCAAAAAGGGATATTTTAAAAAAATTAAATTTATTAAAGATGGTCAAATATTGCATGAAAGTGTATTCCAACTCATCACTAAGCATTTGGAAGCGATTGAAAATTAATTAGTGCCAAAAAATAAAAAAAAAGATGATATTCTTCTTCAGTCACCTTCGAGAATGATGGATTTTAAAAAAACCTGTCCGAATCTAACATCGAGCTTGTTGATGTCAAAAATGACATAGATTTTAATGAAGATAGAGAGACAGTAATTTCAGAATCGGTTTCAATTATAACGTTTTTTGAAACAGATGATAGTACTCCAAAAGAGAAGCATAATACAACGATGATGACATCTTTTTTAACAGAACCTCGTCATCGAAAAAGGAAGTTAATATTTTCAGGATACAAGTCAACACCAATCAATCTTCGAAAGCAATTAATTTAAAATATACAATAGCAAAGGGTTGAATAGAAGGAAAAAAAACAGCGAGATTATGAACAGTAACCGAACAAAACTATGTTTGAAAAATCATTAACTGATTATGAGAAACAATATCATCATCTCCCAATGAGATATACACAGAGGTTTATGAACGACCCAAACAGTAAGAACATTGATACAAAATTTCAAGAGGTAACAAAAGAATTGAATTTAATGGACCTGAGCTTCTAATTACAGAAAAATAATGAAGGTATTAAAGAACTTTATGGTTTAATTTTTAATAAGAATATCCCATATCAACAGTTTATACAAATGCTAGTAATTACATAAATATTCTTTTAAAATCCAGTGCTAATAAGGAAAATTTTAATTCTCATCAAGACTTTATTACAAGTAATAAAAAAATATTAAAAAAAAAAGTTCAACATCATTAGAAGAATTTAAAAATAAATGTGTATAAAAATGTGAATGTAGATGATGATAATGAAGATGAGGAAGATTACAAATTAATAGAACGTAGAGGAATGTTAATGAAAGGTAATGACAATCTGATTAATTATATTTACTGGGACGATCCAAATAAATTGATAACGAGACTGAAATTGTTACCGGAGACAATACGTGTCCTAACAACAAGATCAATTCAACTATTGAAGAGTTGCGAGAAGCTAATATAATAGAATAACATTATTTAAAAAAAATGTTAAAATTTACCACAGAACAAAACGACAAATTCTCAATGATGAAAATAATCAGGACATTAACGGCGAATTTTGTGAACAGGAACAAAAAAATTAGTGGGATATTTATCTCGTTGAAAATATATTAAAACGAAAAGTGATAAAGTGTTTGCTAAATGATTAGATTTTATTAATAAACCCAATAGTTGGAGAATCAAAGACAATATTTTATACAATTTTATTTTTAAACAAGTACAAAAAAAAAAACGAAATTATGTACGACTTTTTATTTATTCAATTAACAAGAAATTGACATACTATTTAATCTATATGACTAACATCAACATAGCTCTATGAAATTCAGTAAGTAAATGCCCAATATATCTGTTACCTGGCGAATAAAACGATATATCTTGATTAAAAAATATGTTTTATATTATGCTTTTACATTTAACTATAATATATATAAAATGAAACGTCTCTCTGTATGTCTGTCTGTCTGTCCGTTAGTGCGCTTATCACTCGAGAACCACCTATCCGATTTATGTATTTTTTTTTTTAATTTATACATAGGTTCTCTGGTCAGGTATATATAATTTATTATATTAGGTAACATAAGGAATAAGTAGTGACGATAATAGTAAATCAAGTGTTTTCTTATTTCATACATATGTTCTTTGCCCAGGTTATATAATAATAATCTATATAATACATACAAAGCGCAACGTCTCTCTGTCTATCTGTCTGTCCGTTTCTGCGCTTATCATTCGCGAGCCACTTGTCTGATTTAGAACTTGCCAGGTTACAGGATATGTTTTATTATGTTAGGTAACATGAGGATAAGTAGTGACAATAAGAGTGAATAAAGTCGGAAAAGTGTTTACCGCTTGCAATACATTACCTAAACCGTTAAATATGGATCATTCGCACGCAAAGGATATAATATATATAAAATGCAACGTCTCTCTGTCTGTTTGTCTGTCCGTTAGTGCGCTTTTCAAGCGAAAACCACTTCGATTTACATGTTTTTTTTTTATTTCATATGTATGTTCTTTGATCAGGTTATATAATAATAATCTATATAATACATATAAAGCGCAACGTCTGTCTGTCCGTTACTGTTCTTATCATTCGCGAACCACTTATCTGATTTACGTATTTTTTTCAAATTAAAAATGTGTGTGTGTGTGTGTGTGTGTGTGTGTGTGTGTGTCTGCGTGCGTGTATGCGTGCGTGCGTGTGTGTGTGTATGTGTGTGTGTGTAAGTGTGTGTGTGAGTGCGCGCACACACACGCGTGTGTTCAATTTTAACACTTTTCATTATTACAAATATAAATAATTTATTTTTTGATTTGGTCATAATA
>CM032452.1:31028510-31193510 GCA_019049505.1 Pachyrhynchus sulphureomaculatus
GGTCCTTCTCGAATTCCAGGATGTGACCATACACATGATACGTAATGTGTTCCTAAATTATTATTTGTTGTAACTTGTTTGCAATCGATATAAGGTGTTATATATAGATAGTAATCGAATCCTTGATTTCCAACATGCTAATTTCTTGACAAGACTATCAATTTTTTACAAGTTTTATGTACTATATCATCTTGATTGAATAAATTCATTATATTTGCAAAAAGATGAAAATTCTAACTACTTTAAATATACCAATTTGTGGTTCTCTTAAAAGTTATACTGAGATTCTTCTATAAATTCATAATCATTTACTTAGATACTGATAAGGTTCTACTATTGAGAAGGGTTATATATTTAAATGTATATGTTGTCCCTAGTTAGTAACAGTAGTAGTCGCTATTTGATACACATAAAATCAAATAAACAATGACTGAAGAACGTCAACGACAACAACGAGAACAAGTATATTTAGTAACAAAAAGAAGTAGAGTTTGGGTTGATCGTGAGGTTATCGACTTAACACCTGGTAAAATGTTAAGTGGGGTCGGTTTATATCAAAATGGTGAATGTATAGCCTGTGGTGTTCGTGATAACGATCTGTTATATCGTCCAAAGGGTCAACAAAGAATGCATTCGAAATATAATGATATCTGGAAGGCTGGGACACATGATCTTGTAGATAAATATGTACAATCAAAATTTCCACGACCCATTGGTGAACGAGAATACCAACAACGATTACAACAACAACGAGAACAAAGAGGCAACCAGTGATGTTCCAGTAGAAACCCCTTGATAATTCTTATTACATATACAGAATGTTTAGTTTTTACGTGATATATGTGTATATTTGTCCTAATAAAGTCCTTATATCCTTAAATATTGGATGTTTTGTTTTTTAAGTGGAATTTATATAGATTTTTAGTTTTTTTGGTACATTCTAATAAAGTCATTATATTCTTACTACTTACTACTATATATATTTTTCAATTGATGAATAAATATGTTATTACTACTATATTTTTTGTTTTTAAGAGCTTTTTATAGGTTTTTTTGGTCGTATTAAAACCCTTATAGGAAATCATTTCTTCTGTCTACTAATAATAAAACACACAGGTTCGACTTAAAAATATTTTTTATTACTAAAAGTATCATCGATTTTTTTACAAAATATTCATTTTTTAACATTGGTTACAAATTTCTTAAATCTAAGTTTATTATTAAATACATTTATTTCCCACGTAGACATTATGGGATGAATATTGCGAGCCATGTCAATAGTGCCATACAATTTGTCGTACTACATTGAACTTTAGCATTGTAGGTTAGATTAAGATCTAAATAGGAAAGTCTTGTCGGTTTAAATGTTGGCAGGTTACATACATTCAAAGTATCTATATCGACCATCTGAAATTGGGATTAGTACGAGTAGTAGTACTAGAAGCAATGTTGTCATGAACGAATCGAAAAACATGTTTTCCTTTTATATACAATGCATCAATATTTTCCAGTACTCTATCCAAAATTTGATTGTAATTTACATAGCCGGAAGAATATCGTAAACCATGTTCCTTTTCAGACTTACAAACAGCTCTTTTATTAAGTTGAGATAATTGGGCAAATGCAATTTTCGGTTTCAACACATAATGACTTGTCTGTAAACCATTTGATATAGTAATTTCTTTAGCATGGAATTCTTCCACATAATCCTCATCATTAGCATCATCGGCAACAAATAAAAAGTTAAATCCCTGATTATCGAGAGCAGCCGACTTCATCGTGTCACAGTTACTTTACAACTACTAAAACATTTACAAAGCAAACACATATAATATGACTTTGTACAAATGACCACCACATATAATCATCATCATCATCAGAACTGACTCACTACAGATTTTCCTTGTTTAACTGATTTGACCCTTATTTGTTTGTTCATAGTAGTAGTTTGTTTTGATTAATAGTTAGGTCTCTAGATATTTTAATATTCAAATTTTACACAAGGAGGGTTAATAAAATTTTTAACAAGTTTTAAATGAGAGAAATATTTATTTTCTTAAAAAAAACGTTTATACAAAATACATAAACTAAAATCTAAACAACTGTATATAAATAAATATTACAAAATCTTATATCCTAACTTAATTACATACTCCTAACTTAAATGTACATCTGAATCATCATCATCATCATCATCCGCATTGTATCCATCTGACTTATCTACATCCATTTCATTGTCTGATTGTTCAATATCCATTTTTTCAGCATCCTTCTTCTCCTTCAACCATTTTTGTTGTAATATATTTAGAGGTATATTGTCATCCTCATTATTATCATCATCAATCTGAGCAGTTTGTTGTTGTAACCATCTTTGTTTTAATATATTTAATGGCAAATTTTCTTCTTCTTCTTCGGCAATTTCTTTTTCTCTTAATTCTAACAGTCTTAGTAATTTTTCATTTCTTTTAGCAACTTCCTTGACATATTCTTCTTCTTCAGTAAACATCATTATTATTTAAAATATTATTATTATTATTAAGGAACGATTAAATGAAAAGTTGAATTTGTATTGATTTTAATACCATTCTATACAAATATTTATAGGGGATTTAATTACGTACATAGTCGTCATGAGAGTCCATATATATTCGTTAAAAAAATATCCAAAAGATAAGCGAAAATGTAAACTATGCGTTTACAAATTAGTCTATTAAAAATACAAAAGATAAGCAAAAATGTAAACTAGTCGATCCGTTTTGTCTGTAAAAATGTTGTCTGATAAAGTTTTAAGTAAACATCAAATGCGATAGCATTGTAAAAAAAATTGATAATTTACTGCTATAATTTGCATATAAATTTTCCAAATATCAAATGGCGTGATTTATTTTTTTCCTGTATTTACTATATGAACATTAAAATTCTTACTCCGAGTCAATTATTACATCTCCGTGTGTAGTAAAAGATTAATAGTTACTTTTTCATCAAAAAATGTTGTTGATTTTCGAATCGGAAGATGTCAAAGTGGTGCATATCAACATGTTGTATATTTTAATTAAAAACTTATTCGTGTGAGTATTGTTTCATATAATCTACTACTGGTATATATTTAGCTTGATTTAATGATTGACTTAATTAGCATATAAGTAATATTAAACAATGTTCAAGAGGAATTAGTATATTCTTGCGTTAAGTAACTAGTTAATTATGTTAATTGAGAGAATAATTAGAATTTTCTTATAAAATATCTTTTATTTCTTTCACAGACGTGATATGATAGATAGCTGAGGATGTGTGTTTAGTAGAGAACGAGATAGAAATCGAATAAGAATGGTTTCCTCTTCCTCATCGTCGTCATCGTCGTTAATAAGTTGGAGATGTCAGAGTAAAATAACCTTTTTGGGTCATAAACCTTATAAGGAGAATACCTATTGTTCCAATTGTACTCGATATTACAAAAAGGCTTCATGGCAAACTGTACGTAGCTTAGGCTATATACCAAAAGATACTTTGGAAAAACAAAAGGAAAAATTGGAAAATGAAGACGAGAAACAATTTGCTAAAGAAAGTCTATATAGTCAATATAGATCCGTAAGAGACCGAAATGAATCATCATCTACAACAATTGGTGTATGGCTTTCAAAACCCAAAAAGAATTAACATAAAAATATATTATTAAGTAAATATTTTGGTAAATATGTATATAGTACAAAATGTCTTTGGATAGAGGTTGAATAAATTATTTGTGTTAAATGTAGTTTTAGTAAACTCTAATAATAATAAACATGTTATTACTTAAATATATTGTCTATTTTATAACTGGATACAATTTAAAATACACAAGTACTAAATATTAGCTAATTACATACTAAAAAATATTCTACAACTATTGTTTTTTCTATTTATTCCTCGATAAGATACCAAATAGTAGTACACTTGTAACAATAATCCCGTAGTCTGAGTCGAGGTTGAAGTTGTCGAACAGCATTGTTACGTCTAATGATTAAATTTACTTGAGCTATATGTGTTTAAAATGGTATACTTTTCGATTCTCTCCAACAACCACTAGATAAATAAGTAAAATTCATGTTTGTTAACAGCACACAAAGTTGTTATTTCTATGAATATTTCTAGAATACTGATGTCAAATTATTCCTTGAGAAGATACCACATAGTTATACGGGCACATTTGTAACAATAAACCTTTACTCGAGTTCGAGGTGGAAGAAGATGAGTTAGATATGGAAAATTGTGTTTTTCTCTCCAACAACTAAGTAAGTAAAATTCCAAAGTATGTTTTTTTTTGTTAAGAGTAGTACACAAAGTTGTTTCTATAAATGAGATCTTAATAATACTAATGACCGATACATGTGTTCTTCAACTATTAAATAGTCCTTTCTCCTCCTCGTAGTTTTCTATTATTTTTTCTACATGTCGACAATCAAATAATATATTTGTCTTTCGTTTCCAAAAGTACTTCTTCTCGTTCTAAACAGTCTTTCAGATTTACGAAAATTTTCGTTCCATCTTTCACTTGTTGTTCTAAATCCTTTTGATATTTGGACAAATCGTTATATAACTGATAGATTTCACGAGTCAGATCGGTCAAATTACGTTTAAAATTTGCAATTTCCTCCTTAAAATCGGCAATTACTACATATGCTACTTTGTTTTTTTCTTGACAAATTTGCAATGTTTCCGTTAGATTTGTTCTCAATAAATACAAATCCGATTCCAATTTAATATTTTCCTTGAGCAGAGTAATATGTTTCGTATAATTAACCGACATTGTTCAATTAGCAGCAAGGTATTCATATTATTGAATTTTTCCCATACAAATATCATTAATAGCTTGTTCATTATCGTATAAATCCATATAATTGTCCAGTGATTTAATACATTCCTGATGCAAGTTTAAACTGGTATTATAAAGCGAATGGTAATCCTCTAATAAATATTCATAATTTTGATTACAAGAATTGTTGATGACGTCATCATCGTAGTTGTTTGTACTTTGAACAAAAACAACAGCAGTTGTAAACAAATAGTTTAATAATAGATATGTAGAGAATATTTTAGGATAATATTAGTTGAGTGAATGAATTTATTAAAATAATACCAAAAATTTATTTAGCATCTGTTTTATAGAGATCGTTTTTTTCTAAAGAAAATCCAAAATAATAATAATAAGAAGAACCTCTTGTTGCTTGAACAATATAAATAAATAAATTATAATAATTTCAACAAAAAATGGAAAAAGTAAACTTTAACTGTTTAAAATGTGGTTGTAAAGTTAAAAGAACTATAAATAGTAACTATCGAGATAAAGTTAGAATACGCAAATATTGCACATATTGCTTAATTAATTATGTATATGGGAAAAATAGTCTAATTTCCATGATTCTATCAATTACGATGACGACTACTACTAATTTTTACGACAAGTGACCACATTTATCACTAGTAGTAATAGTAATAGTAGTAGGGAGAGATAGTATAAAGAAAGAAATGAAAGTACAAAGTTTGGAGAGCATTAACTAATACACACCCCATATCATTCATTCAAAATGCCAGTTATTGTAAGAGTAAAATGTTCACAATGTAAAGGGGAAAGTGAAATATGAAATCAAAATTGTTTGTCATGTGTGGTAAAAGATCAAATCAAAGAGACCGACGGAGCAAAAACACGTGCCTGCTGAATTTCTTTCCTTTGGCAAAGAAGAACGAGGAATCGAGAGAGAGAATTGCTGCTACAAGACAAGGAAACAGATAAATTGAATAAATCTATATGAAACCATACATCAACAGTTTTCATATTATTAGTATCTCTCTCTGCTTACTATTGACACATACATACACACATATAAAGTAATGGCTTGTATAAGAGCTTGGTGGAATTAAATATCCAATTTTCCCGATTTACCATCAAAATTTATCATTTATATTCAAGATTTTGTCAATTGGAATATCATATCATGAAAACAACATTTAGACGAAGATCTAATACGAACTTGTATCAATAAATTCAATTGGCAACTCATCTCCCAATATCAGCAATTAAACGAACGATTTATGACGGAATTTGCCGGAATGTTGGATCGGAATGCAATTAGTATCCATCAAAACTTGACTGAAGATTTTATCCGTCGACATAGAGAACAAGTTAATTGGACATTTATTCAAAAATTTCAACGAGGAATCAGTCCTGCCTTTTTGCATGAAATGAAACCCTACATTTATCAACAAGAACAATTCAATTGTTGTTGTTAAATCAGTATAATCTTAAGTATTTTATACTTGTGTGTATTAATTTTCTGTATATTTTTTGATAAAAAAAAGTTATCAACAGTACAAGTTTCTTTGTTATTTTTAACTACATACTGATAATACACTTTAATTTTATCATTGCATCCAAGCACGCTCTTAAACCATTTATACTGAATATTCAATACATTTTCATCTACATCTTATCTGGTAAATTTTTTGACCTTTCTTATTTGTTTTTGCTGAACTCTCTCGCTCATACATTTTTTAGGGATTTTGTTGTTATAAAAAGATTGAATTGGTAAATACAAGCATTAGTTGTCAGCTTTCCTCTCACAACATATATATTTATATCATATAGTTCTTTGTTTTTGTTTTGTGTGTAATTACTTAATCAGGTGGGTTTAACAGGAAAATATATAACAAACCACATCATATCTAATTCGAATTGTTGTTTGCAGTATGTTGTCATCATCCGCATCTTTGAACGAATCTACTATGCCTACAACAAGTAAATCATCTAATCTAATGATTGATATGGATGCATCAGAACAAACTCCTACTACTAATACTACTATACATAAAAACAAGGAAAAATTTCAACTTTGTAAAAAAATATATTTTTGGATGGTCTTATATATATAGGACAACTCAATTTTCTCAAGAGATATTCAACTGTACACCTTTATAATTCTGTTAAATAACAACGACAACAAAATAGTAGTGAATCACCACAGTATTTTAGGCAAAACCTGTACACGTTAACAATTATGAATAAAATGCAACAACAAGAAGAAACAGAGAAATCTCTATTTGAACGTTCACCACTCTCTCAATTGTATTTTTCATTAATATTTGATTCGTTGGAAAATTTTGATGAAAAGAATATTATCGCTAATATAATGGAAATTCCCACAGAAATATTTGAACAATTTCCATCAGTAATTATTATCCCTAATAAGTCAAATATTAAGGATATTGTTTGGAAAATTATACAAAAACAAGAGAATGAAATAGATTTAAGTTCAGCCATAAAATATGTAAAGGCTCAAATTAATTTTTTCACCTTATTATCAAAATACGACTTTTTCAATGAATATGTATTTTTACCCTATTATCCCAAAATGTATAATAAAGCTCATTTTTCCGACTTGTATGTACGTATAGAAAGAGCAATTCAAATACTCGACGACAACGACAGCTGTAATTCGAAAGCAGCAAATATAATTATTCCAGGAAATAATTCTTGTTGGAAAGCCTATAAATCAGTTGCAGGTTTCGATTTTTGTATTAAACAGGATACATTTTGTCCCGCAGGGAAAGCCACAAAGATTGAACTGATTGAAAGGGTAAATCTTCCTATAGGATTCTATGGACAAATTATTGCAAGATCCTCTACGAATGCTATAGGAACTATACGGATAGGCATCGTAGATGCAACGTATAATGGGCCTCTAATTATTTATTTTATCTCGGATGAAAATATTTTATTGGAAAAGTATCGAAAAATTGCGCAATTAGTTATATGTCCTTTGGTAAATGCTTGAATTGAAAGAAAAATTACAAGTCTGAAGAGTAGTTTTATCAAAAAATCCAACAATTTTGGTTCTTCGGGAAAATATAAAATTCCCGCTACCTAATTCTTTCAACAATATTATGCACAACCTCAAACAGATGTTGAAATTGCTGATTATAATCGATGTACTAGAAATTTAGTCTATTCCGATTCTTCCGATTCTGAATAAATTATACATTTTAGTTATCAAAGTCTTTTATTTACCTATTTGTTTGTTATTGTTGTACCTACTGTAGTACAAACTGTACAGACTTTCTCACACCAGATTAGTTAAGGATTTATCTATTAGTACATATATTCATAAGTTTAACCTAGTAATAATTTGGATATAAAATAAAACAATGTTTATAAGATTTTTGGATTTATTTAAGACTACATCATTTTCATACAAAAAACTTTTTTCAAGGGAAGCCTCGCAATTTCATCCCATATTTCTTGTCGGTTTCGCCTCTAATTGTATATGAATACGTCTCCTTTCCCTTTTTATTTCCAACAGAATATCTCTGAAAATAATAATTATAATAATAAGTAGTAAAATACTCACTGGAATAACTCTTGGAGTAATAACATATTTATAGATAATTCATTCAAATCTTCAGATTCAAATATTAAAAAGATCATTTTTGTTTTATAACTAGCGAATAAAAAAAATATTTTAAGATTTGACTCGGGAAGCATATATAGTATTGGTGGCCTGCTACACAGTTGATTTTAATCATTTTTATCAGAAACTCTCTCTCTCTCTAATAGTAGATATTTAAGACTGACCTAGTAAATTGATAGTTGGGATATAAAATAAAACAATGTTTATAAGGTTTTGTGGATTTATTTAAGAGACAAACTACGTATATTTTCATAAAAAACTAATTTCACAGGCAACCTATAAAATTCCTCCCATTTTTCTCGTGTCGGTTTCTCCTCCAAGCATACATGAATCGTGTTCTGTCCTCTTCTTATTTGCAGACTATCTCTGAAAATAATAATATGTTAGACAAGAAACAAGTGAAATTTTCTGAAAATAATAGAAATGTGATTAGTAAAAAAGTATACTCACTTGAAGAAATCTTTCAGTAACACATACAACATGTCTAATATTTATATATATATAAATATCATCATCTATTAATTCGACTATGAAAAATATCATTTTTTGCTTTCAAACTAGCGAGCGAATTTACACAACAAACAAAATTGTAATTGACTCGGCCTAATATTTATATATTAAATACAGTCTATTAATCATCTGCTATACTTTTTATTTTTTAGGAATATATGTTAATTACACATGTTTATCAGTATAAATGCAACATAACAGTTTAATTTGGAAAATTACCAATTATCTAATAAACTCATATATTTGAAGTAACTAATTCAAAAATAACAAATTTTTGTTGTCCATCTATTCAAAATGTGTGTATATGTGTTAAGAATAGATCAATCAGATCAGCAAACCTATGGAAATTATACAAAAGACAGTAGAATCAAACAAAAATTAAAATGTTAGTTATTTTTTTTTTTTTACACTTGGGAAGTAGGAGAAATATATCAAAAAAATGAATATATACCTAAGTTTTATCAGTTTTTAGTCAGTCATTCGATAGATCATTCAATATGATTGAATCAGATGTGTTTATTGACATTAAGGGATATAATTGCTCTTTTAGATATGTACCCAAAGAGTTGGAAATTTATAATGGTATTTGTTGTGCAAATTATTTATTTAAACCACCATTCTCAAGAACTATAATATCTACTGCTGAAGATCAAATATTGGTTGATTGGTCAGAACAATATTATGGTTTATGTTGGAAAAATGGATTTGTTGAAATAAATAATATACAGAACATTTTACAAGATGTATCGAAAATTTATCAAACTTCATATCAAATTTATGTCAAAGAGAACGCAAAAGTGAATATTTTAAAGAAATTCTTAAATGGGGACTACATACACAGCATTTCCATTCAACAAGAACCTAAATTAAGTCAATTTAAGGTGATTCCAGAGTATTATTTTCATAAAAATATTAATCCATGGCATTGTACATTATCCAATGTAAAACTACTATATAATTATCGAAATTGTTGTAACTAAAGAATTTATTTGTTTGCTTTTAGACAAATAATATTGTTTCATATATTATATTTACAAGCTATTTCAGTTTAATTATTATTCAAATCTTTAGTAGTAACATGAGAAAAAAAACAACTTTTACGTTTACATTTAACGTTACGACAACGATATACAGTAAATCTAAAAGTTGTTTAAATTATTACATTCTCAGTGCATTTGAATCTACTCCTTATCAACTGATTTTAACCTTTCTTATCTGTTTTTACTGAACTCGAATTTATATAGTTATTAATAAAGAATATTATACATTGCAATTTGTACTTTATCCAGTATATTTCACATCCTCTTATCGGCAAAAATTTGATCTTTCTTATCATATTTGTTGAACTTTCATTTAATTTTTACAACTGGTTTTTGTTGGTATCATTTTGTACCAGGCAAAATCTTATTTACATCTCTCTTAACACTAGAATTTTTAGTTAATTTAATAATACATATTGCTTTATAGGTATTTTGTACTTGTAAGTATTTTTTAGTCAGTAATTATACAATTCATAGTTATTTAATTTTTCTCCTTTTTAAGGCATATAATGCATATATAGTAATTGTAAAGAAGATTTGATCAAATTAGACGAGACTAGGCTCATTTCATACAGGTTGTTCTTGTAATATTAAGTTTTTGATGGAGGAACATCTTGTCTGCTGATCTAGATTTGAACAAATATTGCATTCATTTTATTAACATTTTTGGAAATGTTTCGTTCTTCTTATAGGATAAAACAAACGACTAAATTTATTTTACACAACTTATTTAGGCTAGGTTAATTTAAAGTTTTACTTTACTCTTTTGTAATTATAACATTTATTACCGTAATATTAATATATTTCTTAAATCTATGTGCTCATACTTGTGTTTTATTTAACTCTCTCTCTCGCTCTCATCTTCATCCATATAACAAAATCCAACGAGTCCAAAGTAGGCTAAGCTCATCTCATTTTAACATATATATTTTACTAAAATACAATCCAACGAGTCCAAATTAAACTAATTTAGGCTCATTTCATACATAATATCAATATAGTAGGAAATTGTGAAAAAAAAACAACTTTTACGTTTACATTTAACGTTACGACAATGAAATACGCTAAATTTTTTGGTCTTTAACTTATTGCATTCTCAATACATTTTACTCAACTCCCTATCAGCAATTTTTGACCTTTCTTATCAGTTTTGTGACCTATCAGACCATTTACAACACTCTGGATATCACGTCATTTCTATTTTTAGAATATTACGCAGAATTTTACTTGTTTTCAATTCAAGGAAATTAACATGAGTCATACTTTTTGTTTACATTTAAGCTTATCTTCAACTTTTTTACCGACTTTACGGCGCCAAACAAAAAAATAGGGGAACATTTACCAATTTTTACCTCTAATATACATCCTAATAAGGCCTTTTTTGAACACATTTAGCACCTAAATATTACCTATTGAACCACTTTTACACCATAGCTTTTACACTTCAACCATCAAACACTAGCTAACACCCATTTTTCTCCTTCAACCAATCAAATTAATACTTTTATTATCAACCTTTTACACAACAACCTATCATACATGCCTTGTCCAATTGCTAACACCCATTTTTCCTATTAAACCCATCAAATATTACTTTTCTTATCAACCTTTTACACTACATACACATTCAACTTATCAAAATACTACTTTTCTTATCTTGTTACGCCTACTTTGGTGCAATCAGACCAATCAAAGCTCACCTAAACTAATGCAACTTCTCCTCTAATGAAAGTTTAAAGGAGTTTTAATGAAGTTAAGATACCCTGCTAATATCGGCTCTATTGAAATACACCTTATAACGTTACGGTAAAGCATTTACCGTTACGATAAACCCAAAAATTAACAGAGATCTAACCTTGCCTTCTACTATAAGGATCTTTTGACTACCTACCTTTCAACCATCGTTTTCAACTAAAACAACCCTTATTATTACGAATAAGGACCTTTTATACACTCATTTAGGCCTTTTTGACCACTTTTCGTCAAAAACTACCCTATTCATACATATAAGGACCTCTTGCACCACCTTTTGCCACTATCAACCCCTTTTTCACACATTTTACACAAGAATTAATAAGGCCTTTTTGACACATCCTGTAGAGGGTTTGTGACATCAGGGAAAACTTATACGGACGATAAACGCATTACGTTAAAATGCCAGGTAACTTCCTCGATTCGAAGGTTTTGTCTGAATTCAAAGCAAAAATAATGTAACTCACCGGGAAAGTTTAACGTTACGACAAGTGAGCGAGAAACTCATTTATATTTAATCCAATGCAAGAAATAACCTAGAATACCAAAATTACAGAGGGTGTTTGACTTTACAACAAGTGAGCCAGAACCCCGGCTGTTATACTAGTAATACCTAATATATCTGTTCAATAAACTATATCCACATTAATCTTCAATATAGACAAGGAAGTAGTATTCTTACTTTTATTATTGTGTATATTATATTCTGACTTTTAAACTGAAATTAATCTTAATTAATAAGCTCACTCTATATATTGAAGAACTTATGGTTAAAAATTAAAAAGAGAAAAAAAAAACAAAAATGATATATTCTCAATGATTTTTAACAATACGTCCTCAAGTAAAATTTATGTTCTTTTGCCACTTTAATGAAAAATATTAGCAGCTAAATACATATCCCTTCTGATTTGGTGCTCATCGCCCACGTTCCTTTAAAATTTATTGAATTCGGTATAATTTTAAGTTATGAATGCTGAAGGGAACTATAAATAACTACTACAAATTGAATCTTAACTTAAAGTCTACTCAATGTCTGTTTAATATTAGAGACTTCTAGGTATAAACAATTGGAAATTTTTTTACAATAAATTTGAAGAATATCTTAAAAGCATTTTAAATAAACATCAACTGAATTTTGAGGCTAAAAACTCTTCTTATATTTGAATTTGCTCAGCACTGGTTATCGAACACAATAAATTGCATTTAATATTACATCAGATAATTTTCATAAATTGACAATCGATACCCTTAAACATATAATTTACAACAATATTTTCGTACGGTTTGGATTGGTATATCTAAATACAAGAAATTGAGTAAAGGCAACTATCAGCGACATATCTAGCATTAAATGAAATTTCCAAACGACTTTACCATGTAAAAGGAGACTTTATTAAGATGGTATTTACCATAGTAAATATTAATCACCTGTCATTAGCCACTGGATTTATGTCAGTGTATGTGACAATTAATCAAAATTATTTAAATAAAAAACACTATCTAACATACTAATTAAAAAGGAAAAGCACTAATTAATGTCGAAATAACACAAGAGTACATGGATACAACTATTTTTACAGTGCAAGTAATGAAAATAATGAAATTAGCTACTTACCAAGAACATTATTAGCCAGATTAGAGAGATTAGAAATTGTAAACTGGTACCATGGTTATGAATAGCAAGAGCGCCAGATAAAAAAAACTAGGAAATTGTTAGTCAACAGCAAAAACGGAATTTCAGTTATAATTTTCAAATAAGATACAATCTTGTGAAGATGAAGACACAGTATTTCTACTGTCTTAATGTTTTGCATTATTTCTTCGTTAATAACGGAATTTCTATATCTGTTGACAAGATCTGTTACTTTCTGATATCTAGTTTTTTAAAAAGATAACAGTAATGTTGCGATTATGATACACTGAAATATGGCATAAAGGTGTACTACAAAGAGACAAAATGGGAATAATACTGACAAGGGTAGATTAGCCCAATAAATTTTGAATACTGGAAACCATATAAAATATGCACTGTATGAAACTACCAATACCAATAAACTAACTGAGATTAAATAATATTTGGCATTTCTTAACAAATTTTCTTCAAATTTCGACAGTTTAGTGGACAAAATATTATCAATTAATGTGAATTTTCTAAAAAGTTTGCACCAAATTAGTCTTTTAGTATAGGAGTTGATGATAGCCACAAATGATGTAAGGAAAACAGACGTATGTGATAGTATATCCAAGAGTACCAAAATATTTTGAACGACGTGTAAGTGAAAACATATTAATAACCAAACTAAAATATCCAAGAGAGCGAAAACTGCAACTTTGATCTTATAACGTTGCTCTAGGAATAAAATATTATTTTTGAAATCATAGAATGGCACAATACTGAAGAAACTAAAGAAACCTGCCATTGACTTAAAAAAAGAATACTTTTTGTTGGGAATCCATTTTAAACAAATGTTTTATGTCGAAACACTTTGAAAGTCCAAGTATTCCTTAACGTGATATGTGTATTAGAGCAGAAAAACTACGTAAATGATATTAGAACTAATTACATCCTTATGAAAATAACAATAAATTATTCAAGCTGTTACAGTAGTTAGTTGAAACATGTTTGTATTAAAAGCTTGGAGACCTATATTTTTAATCAATAATAGCGCAGTAGTGGCAATTGAAAGAAAAAAGGTGTAAATATTTTTACAAAGGAAAATCTCCAGTAATATTGATTCTTACTAATGCAGTAAGAATTATAAAAATAAACTTGAAAACAAAAGTCCTAAATCCCTTTAAAACGTCAGTATCGACTTATTTAAATAAGAAAATATAATTTACAACATAAATCTTCCTTATTGTCACTGTTAAGAAATAATGTAAATTATGGAACAAGATGTACAACTCTATAATTCGTGAGACGGAGGAGTCAGTTTTCTGAACGGCCCAAGTTTCAAATATAATATAAATATAAATCTATTTTGACGAAAATCATTGAGAAATACAAAAAATTTTCTCTTGTGCATTATATTAAACAATAGAGTAATAGAGGCAATATTCTTAATTAAATTATAAATGAGTGAATAGGTTTGGAATCAAAAACGGAATGTGTTGAAAATTTAGTACTACATAATAATAGAAAAATTATCTGGCAGATTATGAGCAAAATTGCGATTTTACTATAGATTCAAATGAACCATCTTCTTTTTTATAATTTCGTTCTCAGTTTCTAGTATCCCTCTACCTTTTTTTGTTATTATTTTCTGTGGTTTAGTTAAGATTAGTTTCGATATTCTTAGTAACCTTCCCCTCTGCTTGTATATTCTCGTTTTGCTAACCTTTTGTGAATAATACATATTTCGTATCTGTTCATCTTTTGTTCAGTTTATTCCATTTTATAGTACAGTAAAACCCCAGTTAGCGACAGGGAGTATAGTATTTTTCAAGGTCTAAGAAAGTGATTTGGCAAATTGATGTAATAAAAACACTACACGACCGTTAGGATCTTCTCACGTATCTGGCCGTAACGGGGTCGTAATTGCAAGAATATTTCATATTCCAGCTTGGATTATCATTGTGATTCAACCACTCAATGCCGAATATACTACCGGATAGCTGGACTGTGATGGATAGATAATACATCATATCATAGTCGCCAAATGAATAAATTACAAAGTTCCACCAGTAGAAAAAGGGAAACAAGCCTTTTTGCACGAACGTGACATATATTTCCATGAAACTTATATAGTTAAACAATTGTTAGAAGTATTAAAAAGCTACAATTTTTCAAAGGAATATGTTTGTGATAAAATTGCAAAGGAGCAGGACACGAAATAATTCGGCTTCCACCATATTATTGTATCTTTAATACGATCGAGTTGATATGGCATAAAATAAAGTCTACTGTATGTGCTCACTATAATACACCTACTTTAAACCGTAGTGTGATTGAGTTGATAAAGACAGAAGTCAAAAACGTAATCATTAAAAACTGGAGAAACCGTATTCAACACGTCGAAAAAAATTGAAAACTGCGTACATAAATAAAAATAGTTTAGAAACTGTAAAAAAACTTATTACTGATTTGCAAGGTAGCGAAATTGAACTAGATATTAATTAATAACTAAAATTGTAACAAATCTACACGAGAACACTGTACACTGTTTTAATATATTTGTGTAATTACTATATTGTGTATTATTCAGTACATAAAACATTAAAATTCAACTGTCTTATCACAATAAAATTTTAAACCCAACAATTATACAATCAGGTATAGTGCGGCCCTGCACGATGCCTTGGCAATAATTAAACACTTTCGAATTTTGTTGGGGATTCAATGGGAATAGGTAGCTAAGTCACTTTCTTAGATTGTGAAAAATACTCTACCCGTGTAAAGTGACTACTTGCACACGCTTTTCAATTACCTGAATTTACAATTAGAAATTTCGATTCTTTTATATCCCCTTATACCGATCCTTCTCTTAAACGACCGTAAGCAACCCATCATCACAATTTTCTTGTTTACATCAATGCTAAAACATATCCTCAATAAAGGGCAATAAAATCTAATAATGACGGGGTTCTTTCAACCAATCATAACGCACCATTTTCTCACTTCTTAAGAAATGTGAATAAGATACAAATTACTTAATAATAGGTGGGTACATAAAATTTGTTTCCTAAGCTCTTCAAATCTGGTTTCAACGTTAGTTTTATTTTGAACTTTTACAAGTTAACGTAAATACTTGAATATGGTAGGAAAAACGAAACGTTTTTCTATCAAAGAAAAAAATTGTTATAATATAAGAAAGTGAAAAAAAGTACTTTGAGATCCAAGAGATTTGCTGAAAAATTTGACGTATGTAAAACCCAAGTATTGCTACAAAAGAAAGAAGTTTCAACGCTGAATAAAAAAGTAAGTCTCCAAAAACCGAAAAACTTGCTGTGGAAGTGTTTTCTAAGCCAGATTTATGTGTAATATAGATATGGATGATTTTAAAGACGAAGATAACATGTCGCTCGCACAACTATTTCCTATTATAACGGGAACATTTTTGAATTTGAAACTTGCATTGATTGTTAGCGATGGGGCAACAGAAAGTGTAGAACTGATGATCATTCAATATATTGAAGAGATACGATAAATCAGTTAATCTATTTCTGATTTTGAAATCGAAGAAATTGCTTTGATAGTAAATATATCTAACCTGTCTGAAGCTTGCGCAAATTAAGAAAGTTTTTTGTTAATATGAACAATTTTGACATGGTTCATATTTATCAGTAATTATTAAATTGTGAATTCCAGTTTTATAAAAATAAGGAAAAAATATAAAACAATGTTTAATTCTCGATTACTTTAAAAAATAAGAATTTTAACATATGTATGTATGTATATACATATATACATATGTACTCTCCAATTACATTTTGTGTATGTAGTTAAATTTAGTTTAATTTTGTTTTTTTTATACATTGAAATTACAATTAACTAAGATAATTAATAAACAATCAACCGGAAAATCACAATACATGGTACATACTACGTTTTCTTATTAGCGACCAATTTTTGATTTCCCAAGTGTGGGCGCTATTGGAAGGTTTTACTATATCATCAAAATTCTTAAATTCTAAACAGTCTGAAAATTTTTATTAATATCACAAGCGCATAATAAACATTGGCCAAGTTAGAATAAAGGTTTTTCTTCCACCCTGAAAATAGAAAATCAATAATTTAAGCGTTTTGTAACAAGTATAAAAAGTGTAATGTGCTATTAATTATGTTTTAGCTAGGGATATTATCTCGACGGGAATTCCTAGCCTGCATTTTTCTGGGAGGAATTAAGTGCATTACATCCGTCGAAAGGCTCTCTTTGTTACAGATGTAACATGTCATGCCAAGACATGTTTGCTTTAAAATTAACGCCTAGCAGATTAAATGACCATGCTGGAGGAATAGAGTGTCCTGAGATTACTATGTCATATTCCGCAACGTTAACTTCTTTAGAAAAAACTACCACCTACATTTTACTTGGCTACTATTACCTTGAGATAGAATTTCTTCCAGGTCTTTGTTACGTTCCAACTCTCTGCGAATACTTGCATGATTAGTCGATGTTCAAGTTTCTAAAGAGAATGAAAAGTTGGCGTACTGTCATTTACAAGGCTATAGGTTCAAGGATAATGCAGTGATATAAACAACGATTTTAATACTAACATCAATAAGACCTATAAAAAAAATAATAGAACAAGCGGACCGAGAGATCTCCCTGCTGAGCAAAATATAAAATGGATCCTAAAATTCTTTTAGTTCCTAAAGTAGATATTTATGAGAGACGGAGAAACAATCTTAGATAACTGAAAAGACGTATGGATAATTCGCAAGAAAGGAAGATGGATTGATTTTGCAAATAACAGATGTATTTTAATCACTAGCATTCCGAGTCAATTTTTCGAGAAATTCCTAATACAATTTGTAGAAAAAAAAAATGGTTAGTATAAAATTGAACAATAAGCGGATTTTCAACATAGTCGTTTTTGTATTGATCATATATTCAGCTTAAGACATCTAAACAAGAAAAAAGTTGGGCACAATTAAAAAGTTACGTATATTATTTGTAGATATTATGAAAGCTTATGATACCTATAAATTAATTATGGCAATTACTGGAAAACTCTCCAATTAATAATACCAATGCTTTACGATAACAAAGGGTGTCAGGCAGAAATGTTGCTCATCGTCAGTACTATTTAACATCTCTTAAAAAGGTATTTTCACACTGTGCAGAGTGAATCGCTGTTATTTAATAGGTTGCGGAAGAGCTGGCATCTTGTGTTATTATCATCATCTTTCTCATTTTTGTTTAAGATGTCGTTTTTTTTTTTTCAATTTTGAGGCCTTTTTGGATAATTCCTGTTACGTAGTGTTATACAGTATTTACTTTTGCAATGGATAAAATTTATTATGTGGAGTATTACTAACTAATGTTAAAAGAGAGCAATTTGTTTATTACGGATGTTAAGTTCGTGTTCGGCTAGCCTGACGCATATTGGTTTGTCCTATGTAGGCTTTATTGTAATTGCTGCATAGAATAATGTTTATGCTCTGAGTTTCTGGCTTTAGCTCTAGCTCCTTTGGAATTGTGGGTGATGTTTCTCTTGTTCTATTGTATTTCTGTAGGTGGCGTCCAGTACGCCGTGCTATTCCTTTGAGATAGGAAAATGTAACTCTAAGTTTGTTTCAGATTTCTTTTTTGTTTTTTTTTTAGTATTCCGTACGGAACACTTATAAGATTACTTCGGTGTCTGTCCGTCTGTCTGTCTGTCTGTTTGTCCGTCTTACTGTCTTTCACACCCGATTTTCTCCGAAACTATTTGTCATAGCATGTTGAGATTTGATAATAATATAAGAATTGATGGCCTCGTAGAGCCATATAGATTTAAAAGTTAAACTTTGACTTGAGGGGTTAGTTTTGAGGGGTGAAATCGGAAGAGAGAAAATTTTTTTTACTAGGTTATCGAGTGTGGTGTCAAATGAAAGCTTGTGTAAACACGAGTAAACAATATATATATATAATGTTATACTTGTGCGCACTTTTCTTTAAATTATTTTTAAAAAATCGAGTGCAATATCTTTAATAATTTATCTGGTATATAAAAAAAAAAATTCAAAGTGATCAATTTTCAGTAAAGATTGGAAACAAACTTTGTTGAAAACTCATTTGGGGCGTGTTTTGTGAAGTCACTGATCATTTTATACCTCTGTAACAAAATTTTTTATTTTAAAAGCAATCAACGTACGGAACACTAATTGCGCAAGTTCAACTTGCATTTGACCGGTTATTTTTAATTTATTTATTTATTGTATTTGTGCTATATCTGTTATATTTGGGTATTTTTCTGTTCCTGTTTATCTTGTCTTACCTGTTAGTGTTATCAGTTAGGCCTAAAGATTTTGAGAGAGGTGTTGGCTACGGCCTGAAATGAGTGTTGATGAGAATTAACATACAAATACCTGTTAGTACATATATGCTGATTTTCTGTATACTGTAAGCTTAAAGTGTTTTTTCTGCTATCTCTTGTACGAACACGTCTAAGAAAGACAGTTGGCAGTTTTCTTCTAGTTCAAATATGAATTGAATTTTCTGATGTAAATAATTTACATGAATTAAGAATTTGTAGAATTCATCTTTTCTGAAGAGACATCAGACGAATCTGTCATCAGCGTACCGAATTAAAAATTTTTCATTTTAAGCCCGCTTCATTTAACTACATTCGTTTAAAATAAGTTTTGAAAAGGTTGGCTATGGCTGGTTGCAGAAAAGAGCCCATAGAGGTGCTTTGTATTTGCTATATATTTAGTTATCAAACAAGAATTTCTGAGGCAGTGTCTGGTAAGATCCATTATGTGAGATAGAAGATATTCATTGTGCTTAATTTGTTAAAGAGCTTCATATACGTGGATGCTAGGAAACTGAGACTTAACGTCGAAATTTGCTATTATATCTTTTTCTTTGAGATTTCGAGTATTAGGAATCTGAATGAAGTTCTCAGAAATTGTTTTCATATAATTTGGCTTGCTGTACTATGAACTGCCATATACCGGTTAGGTATTTTTCCAGTTTGTTGAGAGGTAAGTTGAAGGAATTTACAACTGACCACAGAGGGTTATCCAGTTTTTAGATTTTCGGAGGATTATATAAATTAGAGCATCTGCTAAATCCTTCTCGGAGAAACAGCTTCAATACAAAGTGTTTCATTTAAAAAATATAAAGTTTTATCATGTCAAAAACGCGATATGCGATTGTTTCACTTCTAACACTTTAAAAAATCTTTGAAAACGCTGCAAATTTGGTATTTGATATTTTCTGCTAATTCTTCGAATAAATGAGGTAATGTGGTGGGTCATTTATATCAATTACCATGTAGAATTTTGAAATATGAAATTCAAAACTAACATAGATATTGCTAATAAAAAAGTAAATCTATCTGTTTAAATCTTTTTCTACTTGCACACTCTATGTCCTAATACACTATTTTGTCAAACTTCCAAAGAACAGTGTCGGTACAAAGGTCAAGTATAGCTCCAGCTAGTTTAAGTTTTTAATCCCAATTAAATTTTTTCAGCGTTCATATGCCAACATTGTTTTAAGAAATCTTAGGTTATTTCTAAAAGCTCTATCTATCATAACATTTATGAAGAAAACCTTAAAGCTATCTTTATGATGAGTTTACCTTATGGCTTTATGTTAGAAAATTTATCTACATGGCAAGTTTCGTCGCTATATTAACACCGGAAGGTATGATGACAGATGACATTCTAAGATTAATGGAGGAAAGACGATTACACAAAAACAGAGGTTACAAAAGAGAATATAGTAGACTACACACACAAATACAAAAAGAAATTTAAACAGCTAGAGGAGGTGCAGGAAAAGTATGGCAGATTTAATGTCTATCGAAAAATCAAAGATTTAAGTGGTGAACGGAGAACGAAATCAAATAGATCATCAAGGAAACGTTGTTATCGATAAAGAAGAGAAACTGAAGATATGGCAAGACTATATTACAGAATTATTTTCTGATGCAAGATCAGATTAGCCACAATTCTCGATAGATTTGTTTAGGCTCCGTATTAGCAGTGATGAATTACGCATTGCAATAAATCAACTGAAAAATGGAAAAGCCACCGATCCCGAAGAATTCCATGGGGGGTTTCTTAGGCTCTTAGATGAGGATGGAATTAAGTGGCATACGGTGACCTACAATAAAATCTATGATTTTGACAGAATACCAGACAGCTGGATAAGGTCTGAGTATATAACGATCCCAAAAAGATGCAGGCGCTAATAAATGCAGAGGATATCGAACAATTAGCCTCATAAGGCATCTTTTAAAAACATTTCTTAAAATCATTCACAGAAGAATATATGTATATATATATATATATATATATATATATATATATATATATATATATATATATATATATATATATATATATATATATATATATATATATATATATATATATATATATATATATATATATATATATATATATATATATATATATATATATATATATATATATATATATATAAATATACATACAATACATACATATATATATATATATATATAATATATATATATATATATATATATATATATATATATATATATATAACTCATAATTATTCAAAATTGCGAGTTTATTGGTTCTTACAAAACAAACGAGTTCTAGTGTCTAAACTTAACTAAAGAGTGACTTTGGATGTTGAAGCGTGGCACATGTCCTCAGCATACTTTTCATAAGATGGTACGTAATTACCGAGTGCTAATCGCAAGCATGATGACATATGTTCGTCAGTTAGTCGATTGCCATATTTTGACTTAATTATCTTCACTTCAGAAAATGCAGACTCGCACAAGTAAGTTGACCCAAACATTGCCGTCAGTTGAAGGGCGATTTGCCTTAGATTCGGATATTTATCTTCAGATATAAAACACCAGAATTTTGTAACAGATGTTGTGGCTTTGAGATGTATATCTCATATAATCTGCACTAACTTATTTTCAACAGAACATGAGTCCAGTAACCTGAACTGACTTGCTATTTCAGTAGCTAATTCTTCAATGTTTCTACACGAAAAAGGGATAAATGATGCGATATTTGCCAATTTACTGAAATCATAAAAACGTATTTCGAATTGGCCCAAAATATTTGATAATTCTGCCTCATAAATATCATAATTCAACTGAGGAGTCCTTGCTTTCAAAGACGGAAAATTTTTCAGATCTTTTCTTTTCAGTTGTTCTATCATAAGTTGCAATTTACTTTTGAATGCGTTTATTGCGCTAATCATCTCAATAATAGTTTTTCCTTTACCTTGAAGCTCCAAATTAATGGTGTTTAAATGCATTGTGATGTCTGTCAAAAATGCCAAATCAGTCAGCCATTTTCCGTTTTTCAGCATCTGAGTGTCATCACCTCTTTCTTCCAGAAAAGCTGTTATTTCGGGCAATAATTCTTGGAACCTTTCTAGGAATTTTCCGCGACTCAAACACCTGACGTCCGTGTGAAGAACTAAATCAGTGTTTTCAGCTGACTCACTATCTTCCAACTGCAGTTTAAAGAGCCGTCGTTGCAAGCTACGTGCACGGATAGAATTTACAATTTTTATTGCAATGCCCATAATCTCCTCCATGTTTAGAACTTTTGAACACAAAACTTGTTGATGTATAATGCAATGGAAGGAGAAAAATGAAGGGAAATCATCATTAGCTCGACACAATGCCACAAAACCGTTTTTGTTTCCAGTCATTGCTGGTGCTCCATCGGTTGTAATGCACACTAGTTTATATATTGGTAGCTTGTAGTTTGTTACAAAATTGAAGAAAACCTCATATATATCTTCGCCATGGGTCTTTCCTTTCAGAGGAATCATTGTCAAAAACTCTTCCTTAGCCGACATGTCATTGAATACCATTCGAATAAAAATACACAGCTGGGCAGTGTCTGTCATATCGTTGGATTCGTCGAACTGTAAAGAAGAGTATGTACATTCCATGATATCATGTTTTAGTTTATCTGCCATGTCCTGACTCATGACTTCAACACGCCTTGTGACAGTCGGACGAGATAACTGAAGTTCTCTAATAGCAGACATAATCTCTGTTTTATTTTTAGAATCTCCAAATAAAGTCTGACCTGCTTCAATAAATGCTTCCTTCACAACCAATCCATCATCAAATGGTTTCTTGTGTTTCGCCAATATATGAGATATTTTAAATGACGCGATCGTTGCAGCTTTTGATTGTTTGGCTGGTCTTGTGAACATGGTTTGTTCTTTTTTCAAACAAGTTATCAAATCACGTACTTTTCGTTTTCTTAATTCACTCTGTGACGGAAAATCCTTTTCATAGTTTTTATGAACCGTTTTATGATGCCTCTCTAAGTTCCCACGCTTAGGTATTGCAACTGACGCACGGCAAATGAGACAAATGCACTTATCCTTTACCATACAAAAGAACAATTCTTCCTCCCAATCGTTATTAAAATGATTAGTTTTACTTTTCATCGCCGCACTCATTTTGGACTATTTATTATTAAACTTTGTATCGATGTATCGCCTTCAAGTTACAACTCAGACTGACTCCTATTCCTGCAGGCGCAACATTTATATCGGCGCGAACGAAGTCTCGAATGTTCCCGTCAAACACGCCGCCCGAAAAATCGGCGGGAATCAAAAACGCGACTTTTCTTTGACAAGTACCGCGCGTTCCTTTGATAAAGCCGCCTTTTGCCGCTAGCCGGGGGTTATTACGATAAAAGAAAGTGACGGCCTATTTGTGGATCGAGTAAATTTTAGTAGTTTATTCATTACATTTTGTTTTAGTTACCTAAAACAAAATGTATGAATAGTTCTATATCGGAATTTTTTCTCGAGATCGACTCAAAAAGCACTCGCGATCGACTTATCGATCGCGATCGACCGTTTGAGCACCACTGCCCTAGTGGATAGGCTGTCACTTTTTTGTAGGGTTCTGGTTTTGTCAAAATCGATTTTGTGACCGATACTGTGTGCATGTTGTGCTAGAGAAGAGGTGGTGGATTTTTGTTTTACGGCGTTTTTGTGCTCGTCTCTTCTGAAGCTAATTTTCCTGTTTGTGTGTCTTATGTATGAAAGACCGCAGTCCTGACACGGAATTTCATATGCACCTTGATATTCTAAGGCTATAATGTCTTTTGGTGTAGGTAAAATATCTTTAATTTTTTGATTCGTTGTGTAAATGGTCTCAATTTGGTGTTTTCCTAGAAGTCTTCCTATTTTGTCTGTGATACCTTTTATATATGGGAGAAATGCTTTTGTAGTTTATGTCTTTCTTTCCGGTTTGTTTGTTTATTTAGGGCCAGCCAGATTGTGTTTTGACTGTATCCATTTGAAAGTAAAACGTTTCGAAGGAGGTTGATTTCTTGTTGGAAATGTTCTTTGCCTGTTAGGGTTTCTAATCGGTGAGCTAAAGATTTGGCAACGGAGAAGAGTGGGGCTGGGTGATGAGGTGAGCTGGCATTTAAGTATCTGTTTGTATGTGTCGGTTTTCTATATACTGAGTGAGATAAAGAACCATTTGATTTTCTTTTAAGCAAGACATCTAGGAATAGTAGTTCTGCTACTTCTATATATATATATATATATATATATATATATATATATATATATATATATATATATATATATATATATATGTATATACATATATCTATATATTATATATATATATATATATATATATATATATATATATATATATATATATATATATATATATGGAATTCCTATTCCAGAGCAGACAAGCTGTTGGACTTGGAGCTACTTCAAACTGAATCTGACAGAGACAAAAATGATGACTTGTTAATTTTTGAGTTCATTACCTTACATGGAAGAAATTCCATTATTACGAAAACTTAAACTAAGAAGCAAAATTCAAGATTTAATTGTGGTAGAACTTCAATTGTTCAGAATAATAAAAACCACCCGAATTCCCAGCTTCAGCCAAGCAATGATGCTCACTGGAACCAGTAGAGCAATACGTATTAACACAGCCACTCTCGACATTTTTTCAGGAGTACAAATAAAATAAAATATGTATATTGTAAATAATATGTTGCTATAATAAAACGATATTAGTTAAAAAATATAAAAACACAGTTTTGCTCACCTTAAGATTACTACTAGAAACTCTTCATGATATATGCTTGCTCTATATGGTATAATTTTTTTTTAGTCTACTTCTGTTGGTGGAAAGAAGGGTGTCAAACGATTTTGGGGTCATTCGTAATATCCATAAAACTTGTCTTCATAACTTCGCAGCTGTTTATACAACACATTGATCTCGCCACGTTTCCCTCTTTCAAGATTAATACTATGCACCCAGCATGATGGTAGTTTATTGAATAATTCATATTTCAAGGAAATACTTTTTGTCAGTAATAATTTTTTCTTTAATTTTGACATTGTGGACCATACAGTACAACTATGGCGACTACTGGCCACGATGCCTCAGTGTGACCAGTAACAGTCCAGGAGCTTAGTGACCAAACGGACCAATTAACTAGCTTTCTAGCGAGATAGTCCCGGTGTAGCCTTAGCCTATAACTCGCTTCGTGCGAACTCACTAAATCTGAAAGATCAGAAGGCGCATTAACTCGACTCTCTTCGGCCGGTCTACTATTCTGTCACACGGCTTGCTGCTGGGAAAAAAGTAATCAGTTATTAAAAAAAAACAACTTGGTATTAAACATGTTTGCCGACCCTGGTTACTGGCTATGGTGACTGACCGATCAAGGGTGGTCGTTGTTCGCTTGGCGTCTACACACAGATAGAAAGCCTATTTTGACGTCAAGGTGGCTTTGTTTGCTTTGCGTCTATAGCGCAAGTATAAAGCCTGTTTTGAAGTGCAGCTTGGTATTATTTTCTCACTCTCGTTAGTGTGGTTGTTTCTTAGCAGTAAGCTGTGTGTATATTCGTAAAGTTAATATTTTTAATTTTTATTTTTTAACATTTCAACTTTATTTATTTATTCTCTTTTAACTTTGCCATATTTGTTTGAAGCTGGTGTTTGTATGTGAATAAAATGAATTTTGCTCTTGAACCGTAAACAATGTGGAATTTACAGGTTTAGATATCCCAGATTTAGATTTGCCTAATTTTGATTTGTGTAATTTAGTTTTGCCTGAGTTATCTCTTATTAACTGCAATTAATAATGGTGTGAATATTCAGAAACCCAATGATATTATGCTTAGTGAACAGTCAAATTCTTGTAATATTGACGCTATTTTTAAGGAATGGGCAGCAGAAAATCAAATTCTAACTCAACGTCCTTTTATTAGCCGAAGAGACACAGGAGAGTCAAAATTCTTTATTTAAATTGGAAGACTTTTTCTATAATGAAGTTATGCTCTCGGCCCAACTTCCTGTATCAGAATCTTATTCGGGCCATGCAAATCAAAATTGCTCGCTAGAGTTATCTGAACATCTCAAAAAATGATGTAATTAACCAAATTCTTGTGTAAAAATTATAATTTTAATGAAACTGTTAATTTGTCACAGTCTTTGTTTGTTTCAGATGCTAATTTTGAGCTCGAGAAGGATTCAATTGATGGTGGTTTAAATAAATCTCTTTCAGTGGAAAAAAAATATGCAATTAATGTATCAATATTTAGTTGATGCGAACTCTAACGACTCTAACAACTCAATTTCATGTACGCAACATTCTCACAACAACAAAATTTACAGTTTGATTCAATTACACAGGTTCCCACTTATTCCGATGAACAGATTTCGAAATCTCCTTTGCGTTCTAACTCTCCAAATTTTAATAACCCTATTGACATGAACTTTTTGATTGTTGATAATAATTTTATCAATTTTGTTATAATAATTTCTTGTTCTCAATCTAAACTCACTACACCACAGCGAAATTCAAAATTTGATTTAATTTCTCAAGTTACCGATTCAGACTTCTCTTCACCTTCTGGTCGTCTAAATTTAATTAATGAACTTTTGATATGAAAATATTCGAACTATTTAATAATTCTTGACAAATAAAATTTCTTTTGTTGCTAAGGCCAAGCATAAAAATGACAAATTTTTCTGTATTAGTTTTCAATTTAAAAAGTCTGTGTTTTGTCTTAAATTCTTGTAACAAATTTCTCAACGTTTATTACGAAGAATGGATCATGTGGTATCGAATCAAATTGTGCGTTGACGAATTCGCAAATAATGCCATTTAATTCTATTTATCTCCCTTTTCTCTTATTTTTTTTTTGGTTATATATAAGTTACCCTTTTTTAAATTTGTCTTTATTTTGTTTTAAATATCCTACAGCTTACCTAACTAGCCGTCATCAAGAATAATTGAGAAACGGTAATATAAAATTTACTTGATGTGACAATCTCTATCTTCACATGACAGAAATCTGTAATTCACAACTGATAAAATAAAAAGTGTCTTCATTCTTCCACTTCTAGATGAAGTAACTTTTATCATTCGCTTTTTATTTATTTAATTTATTTAATTGATTTGTATTGTATCCTTTGAATAAGTAGTTCTGTAGTCTTGCAACGAGTAGGTATTAACTTTAAGCGAGTAAACTACATTAATAATTGCAACGGTGTCTCGATCTACGATTTCACGGTCAACTGCTTCTCATATACGCACACCCAGCTAGAAAATTTCTTTTTATTTACAGCTTGTATTCCACACGTCGAGGTCAAATTGGCCTGGAAATAAAAAGAAGTTTATCTTGTTATTAACACTACCTTGCCTTTGCCAATTCTGTCTGCAACTAAAAAATGGCTTGCTATGTATATATATATATATATATATATATATATATATATATATATATATATATATATATATATATATATATATATATATATGTATATATATATATATATATATATATATATATATATATATATATATATATATATATATATATATACATACATATATACATATATATATATATATATATATATATATATATATATATATATATATATATATATATATATATATATATATATATATATACCCAGCCGACAAACACCGATGCTCGGAAGAACACTTCCGACCGACCCTCACCTACAATCTGCGTAGACGCCGACTTATAAAAGAAGGCGACCGCACGTCGGTTTCTCAGTTAGCCTCGAGCGGCACCAGCAGCAAGAGCACTTGAAAATGCCAAATGTGATTTTGGCGAAACGTCGTGCAAATTTATTGTTAGACGAACGGATTGAAGCCCGGAATTTTAATGTATTACATTTCATCATCCGTGAAAACCTCTATTGTAACATGTATATATATATATATATATATATATATATATATATATATATATATATATATATATATATATATTAAGGATATTGGAAACGAGGATTCTTGAAGTTTAGTGGAGGGGGTATAGTGGTTGCGGAAATACTATAATATCATCTATAAAATCTTCATCAAAATTTATAAATGTTGGAATTGGTTAGTGTCATTTTTTACCAAAGGTTGTTATTGGTGGACAAAAAGGAATCTAGGTAACTTTAAATAAAGAAAATTGAAAGCACTTATTGAGATATCAGGATGTTATTATTTTTATTCATATACTGAAGATATAAATAGTGTTAAATTTGATAATATAAAAAAACATTTTTAAAATTACAATAATCGTCCTATTGTAAAAGTACAATAGAATGTTGGTTGTTATGTGTGTTTGTCTTCTGATTTTGTAGACAAGTCGTGAGAACTACAAGAAAATATTGATTACAGAATTCACATATATAAAAGACAATAGTTTAAGAAATATTTTAATGTATTTCTGTCGATTAATAATCAATCTTCAAATTTGTTAAAAAATATCTACAACGCTTTAAATCCTTTTCAAATCGTAAATAGTGAAAACGTGTATATCATGTCGGAGTTAAAGAAAGGCTATCCCAATGAACTATCTAAAAATTTTTCGAAGAAATTTGTGGGTTTCAAATTCATTGGCTAATGCATGAGATTTTGCCTATCGAAATTCTAGAAAATATGATTGGGAAAAAAACTCTCTAGATATGTTAAGATAATAAGTATTTTTTCTACAATTTTGAATGAAAACCATAGAAACTTAATATATAATGAAAGGTTTAATGATATGAATTATTAATAATAAACACATATGTAAATTTGAATTTTTTTTTATTTTTTATATAACACATTTTTTTAAAATCCATGATTTGGGAGATTTGTCAAATCCTAACCATTTAACAAAGACTCTATTTCTTTCCTTTCTTAAAATCTTTTTTACTAAATATGCGCCTGGATGTTTTACTTTCTGCAACTCTTCAGAATAAAATTTCTTTCGACATCTTCAATATTATGTTGGAATCGTGGAATCTTTGGCACAATGACACTACTCGGTATATGTCACCACTATAACAACATTTTATTTTTTTGCACTAGACTCGCGTTTCGCTAACCATGTTAGCTTCATCAGGAGCGATGATTAATCTTATTAACATCTTTTAAGTGGTAAGTAGTTGGGTTAGTAAGATGTACTTTTTTATTTGAAAGGTTTGGTAGAAAAATTCGGAGTATGTCCATTTCTCTTTGCCTTGAGATTTTAACTATATTATTTTCTTTAAGCTTGGGTGTGTTTTAAGTCAATAGTTTTCTTAAAGTAAACGAATTTAATAATATATTTTCTTCATTTTTTCTATTAGTTTCGCTGGGGTGGTATCCTGTAGTTCTGTGAAAGGCATCATCGTGTTTTTCAACAATAGTGGGTAAAATATTATACTACTTGTAATTTCCTTGATTACTGAAATATTTTAATATACTGTTTTTTAAACTGAACATGCTCTTTAAAACTTTCATTTAAATTTCAGAAACTGGTATAATTAATATAATAATATAATTATTAATTTTATAATCAAACATTAGTTTTTGAAAGTCTCAGTTGTAAAATTCTGTTCCCAGATCTGTTTGGAAATTAATAGGATTGGTGGTTTTATCTAAATTTTATTCATTGCCACTCTTATATCTTTTCTCCTTTTATTTTTAAGTGGTTCAGTCCAAATATATTTTGTAAAAGCATTTAATGCTACTAAAATGTATCCATTTACCTTCTTAAATTTAATATCAGGTTGCATTTCAACTAAATCGGCTTACCACAAGTTGTCTAAATCCTTTACAGGTGTTTTTCTCCTTTGATAATTTTTTTCTAGCACGTTTATGGAATTCTTCAACGACAGTTTCCTTTGTGTTGACTTTTTCATACTAATCCATTTACCTTCTTCTTCTTTGTTTCAATATAAAGAATATCAATCTTTAATTTATTTAACATAACCGGCATTTGGAGAACCCTTTTAACTTTTTTAAAGCTGCTTTAATGCTTCTAACTCATATTAACTTAAAATTACCTAATTACTTTTGATAAGTGTCACTAAATATATTTGTAAAGATGTTACAATTGCGTGATCGCGATTTCGTAGTACAACTACATTGTCAAAAGGTTGACTAAAACTAAGTAACTAACAAAGTAATTAAGTATGTTATTGTTAAAATGTACTGTCATAAAGTAACGGACCAATCAATTAACTCATCTTTACTTGTTTTTTCAAATTCCTTTAACTCATAGACTACTAAGTTTGTGAAATTCCTTGAACTTATTGTCAAATTCCTTGAACTTATTAGCTACATTAGTTACCATTTTTACTACAATCACTTTTTATTATCAATATTTGATCCTCTGTTTTCGCTTTCAATTCTTTTTCAAGATTTTTCTAACTGTTTTAATATCTCATCGATTTTTTCAATATCTAAATTTTCTTTTTGCGCTCCTTAACTATAGTTTGTAATTTTATCTTTTTTAAAAATTTACCATGTACATTGGTTTTAGATTACCTAATTGTGTCAATTCAACTTTTTTACTGTTTTTTGTAACATTGTCAAATTGTGGGTTATTCGAAGCTTCCTCTATATTTTTGATTTTTTCCCGAAATAATTCTATTTCTTTTGATAAATCATCATTTGTTTTTTTTATAAGCTTCCTTAACGTTTTATTCCAACTCCATAACATTTTGACTACCGTTTTTGTGGACTAGAAAATGAAGTTTCAAAGATCTATCAACTTTTCCAATATTTTTATTCATATCATCATGCCCAATAATATTAATATAAAAAATCGGTTTTTCGGTAATATCTCAAAAAATAAAAAAGATATCGAAAAACGAGTAGCACGCATAAGAGAGGGAAATTTTACAAGAAAGTAGTATATAGATTTTTTTCAGAATTTTTTTTAATTAGCGTGAAAATTTATTAAAAATTCGGATAGATGATTTAAAAAGTGTAGCCCGCCAGACAGGTTAACTTGAAGTTCTACGCGTACCGCTCGAAGGTTAATCGAGCGGTACGCGAGAGTGTAAAAAAATTAAAAGATAGCTTTTTGAAGATTAAATTTTCAGCTTTTCGATGATGCCAATAGTTTTTATTTTTGATGCTTTACAATTTGTAAAACTTAAAACGAAATTTTTGTCTCTTTTTTGAATCGCTAACATACCAACAATTTACGAAAATGCTCATATATATATATATATATATATATATATATATATATATATATATATATATATATATATATATATATATATATATATATACAAAACCCGTGCGGGGTTGCTAGTCAGAGTGGTAACTAACAATATGGTTTTCAAACCCTGGAGAAGGGCAGCAGCGATCTCCAGAACGAAGATGAGGCGTAAAATAATATACAATAGGTTAATTTGAAAGTCTACGCGCACCGCTCGTTATTATCTGTTTTCAGAGTGCAAGAAAAAAATTAAAACATAGCCTTTTAAAGAAAAGACTTTCATCTTTCCGACGATGCTAATAGTTTTTATTTCTGTTGTTTTATAATTTGTAAAACTTAAAACGAAATTTTTGTTTGCATGATTTTAACAGGCGTAGAGTAAATTACAAATATTTAAAAAAAAAAAAATCGTGTGCATGTATCATTATTATAACTTAAGTTTCAATATAAAAATAATTAAAAATACCCACGTTGTCTGCATTATTTAAAAATTGAGTTCTAAAATATGAAAATTGGCCTGCTGAAGTGCGCCGCCGACAGTTTTATCTTCAAAGAAGAATGAAATGGTCAAAAACATTTTGACAATTCTTTTTATACAGTTAAAACTCGTTAAAATGTGTTCATTATAAACGTATTTTTTGCTTATCGTACACCTTAAAATAAAAAAAATATATTGAAAGATAGGAAATGAAAGATAAAAGTCTAAGCTTTAAATATAAAATATTTATATTTCGTTTAGACATCCAGGCCCAAAGGACACAGTTATTGAAAACACAAAAATTCTAGATTATTCGAAGGAATATTGGATCCGCCATTTTGAATTTTTCAAATCTGTCACTGGATTCTTAATCGGCAACCCGTGAAACCCTTTAACAGCCAATTTTAAAATATTTAGCGGAATAGAAAAATTAATTTAATCATAAATGATGTTGGAAGCATGATTCCCACTAGAACTGAAAGAGTTAAACCAACTATTTTCTTTTAAATATTTTTTTAAAATTACCTACTAACTAAAAAAATAATCTATATACTATTTTTTTTGTAAAATTTCTCGTTCTTTCATGTTTTACTTTTAGTTTCTCGATATCTTTTTAATTTTTCGATTTTGTAGGCTGAGCGGACACTTTAGAGCAGCAAATTTTTTTTTATCGTATTCTGCATCCAAAAACTACTTGTATGCCAAAATGCACTCTGTTAACATTTAAATTTAAGCTGTTCGTCAAAATTTGCCTCTGACTACTGGGCTATGTAGGGTGCAATGGAGAAAAATTTGAAAAAAAAATCAGAAAATTAAATAAAAGACAAAAAATATCAGGCTAAGAATCCTCTATTATTGTATTAGACAATGTTTTCAGTAATAGTATTTATCAACCTTCTCACGTAATATCATTAATATTAATTACTTGGAAATGGGATTATACCTAATGTCCGACAAAATTAAATTTATATCCGAAAAGCGCACGCAAAAAAAATCTTTGTTGTATTCATGTGCATAATAAAAGTAGAAAATGTGAAATTATCCCAATATCTGAAAATTGTGGGGAACCTTAATCTATCCTCTTCATTAAAATAAAATCCAAATTCAAAACGAAACCCGATTTTATAATTTTCATCCATGAAGCTTTTGCAACTCTACAATGGCTTAGCTTTTGTAGAAAATTAGTCCGTAATAGGATATTGATACTAGCGGATTTACTCTCAGTACCTTAGAAAATCTCACAAGCTGGAACCACAGAAAATGGCATATTGCATATAAAATTAAACAGATATCGAAATTTACCCTGGGCAAAAAAGTGGATGACTTTATGTAGTTTAAAGCTACGCACATGCATAAGAACAAGATTCACTAACTGGTGAAGCAGGCAATTGTTGACTGTGAATTTTTACCATTTCTAATACGTAAAGATATGATGACAGAATGGCAAAATAGAAGAAAAAGCTTTAGAGGAAGTACTAATAAATATTTTTCACAAATCTATTAAAAAATTTGAAACGGTCAATTAAACGTATCCTGAAGATTTATTACTGCGATTAAAAGATTTAAATTTGGCCATGCATGTTACCTTGACTATCAAAAAAAAAATAATCTCATAGCATCCGACTTATGCGAGTTATGTTTGCGATTTGAATTATATTTTTTTTGAATGTGGCAAATTTAGTAATGACCTATACCCAAAATTAATAAACAACTACTGTACACTAGGACCGTTAAATTTTCTATATATACTGACACTTTCAAAACATTTTCACACTCAAAGGATCGTCCTGTTATTTACACGAAAAAAAAACTAAATTTTGAATTCCGGGCATAAATATTGTCTTCTTTCTTAAAAATTCTCATATAATCCCCGAAGAGTATGAACTTACCTATATTCCCGTTAGGAAAGGTCGTTTTTCTTTTTTTTATCATTTATATATATATATCCTTACGAATAATTTTTAATACACTAAAAATTCCAATTAGCGACTGGCTGTATAGCAGAACTGCCAAAAACCAAATAAAATTTTTAAAAAACAATATATCTCTGACTATATGTCCGACTGCCACTATTCCTTTATAAGGGATAATTTGACCTAAAAACTACACTTTTTACACGTATCCGTTCATAGACTGTCTTTACTAAACCGTGCTTAGAAGAAAAACTGTATAGGGTGAGTCAACGATAGAGTAAAGTCCATTATCTCATTTGTTTCGGGAATGACGAAAAAATGTTAAATACAATTGTAGAGAATATTAAGGTGCACAGTTTAAAATTATTTTTGAGTATACGGGGTACTTCTAAAAAGTGTGGCGGACATAACATATGTTTTTTTAAATGGAACATCCTATTTTCTAATTTATTTTTAAATTCTGCTTAAAATTTTATAACTTTTTTATCAATAATGTTATATACCCAAACCTATTAGTTTTTCTAATATTTCAATTTTTTTTTTAAATAATAGTTTTTAGTTTTGTAAAAAATTGCCAGTAGAGCCATTGTTTCTGAAAGTGGAATACTCATTATTGGTACGACCGTTCTATATAGATGAAAAAAAAAAGATATTTTTAAAGAAATTTGAGGTAGATGCTACAGGATGTTCAAAATAAATTTTATACATTTCGATTATTTTAAAATGAAAAATCTCAAATTCTTTAAATCGCACACCCTATATATTATTATTTTTTCTGATAGATTTTCCAAACCCTCCAACTTTTATTAAGAGTGTTGAATTTTTACCCTCGTTTTTAATACACTTACGCTATTGTGAAAACATAAACAATTAGTTAATAATAATTTTAATATAGTTTAACTTATCTAATGATTAATTATTATGACCTAATAAATGTTGAAAAATATGCCTGTCTACTTGAGTACACATGTTCCAACTTTTATTAAGAGTGTTCAATTTTTACCCTCATTTTTAATACACTTACGCTATTGTGAAAGCATAAACAAATAGTTAATAATAATTTTAATATAGTTTAACTTATTTAATGATTAATTATTATGACCTAATAAATGTTGAAAAATATGCCTGTCTACTTGAGTACACATGTTTAGTCGTTTTACTATATTTGCCTTCACTTTCCTTAGCTTAAAGGGCGTTATTGTCCTGCACGCATCCCATATCCTATTTTCCATATCTACTAGTGTCGTAAGGGGATTCACATAAACACGATCTTTAATGTAGCCCCACAAAAAGAAGTCTAAAGGTACTAAGTCACAAGATCGAGGGGGCCACTGAATGAATCCATCCCTACCGATCCATTTTTGTGGATAACGCTAGTTTAAAAATTCCCGAACTTCCCGGTGGTAATGAGCAGGAGCTACGTCTTATTGAATCCACATTTATTCCTTTTCAAAGTTATCAACTTCTTCAAGAAGCTGGGATAATTCGTTTTGCAAAAAATTTAGGTATCTAGGCCTGTTAGGCGGTTTGCGGAAAAAATATGGTCCAAATATTTGAAAATTTAATATTCCACATCATACAGTAAGCGACCAATGGTTTTTGTTTTGAACTTCCTGGACCCAAAATGGATTAACTGTTGAAAAATAATGCATGTTTTGGCTGTTAACTACTTCATTACTGCGACAAGTAGCTTCATCAGAAAACATTATTTTGGATACAAAATTTGGATCGACCTCTATTGCTCCATTCGTGGTGGTACAAAAGTTTACTACTCGTTCAAAATCACGGTTTTGAAGTTCTTAGTGTAGTTCCATATGAAAGAGATGATACTTTTCTCGTGGTGTAATTAGCCGTAGATTGGGATGTGTCAGACTGAAAAGATTTTCTAGATGGTATACGTCTATTAGGGTACTTCGATCCGTAAAGCCTTAGTCCAAAGACAATTTTTTCCCGCCTCGCCCAGTATATAAATCATATCAATTAATTCATTTTTAGGAAAATCCATAACTGTTACCTTTATACGTCACTTATTAAAACAAACTGAACTATTTTTACTTACTTAATAGATGTGTCAAGATTTGACAATGCCTACATTTTTGTTTTGTCTTGGCAACTATGATGTTATAGCTTATAGCTGCAGTATGCGTATCCGAGAGACATACACGGTAGATAGGACGGAGTCTCTGCGGACCTGTTTTGATCAGCAGTCCGTCTCTGCCCGATCCGTATCTAGTGGTAAACTGAGATGTCGTTAAAAACCAATTGAGAACCAACATACACGCGTACACACATAGACTTTTGAGGTATACTGAGGACTTATTGAACCACTCCTTGACTGACACACACTGACCCTGACTCCCCAACAACTAAGCTGACCCCGACGAACCTACAAACGTATCGAGTACCAAACCTAATTTGTCGTGCACGCGTACCGTACATATGGAACCTAACTGTGATAACAACGTTGGAACGGAGAAGAACCGAAACCAATTTGCTGTCAGTCCAGAGAAGCTTTCCCTAGAGCCACAAAGAGTTACCGCCACATGCTGAAAAAACCACAGAGCTGCTCACCGCTCATTACTCACCGGTTTAGAATAAACTGCTAATCACAGGAGTTAACGAATCCGTGGTCCCATTCATCGTCATGCCTTACAATCAATAGGTAGCGATAAATCGACCAATGTATATAGTAAGGTCCTACAGGTATTACCACTAGACCGAGTGTTGGCGAAAAGAGAATGCCTTGTGCCTTGAGGCCGACCGAGCCGTGATGGTAGCATAGTGGATAAAGATCCTCCATATTAAATCGATGGTCACTGGTTCGATTTCGACAATCGGCTAGATATTGTGTGTAGGTAGTAATAGCGCCCATAGTAGCACTACTGCGTTGTCTTAAAAATGTCATTAAATATAAATGTATATTTCGGCACCTGGGCAACATTGACGAATGTTATGACATCCCGGTCAACAAATTTCATTAGAGACATAGAAAGAAAAGATGATAAAAATCCCTATAGTAGCGGAGATGTGGACTAAAAAAACATTCCGGTGAGATCGTGATTATTGCTGGGGCATGACCGACGCTGTTAGAAAAGAGACGGACCGAGGAAATGAATTCTGTTCTAACCGATCGTCGTGCCGCAAACTGCCGTCCACGATTCGTGTTCGCACTGATTAACGGGACCATTGCCTCCACTCCACATATCGTATATCCCACTATCTATTGTACGCTGTCCGCTCGACTTCATGCCATATTCTTGAACGTACACGCGTACTGGCATGCTTCTTATCTTCACCTAATTTTACTTCTGTTTAACCCTTTTTTTATTTTTTTCCTGTGTTTTTTGCTTTTCAATTACCCGAAGCTCGGATGAGTCCTTTACTACGTGGTTCCAAAAGAAACTGAAAGTCTGCCGATCGTTAGATAAGCGATACGTCCGAGGCACCAACATGACGATAACCGCTACAATGGGTACCATAGACTACCCAAAAGTTAAGTTTCTGGATAGTATTTTAAATATTGTCAAAGAAGCTATATTTTATAAGCCTTCATGAAAAATTTATTATATTTTAACCCTTTAATGAAAATATTAGCAGCTAAATAAATACCCACTCCTTATTTGATAGTATATCGCCCACATTAGTTCAAAATTTATTACGTTTGGTCTAATTTTAAAACTGGGAATGCTGAAGGTTTAGTAATATAGGTATCTAGATGCAAAAAATCGGAAATTTTATTACAACAAATTTTAAGGTTATCTTAAAAGCAGTTTCAAATAAGCAACAACTGAACTTCAAGGCTTAAACTCTTGTTATATATAAATATGGATTTCGCTGAGCTCTCGTCATCGAACAAAACAAATTTCATTTAATATTACATAAGATAACTTTTCATAAACGGACAATCATTACCCTTAAAAAGATAATTTACAACAGTATTTTCGTACGATTTGGATCAATACATCTAAATACAAGGAACTGATTGAAGACAACTGTCAGCGACATATCTAGCACTGAAGGAAAATTGGGAACCTTTTTACCATATAAAAGGAAATTTTATTAAGATGGGTTTTACTATTATAAATATTAATCGCTCGTTATTTTTTCGATTAAAAATGTGATAATTTTTTAAAATTATTTAAAGAAAAGCAATATCTTACATGCTAATTAAAAAGGAAAAAGCTTTAATTAATGTCAAAATAACACAAAAGTTCATGGAGACAACGATATTTACAGTGAAATAAAAATAATCAAATTGACGACTTACCAAGAAACTAATTAACCAGACTACAGAGATTAGAAATTGTAAATTGGTACCATACTTTTGAATGGCAACAGCGCCAGATAAAAAAATCAGAAAATTGTTAAAAGTCATCAGTAAAAACTGAATTTCAAAGATTATTTTCAAATAAGATACACTCTTGTGAAGATGGAGACTTAGTATTTCTACTGTCTTAATGTTTTGCATTGTGTCTTCGTTAGCAACGGAAGTTCTATATCTGCTGACAAGTTCTGTTACTTTCTGATATCTAGTTTTTAAAGATAACAGTAGTATTGTGATTATGACACACTGAAATATGGCATAAAGGTATACTTTAGAGATACAAAATAGGAGCAATACTAGGAAGATTAGACTAGCCCAGTAAATTTTTATTGGAACCCATACAAAATATACACTATGTGTCACTATTAATATCAATAAACTAACTGAGACTAAATAATATTTGGCATTTCTTAACAAATTTTCTTCGAATTTCGACTCTTTGGCGAACAAAATATTATCAATCAATGTGAATTTTCTAAAAAGTTTGCACCAAATCATTCTTTTAGTATAAGAGTTAATGATAGCCACAAATGATGTTAGGAATAGAGACGTATGTGATAGTATATACAAGAATACCAAAATGTTGTGATAGAAGTGTAAGTGCCAAAATATTAATAACCAAGTTAAAATATTTAAAATAGCGAAAACTGTAACTTTGATCTTAGAACGTTGCTCTCGCACTAAAACATTATTTTTAAAATCATAGAATGGCACAATACTGAAGTAATTAAAAAAATCTGCCATTGACTTAAAAAAGAATACTTTTTGTTGGGAAATCATTTTAAATAGATGTTGTTTTACGTCGAAACACTTTGAAAGTCTCAGTGTTCCTTAACGTAATATGTGGGTCACTGAAACAAAACCACATAAAATTAAACGATATTAGAATTAACTGTATATTTATGGAAACAATAAATTACTCGTGCTATTACATTAGTCAATCGAAACATTTTTTTATTAAATGCATGAAGACCTATATTTTTATACAAAAATAGGGCAATGGAGACAATTGAAAGAAAAAATGTGCTTTAACAAATTTTTACGGAGGTAAGTCTTCATTAATATTGGTTCTTACTAATGTAGTAAGAACTATGATAAAACTAAACTGGAAACAAAAATCCTAAATCTCTTTACTACTGACTTAAATAAGAACTCAAATCTTATTATCACTGAAATAATGCAAATTACGAAAAAAGATGTGCAATATTTATAATTGGTTAGACGAAGGAGTCAGTTCCCTTAAGGGCTCTAGTTTTAAATAGAATACTTATATTTCGACGAAATCATTGAGCAATACAAAAAATTTGCTTTAAGTTTGCTAAAAACGCCCTCCATTAGGGGGAATAAAAGCTTACAATGACGGGACATTTTCAAACAATCATAACATTCTCTCACTTTTTGGTTACACTCAATAATAGTCCCACGACTTGCAGACTCTGTGATGAAGAAGAAGGAACCTCTATGCACACCCTATATGAATGTGCAACTTTAACTTGGAACAGACATAAATTGTTCGGAGATCTACATTGTGGCAATAAATTACCACATAAAGGGCTTGAAACGAAGCTAATAAACTTTAAAAGGACGACATTAATGTAACTATAGAGGGGAGCACAATAAGCCAAGAGACTGCAGTGCACAAACAGATACAATTGCCTAGCCCGCCTACAACCAACCTACACTCAATATTATGTTGTCTGTTCTTTGTGGTAATCAGCCTACATTTTGTTTTTGAAAACGTAGGTCGGTACATAAAATTGATTTTTTAAGCTCTTTAAATCTGGTTCTAACATTAATTTTATTTTGAACATCTAAGAGTTAACGTAAATATTTGAATATGGTAGGAAAGAGGAAACGTCTTTCTATCAAAGAAAAAAATTTTATAATATAGGGAAGTGAAAAAAGTAGTTCGAGTAACAGGAAATTCGATAAAAAATTTTATGTGGGCTAGGCACCAGCGACCATATTGCTACAAAATAAGAAAGGTGACGAAGCTGAACAAAAAAGTAATTTTTCTGAAAAACTTGCCGTGGACCAAAAAAGGAAATAAGAAGTGCTTGTCTAAAGCCAGACTTTTGTATAATATAGATATGGATGATGTTAAAGACGAAGATAATATTCCGCTCGCACAACCTACCTTGAAGAGCACATTTGTGAATTGGCAACAATTTTCATTGATCAATAGCGATGTAGCAACAGAAAGTACAGAACTGACCATGATCAAATGTATGGAAGAGATACGATAAATAAATTAATCCATTTCGAATTTTGAAACTGAGGAAATTGCTTCAATGGTAAATATATCTAGCCTGTCTGAAGACTACGCAAGCTTGAGAAAGTTTTTTGTTAATGTGTACAATTTTGACATGGTTACAAATATTTATCAGCAATTATTAATTTGAATTTTATAAAAATACAGAAAAAATATAGTACAAAAATTAGTTTTCGATTATTTTAAAACATAAGAGTTTTTATATATGTAAGTATGTATGTACATACATATATATGTACGTACTTTTCAATTACATATTATGCATGTAGTTAATTTTAGTTCAATTTTCTTTTTTTTTTATATACAATGAAACTACTGTTAACAAAGATAATTAATAAATAAACAACTCAAAAGGCACATAAGTGGTTTTAATTTGCCTATGTTTTCTTTTAGCGACCCATTTTTAATTCCTCAAGTCTGGTCGCTATTGGTAGGTTTTACTATATCGTCAACATTCTAAACATTCTTGGCAAAGTTAGAATAAATATTTTTTCTTTCTTTTTTCTTCCACTCTGAAAATATTTGTTGGAGTTTTTAGAATTAAAAGTTTTACAGGACTGAAAAAATTGTGTGTAACATTTATCAAAAGTATAATGTGCTATTAAATAAGTTTAAGTTAAGGATATGATATATTAGCGCACTTTTCTGGAAGGAATTAAGTGCATTACATCCGTCGAGTTTTCAACGTCATTTATGCATTGATCACATATTCAGTTTAAGAAATCTAAACCGGAAAAAAATTGGGGACAATTAAATAGGTAAGCATGTTATTTGTAGACCTTACGAAAGCCTATGATACCTATAAATAAATTATGGCAATTACTGGAAAAATCTCCAATTAATAATGCCAGAGTTTTACGATAACAAAGGATGTCAGCTAGGAAAGTTGTCCATCGCCAGTACTATTTAACATCCTTTAGAAAGCTAGAGACGAGTCTGTAGTGGTATAGGAATACCACAATATTTTATATCTTATTTCTTACGGACAATAGGTATCCAAAGGAGATTTAGAGTTTATATCAAGAGTGAATAGTCTTGACGTAGTTCAGTAGGTTGCCGATGGGCTGGCATCTTGTGTTATTATGCATGTTCATGCGGCTATGAGTTTGAAGTCATCCTCGTCTTCGCTTAAGATGTCTTTTTTTTCAATTTTAAGGACTCTTTGGATAATTCCTGTTACGTAATGTTGTACGGTGTTTACTTTTGCAATTGATAAAATTGATTATGTGGGAGTGTTGCTGACTAATGTTAAAAGAGAGCTAATGGAGTTTGTTTATTACGGATGTTAAGTTCATGTTCTACGAGCCTGATGCATATTAGTTAGCCCTATATAGGCTTTATTGTATATGCTACGTAGAATGATGTTTATGCTCTGAGTTTCTGGCTCTAGCTTCTTTGGATTTGTGGGTGATGATTCTATTGTTCTATAGTATTTCCGTAGGTGGCATCCAGTACGGTGTGCTCTAGGGAAATGTAATTTTAAGTTTGTTTTCAGGTAATTTCTGATATTTTTTTTATGTTTTTTTTTTTAATTTACTTTTTTATTGTATTTTGTGCTATATTTGTTATATTTGGGTATTTTTCAGGTCCTGTTTATATTCTCTTACCTGTTAGTGTTATCAGTTAGGCCTACAGATTTTGAGATAAAGTTGTTGGCTACTGTATGCTGACTTTCTGTACACTGTATGCTAAAGGTGTTGTTCTGCTATCTCTTGTACGAACACATCTAATAAAAGCATGTGGTAGTTTTCTTCTGGAATTGGATTTCCTGGTGTAAATAATTTAGATGAATTAAGAATTTGTAGAGTTCTTTTCGGAAGGACCTTAAGACGAATCTGTCATCAGCGCACGGCATTAAAATTTTTTTATTTTAGGCCCTACGTTCGTTTAAAATAAGTCATAAAGAGGTGGCAGAAAAGAGCCAAAGTACCTTCTATCTGCCTATATATTTAGTTGTCAAACAAGAATTATTCATTTCCAGCATGAAGGAAATATCCCCTTTCTGTAGGACAAGTTGAAACGTTTACAGAAAACTGATGTTAGTCCTCTCGCGCAGTTTTTAGTACTACGACAGGTATTCCGTCAGCATCAGAAGCTTTTTGGTGTCTAGTTTCATTAAAGTACGTTTTATAATACGCTGTCTGAAGACAATATCGGGCATCCTTGACTGCACTATGGAAATAATAGGTGGTGTTTTTCCTTAGAAATCGACAGGAAAATATGAAACAAAGAGTTCAACCAACAAGATCGCTTTCTCAACAGGCGTTGTTGCAATAGAATTATCTGGCCGTATGCGTGGTGGTTTAGTAAATTGGTAAAATTTTGACTAACTGCCTTAGCGACTATCTAAGAGGACCTAGAATTATTTGGGCAAGCTAGAAGCTTGTTTATAATTTTTTGTTTGTGTACCTTGGTTGCGTCAATAATTTCTTTGGATCTGTTTAGGGCACAAACCAAGATGTTACGATTTATGACGTTAGGATTTTTATGCCATTGTCTGTAGGCAAGATCTTTAGAGGCAACAGCTTCTTTGCATTTTTTGCCGAACCAAGGCTTGCCGTTGAAAGGGCATTTCTTCGAAAAAGGGATGTAAGTGGCCATACCACCCAAGATAACATCGGAAACTTCCGTAGCGCAGTCAGATTCATTGTAGGATCGAAAATAAACATTTTACCAAAGGAATGTTCAATAATGTTCCATGAGTTCTTCCCTTTTAGCTGATTTGTGGTGCCAAAAAAAATTAGAAGATTCAACTTTAAAAAAGCCAACTGGGTAGAATACGCAAACAAACCGGATGAAGCCGTAGTTGACCGAAAACCAACACCAAAAAATTATGAAATATTCGTAGACACCGTAAAACACATTTCTAGACATACAATTCCCAGAAGATGTGGAGAATAATACATCCCCGAAATGACCAGCGAATCCAGTGATCTAATGAAAAAGTACACTAGTCTAAACGAGCGAAATCCCTTTAGCGAGGAAAATATGGAATTAACGAATTTCTGTGCGAAAAACTTCGCCATACCTAAGTCATGGCGAAAAGCAAAGATAATAGCTCTTTTGAGGCCAGGGAAGGATTTTGAAACTCCAAGCAGCTACAGACCTAGCTCCTTGCACTATCACCTATTCAAGATTTTTGAAAGAGTGATTCTGATGAAGATTCAAAACCATGCAGATGGTCAACTAATCCCACATCAAGGTAGTTTTCGCCCAGGGTGATTATGTACAGGGTAGTCCAAATTGGACACTTTTAAAGGTAAACCTCTTTATCTAAAGGAGATAGACGAAAACTGCTGTCGGAGGCTCAATTTTTATGATAAACTCAACAGTGAAAACCGCATATCGATATCTAGTACCATTTCAGATATACAGGGTGTTTTTCAAAAATCTGCATTTTGGAAAAATGTTTGTAATTCTTTTCCTACTGAAAATTGTTGATTTCCGTAAAAACATTCTCTAAGCACTTTTTCACGTGGATTTCAACAGTGTAAGTTACATTTTTTTTACAACTAATATTTTAATAGTTAATAACGCAAAAATATATTTTTTTAAATGGGTTGCTCTGTATATTTTTCCTTATCCGAATAGAGCTTTAAATTACCATTCTAAAAATGTAATATCCGAATACAGCTTTAAAACCATTCTAAAAATATAGCACACTTTATATTTTGCTTAAATCTACTTCAAAATATAAAGGTTTTCAGTTTTTACGTGAGTTTTTAAATGCACATTTTGTGAAGTAGGCTTTGGAAGGAGCGGCAATATCAATTGTTTACCGATAGCAGTCAAATCGTAAAAAAAAATCCCAGAAGTAACTCTAAGAGTCATAACTACAATGAAATTTACTAAATGTTATAGTACTTTAAACTATGTAGAATATAAAACAAAACATCAATAAAACAATTTATTCCAAGTAGAGCAAGCTAAAACAAAACAATTTTCTATAAGAGATGTTCGAAATGTCGACCAGTTTCATTTACACATAGGCGGCACCTTTTCTTGACACTTCTTACCGAGCTGATTATTTCAAGAGGAGTGAGAGCTGCAAAACTTTGTATCACTGCGACGTCTAACTCTTGCCTGGTGTTTGTCGGCAATTTAAAAATTAAGTCTTTCAATCTTCCCCAGAGATAGAAGTCCATGGGTGTTAAATCCGGTGACCTTGCCAGCCAACGGTTCAGACCTTGGTTGGCAAGTTATTGCCGAAATTGGCCGATAAAAAATTACTGATAACTGCAGCGTTATGAGGGGGTGCCCCGTCGTGTTGAAAAAATATATTTACAACAATATACAACAACAGGTTCTATTTGCTGCCTTAAAATTTCTAAATATCTCTGAGAGGTGAGTGTTCTTTTGTAAATAAGTGGACCTATAACCCTATCTCTAAAAATTTCTGCCCATACATTAAATCCAAATCTGCCTTGATTTCTTTGCTCCACAACTAAATGAGGATTTTCTTGTGTCCACGTAGAAGAATTGTAAAGGTTAAAAATACCTGCATTGCTTATATAAGCTTCGTCTGTCCAAATGCAATTTAATGAAAAATTCAGAACATGGTTAAAAATCCATACTCCGTTGAAAATCTCCATCTCTAAGGTGATGAACTTTTCTTGTCCTATATGGCCTGAATTTGTGCTTCTTCAAAGTACGACTTACGTTAGTTCTTGGTAGTCCAGTGGATTCTTTTAACTGTCGTTCTGAAGTGTTGGGATTATTTTCGATAGATCCTAAAACTACTATTTCTTCTAACTCCTTATCCCTGTTTGATGCATAATTTTTGGGTCGTTTCTTTTCAAACTGGCCACTATTAACTAGGTTATGTTGCAATCCAGCGAATATATCCTTCTCCTGTTTGTATGAAACACACTATCATATCCCATTTTTCGTAATTTTCAAACTTCATTGCGAATTGTTTGACAATTCAATAACTGATCCTGAAGTAATATTTGACAACTAGGAGTAAATAATTCAATTAAACCATATGGCCGCTCCGTCCAAAGCATGCTTCACAAAATGTGCATTTAAAATTCGCGTAAAAACTGAAAACCTTTATATTTTGAAGTAGATTTAGGCAAAATATAAAGTGTGCTATATTTTTAGAATGGTAATTTAAAGCTGTATTCGGATATTAAATATTAGTTGTAAAAAAATATAACTTACACTGTAGAAATCCACGTAAAAAAGTGCAATAGGAAAAGAATTACATACATTTTTATAAAATGCAGATTTGTGAAAAACACCCTGTATATCTGAAACGGTATTAGATATCGATATGCTGTTTTCACCATAAAGCTGTGTTATTTCCATAACGGAGAGACCGACTAAGTATATACCTGAGCATAAACACGAAATTTGATGATTAATCTGAATCTATTGCTATTAAAAATCCTTGATTCACTTTGCATCTAGCTATCCAGAATCCTCATAATAGAAGGAAACATTTTGTTGTTCTATAATTCCGATTACAGTTTCCTTGACTGCGTTATTAATAGAAATCCGTCGTTCATGCAAAAATTGCTTCGATAGAGAAGATCGTTACTGGGAGCCGGGTCTGGACTATAGAGTGGATGGTTAAGCCTTATAAGGTTAACAAATGCTTTGATAGCATCTTCAGATTTGCGTCATTTGTATGCAGGCGCATTATCATAAAGCAGCAAATACAAGAGCCAAGAATCCCATTATGTGATTTTAAAAAACTCTGGTGAAAATCTTTTCATCTCAGAACTAAACAAGAAACTATTACTACTTATCGATATTGGTATTTCAGTTACACTATTGTTTCGTCTCGAGAGCATAACAGCGGGCACAAGTTTCTAATTTTGTAATAATTCTTGAGTAGAAATTTTCTTGGTTTTTTACATAGATATCTAAAATCTTTTTGCAACATTGCTGAAGAAGAACTTTTCCCTAAGTGGTCCACATTCGTTCTAAGATAAGTATACTGAATTGGTCATAGATCGAACTCAAGACCTTGAACGCCGACATTTATTACAGACCAAAATTTCAAACTATAATTTTTGTTGATGGCCATAGCGGCACTATATTTGCCATTCTTTATGCATCTGTCGCGAGCTAACACATCTGCAGGTGCATCCTCAACTTGCCATGAATAATATAAGACACTGGAGTAGTTAACTTATTGAATATTCTTCTCACTATTTACTTACTTTGTTGTCTAGTTAATAACAAAATGTCAACAAATAAAATAATAAACGAAATATGTGTTTAGCGTTTGTATTGAGCATACAATTACAACACTGGTTTGTCTGTTGGCGTACTCTGCTATAACCCGCTTCGCCTTTAATTTTCTCTTATTTTCCTTCAAAAAACCGCTTTTTATATACATGTCGGCCCCTCTCATCGCCCGTTAAATGCAGCTATGCTATTACCTACAAAATACAGCGAGTATAAGAATTAAATGCAAATGATATTGCTCAGAGGCTTAACTTCGTTAATCAAATATTTTAATGCTTCTCAACATTTACCAACCTCTTCACTTAGCCCTTGGTAGCAGTCAGCGATATGACATCCCGAACAGTCATTAACCAAATAGTAGTAATATGAGTGCCAAACTTGAATATCGAGAAAAATTAAGAGACAGTATTAAAAATTGTTTTTAACAAAAATTTCAAATGGATCCTTAAAATAAGTTATTATTTTAATAAATAAGGTGATAAGATATCCTTATTTTTTCAATTATTTGCATTATCTTTTAGTCAGCTTATTTTTCAAGTTAATTACAAGTTCTTCAACCCTTTGATGTCCTCTTCTTATGTGTATATACGAGTATACATTAACAAAGTCATTATTATTGCTGTATAGCATATGTGTATAGAATACAAAAAATTAATAGGAATACTGTCAAATATAATATTTTAGTCGATCAGCGATTTAAAGAACATATTAAGAAATAAAATCGAAAAACAATTAAACTGACAAAAATTAAATAATCTTTATCGTTTTAGAAAACACTTTCAAATTTTTATCTCTTAGTCGACAAGATCTAATCAACAAAAGTAAATTTTTGAAGAAAAATACACGAAACTTTCTTCTTAACATGGAATCTCACAATGATGACAAGCAAAGATGGAGACTGACATATCGTGAAAGATTACTACTAGAAGAGTACTAATTAAAGTATTAATAAAACTGTCACAACTTATGGAGTTCATATATGCTTACCAAAGTTAAGTTAAATGCTACTAAAATAAGAACAACTACGAGTTATTTCGTGTCCCCGTACTAAGGCAACATTATAAAAATCAAAATAGTATATAATAAAAAGAGAAAATAAACACTTGCGAAGGTGTAGTATTGCTGTTTTTAAATGTATTCGCCAATATTCAAATTTTATTGACAATGAAACGTTTATCTTTATGAAGGACTAATTAATCAAATAATGTTTTATTCTTTATTGTAGGTATAACAGGCCAGAAAATAAAATCAAAATTTTTTTATAAATCGTTATATTATTGATATCAGATGCCTGGTAACTTATCACTCAAGCATAAAAGATAATATATTTTCTTAATTTTCAACTTGCCAATTAAAATAATAGCATGGGCGCACAGCTTCTATGGTGTGAGATTTACATCGCTGAAGTATTAAATAAAAAGCTTGAAGAATTGTTAGCATTTCTGTTCCTAAACACTTTGCTTCTGGCCTCTTCGATATATTATATATTTTTGTAATCAGAGTTACATAATAATACGAATATTAAATGGAATGGTGGGCCTATTAAATATTTGTATTACTATTATGGTATAAAAATAGCTTGGTGATTTTCTGATGTCACTGATCAAAATTCCAGGGATAGATAAGCCAGCTTGAAAGGAAATGGAGTTCACAGCCGATGTAAGTTTTAGGTAAAATATTTATCGCTAAGTCTCATTGCTGGAAAAATCTAATGCCAATTACAGTCTGTCATGTAAGAACGTGTCCGCGATAATTAATTTTTGGTAAATGCGATTGTAGCGATTCAACAAAAAATCGGTAGAGGAAACCTTTGTCTACGAAGCATTTTAGTAAAAGTATCAGTCGATGCCGAACTTTCGTCGAAACCACGTAAAATCCAAACTGAGTCAGTTGTTTGTGCGTCGGTTCGAGGCGTTTCTTTGTTCCCTTCCAACGGTGCCTAAAATACGAGAGTCATTTCAACAAGAGGAAAAATGTCGATAACTTGCCAAAACGTGGCTCTGTAGGCAAAGTCACTCCGAAAGTCGAAAAACGAGATTGTTTTGGCGGGACCTGAAATTACGCTGCGTCAAATCGGGTTTGAATGTGTCCCATGAGACCATTTGAAAATATATTCGTTATCATGATATCAAATTCTGAAGTACGTTGAAGAAACCTCGGCGAAATCACGTCGCGAAGCGGCTCACTCGGGCCCATGATAAGATACTAGAGTGGCCCTCACAATCGCCGAACGACAAACCTATTGAAAACGTTTGGTCTCCTGTAAAGAGAAAGCTCAGAATAAATACTCTGATGACATTGACTCATTCGAAAAATTTGAAGATCATTGCAGACAATCTCGTCCACAACATGCCTCGAAGATGCCAGGCGATTTTTGATGCAGTAGGCGATTGAACAAATTAATAAGTTAATTGTGCCGTTGTTAGCATACCAAAGAATACATTGATGGCAAAAAATGTTCTCAAATCATATTTTTTCAAGAATACAAGCGGTCACGTTCTTACCTGGCAAACTGTAAACAAATTTCATAGGCAGACTTAACAATAAAACAAAAAACATCAAGGGATGTGCACCAATATTTAGCTGGAGACACTTCAACCTCACCAAACTCTACTTTATGGTAATGTATATGTATATATTAAAATCAACCTAACTTACAATTAGCAGTATAAAATAAAGCTGGATAGTTGGAAATTGTAAACCAGCACCGTAGTTGCAAGCAAGAACTATATTATACAGAAAAGCTAAGAAATTGTTATCATTAGTAAAATCTCAATTTTAGAAATAATTTCGAAACAACATACAACTTTATAAAAATAAAGATTTGGTAATTCTGAGGTTCTAAAGGAACAACAGTAACAAAATCAGTTTATCCCCCCATCATCGTAGAGTGAAATTTATGTTAAGTATTTACTATACATTATAATAAATATCAATAAACTACTGAAACTAAATTAGATTTGACATTTTTTAACATATTTTCTTCAACTTTAGATATTTTGGTAGACAAGGTTTTATGATTTAATGTAAATTTTCTGAAAAGCTAGCCCAAAGTCATTCTTTTAGAGGAGTTGATTAATAGACACAAGTGATATTGGAACCTATGATGCATTTGATAATAAAAAAAAGTATTATAATATTGTTTTCATATCTTTCTACTACGTATACCTGCCAAAAGAATAACAAGAAACCAAAAATTACACTGTCTTCTTATAACGCTTACCGCTAACTAAAATATTACTCTAAAAATCGCTAAATTAATTGAAAAAATATGTCATTGGATTAAAAAAGAAGGTTTCGTGCTTAAAGGTCATATTAAATCGCTATTATACTAGCTCAAAATGAAATGCTTGTTTAAGAAAGCCTGAGCCCTTAAACCAAAACACTGTTTTAATAAAATCATTACACACTTCAGGTTTTTTTGTTTACGCCTTTTTTCGTAATTTACAGACCTAAGATCACGTTTCTGAGAACTTTGTCTTCATCTTAATTTATTTATTGTTTTATTTCTATTTAACTTCATCGACGTTCAGTTGATACACCCCCGTAATGGTTTGACATTATTCTCGACCAACCTATTACCAATCTATGCTAGTGAGAACTCAATCCTACTGTTTTTCGATTCTTTGTCATCTGTTTGCAATGTTTGGTTCACTTTCCATGGGAAGACGATCATATAACGTGGTAATTATGGTATTTTTCTTCCCCTGTTTAATAATAACTCTAATTTTTTAATCCACTAAACTGTGCAAAATTTCCAGAAATAATTCCTAATATCCTTGTTTAATTAATCTTATATTTACCAACAAAAATGTTTCCCTTTTTTGCGTGGGATAAAATAAAGGAACTATATTTGGAACTGGAAAAACTGCTAAGAGAAAGACTTTTTCTATTTATTACTTGTATTAAACATTACTTTCTTATAACCAGCAAAGTAAAATTCTTTATTTATATTATATTACTTTCCTTGCTATAGGAAAATATTACACTAGATACTCTGTTGGCAAAATAATTCACTAATGAAGTAGTCAATTTTAAATATAGTACTGATATAACACTTGACAGGGGATAACGTTTATTGCGATAGAAAATATTACTGTGAAAATTGTAAAAAGACGTCATGCTAAATTAACTAAAAAAAATATGCCAATGAATTAAAAAGAACGTCTCATGATGAGAAATCATGTTAAATCGATATTATAGTAACTCGGAATGAAATGCAAGAGCATGGTTAGGAAAACCTGTGGCCGAAGATGATGCTTTGGTCGTACGTCACGGTTGTTAAACCCATGGTTGCACTCCGAGTTACGCTGTAGTGGACGAAAAGGGAGCATAAAACGACAATCACGACACTAAATCAGCTGTAAAGATTGGCTTCTTTATGTTTCACAGTACAAGTAGCACGGCTATGAAAATAATTCTAGCGTTAGTACCCCAGATATATACGGAAAAATTTAGGATAGTAATAGTGCCTATTGAATGAGGACAAATGTGGAACAAAAACAACAAACTGCATAATTTTGGATACACAAGAATTATGGATATAACCAACGACAAACCTTTGGATATGCAATCTGTTTATATGACATCGTCGTATAATTTCTAAAAACCATATAGAGTTGGGTGTTATCCAAATCTATGGACGGAGGTTGAGATTCCGATAAAGGAAACGAGTCTGGCATAGTACTCAGATGGACTAGAAACTTCAAGCGGAGTAAGCGCTGGTATATATGTAGAAAAGACGAAGTAGATCTTTAACATTCCAGTAGAGACAAGTAAGTAGGTTTAAATTCACGCAATACAAACATGTGTTCACGAGAATAGACGGGATTACCACAACCAAGAAATATATATTTCTCAGACAGTCAAGCTGCTCCAGAAGTTTTAGATGCTTATCAAGCCAACTCTAAGATCAGTATAGAGTGCAAACGTGACATGTTAGAACTATCGTCCAGGAACAACAGGGTTGCACTACTATGGATTATAGGCCACTCGGGGATAAAAGAGAATAATAAAGTGGACGACATAGCATTATCCGGATCAACAAAACCATACAGCGGTCTAGAACCAGCATTTAGTATACCAGAAGAGGTGGTAAAAAACAACAGTCAACAGATATGCGAGGTAGTGGTGATCACCGGAGGAAACATATAGAAAAAATGGGTATCCACCATAGTACCACGACATGCAGACTATGAAGTGAAGAGAAAGAAAGCTCTTTGTATATCTTTTTGTAATTCGGAACAGTCATAAACGTTTCGGAGATCTACACCGTGGCGATAAATTACCACATGAAGGGTTTGGACGAAAGCTAGTAAACCTTAAAGAGACGACCCTCATATTACCAAGAGAGCAGAATATAATAAGCCAAGTACTGCACTGCACAAGTAGGCGCAATAGCCTGCCCCGCCTACAAGCAACCAACTAACCACTGAACTCAAAATAGTTGGAAACTACAAGTATTCCTTTTATTTGTGTTAGTGTAGTGTATTTAAACATAAAATATTCTTCCTATTACATTTTAAAGTACATTATTAATGTGTTCAATTATTGTGTCTTTTGATGAAAACTAGTCGACTTGAATTTCTTCATCAATAATAACGTTGTCGAGCAAATTAAAAAAAAAAACCGCTGTATAGCTGAAAAGGTATTAACTGTTTTTACGCTTGATTTTCTGTCACTACTCTCTTGTAATTCATATCTCAGTAGCATAGTCCCGCGACTTTGCCAGCGTGAAACGTTTTATATTATTTCTCCTATGTTATCTCTAAAACAATTTAAATCTAATAGAGTTTGAAAACCTAGCCAGATCACTACTCATATACGAAAATACTACAACAAAATAGAACATTCTCAAATTATACCCACATATAAATAACCATTTTGTTGCTAATGCTATTCTGTAAATATTACCCTAGTATGGAGAGAAAAGCATAGCTACTCATTTCCGTCGATCTATTGGTCAGTCTGTCGGAACGCTAACTCTCGAACGAAATAAGATACCAATTTCCAACTTGGTATATATAAAATATCTAATAAGATAATGAAGCGTATAGTTTTTGAACGGTATCGTTTAATGTGAAGATTTAAGGTGTTGAGGTCGATATATTTTCTAGAGTTTTAATATTAATGTGGTAATTTGTTGAGATCGTAAACATTATGCATAGATATTTATAGTAAAACATTAAAGGATAAATGGTTTTTAGAGTCAAGGAATTCAAAAAGTAGGTTATTTTTTAATTACTTTTAATTTTAACAGAAAAGGTGAATGCCATTAAATATGATATAGTTCCAGTAGTATTTTGAGAATTGTTACAAGTTGCTTGATTAATGTGATAGACAAATTTTATACATATTATTTATAGTAAAATATATAAGAGATTAATGGGATGGGATAGGACTGAAGATTCTTGTACTATAGGAATTCAAGTTACTTTTTCATTACGTTCAATTTTAATATGGGAATGGGATCAAAGAGGCGGAAGAATCTAATATAGTTTCAATACTAATATGAAAATTTTTCCACGATTTTTGGATGGGAGAACGGGCAAATTTAAAGCATAATTATTTATAATGAAACATATAAGGGGCCAAGGTGGTAGGAAAGAGAGGTAGAAGCGTGACTTCGCTCTTATCATGTTGTAGAGTTTTTCGTTTTTTTTTTTTTTTTTTTTCAGCCAAGGAATCGAAACATTACATGTTTTTATTATTTTCAATGTTAACATGGGAAAAAAGTGAAAGGAATGAGGATCATTTCACTATTTTAATAGTATTATTAGAAAATGTGAGTACCTAAGATTTTTCTTGTTTACTTCTTTTTTCGCAATTTAAAGACCTAAGACCTAGTTTTTCATAGATCTGTCTTCATATTAACTTATTTATTCCTTTATTTCTATTTTCATCGACGTTCATTAAATACACCTCCGTAAAGCATGGTCTGACCTTATTCTCAACCAACCGATAACCACACTGTTCTAGTCAGTACTGACACCCTCCGATTTCTGGTTCTCTGACATCTGCTAGTTTTCGCAGGTTTGGCTCATTTTCCATAGAAAGAAGATCATATAAAATTCTTGTATTTTTCTTCACCTATTTAATATCAGCTTTAGTTTTTATAGTCTAGGGAGACAATCATTTCACGAAAATTGGGCAAATTTCCACGAATAATTTCCGATATTCTTATTTAATTAATCCTAGAATTACCAACAAGGAATGTTTTCTGTTGTCCCAGGACGAAATAAGGAAATTTGGAACTACGTAAAAACTGCTAAGAGAAAGATTTTTTCTATTTATCTTTCGTAATAAACATTACGTTCTTAAAACCAGAAAAGGAACTTTCTTTTGTTCTATTATATTACTTTCCTTACTGTAGGAAAATTTTATACTGGAGCTTAGATCATAAAATACATAATCCCTTACTTCCCTCGGTCTCTCTGTTAGCACGATAACTACTCACTGACGAAATATTATATCAATTTCAAATTTGGTGCAGATTTGATACTTGAGAGGGGAATAGAACTATAATTTTCGAGCAATATAGCGCAAGAGCGAGGGGGTTAAGGAAGTGATGAGCTAAAAACTTCGTGTAGGTTCTATATTATTATGAGAATTTTTTTGGATATTGATTGAGATAAAAAAATAAATTTAAATCATTAATTTTTTTAGATAAGGATAGAAAGGGTTAAAAAAGGTGGGAACAGGATTAGATGCATTGCTTCTAATATATCGTATTATCAGTGGTGACTGCATACATAATATATCAAATACCCTGTTTCGAGTTTTTGGAGTCGAGAAATCTGAAATATTTACTATTTTCATATTATTTTTACTTCTTCTTCTTATTTTAGGCCAAAGGCCTGTTTGGTTTTCAACTTAGTTATCTTGCGATGTTGACGTCCAGCAATCTTACCCTCGCTTGAGTGGTCTTCCCAACGGTCGTCGTGTTCTTAGTTTTCCATCACGTGCAATTCTTACGATTCTCTCTACTGGGATTCTTGTAACGTGTCGATTTCATTCCCTTTACTGTTTCTTGTCCATGTTACGATATCTGGAACATTGCATTCTGTTCTTATTTCTTGATTCCTTATTCTATCGCTTAGTCGGTGTCCTGCTATATTTTGGAGTATTTTCATTTTTGCTGTTCACAACTTGGATTCGTTTTAGAGATATCGGCTTTTGTTTCGGCGGCAAAAGTCATTACCAGTTGGATACATGTTTTTGTATATTCGAATTTTTACGTCTTGTTTCACATATTTATTATTCCATATTACATTTTTCAGGCAGCATGCAATTCTTTCGGCTTTATTGATTTGTTTCCTGACTTCTTCTGTTATATTTGTTAGCTGTTATTTCCGTTCCCAGATATGTGAATGACATCACTTGTTCAACGGTTTCGTCATTGACCGCTAATTTGCATCGAATCGCTTGTTTTGCTGCTACTAGTGCATTATGACGGCGTCGTCCGCGTAACACATTAATTTCAATTCCCCTTGGTCTATTCTATATCCTAGACCTGCTTTACTGGTCTCCTCAATTATGCAGTTCATTACTAGACTAAATAGCAGGGGACTTAAAGAGTCCCCTTGTCTTATGCCAGTTTGTATGTTTATTTCTCGTGTCAGGCCATTCCTTACAAGTGCGTATGTTTTTATGTCGGTATTTAGTTGTTTAATTATTCGTATTATTTCACATGGTACATTATGCTGTTCGAGAATGCCTATTACATCCGTTATCCTAACCCTGTGGAATGCTCTTCTCAGATCTATGAAGCACATAAAAACTGGTTTGTCACACTCGATTGATTTGTCCACTACCCTTCAGGGGCCAGGGTAGTTTCTGACTTCCCTGGTACGGGTCTTGCTTGTTCTGCTTCACGTTCATATATGTCACACCGGAATCCCAAGATGTGAGACACCGTGTTGATGAGATGAATGGCTCCACGGGAGTGGGTCATTAACGGTTCCCTCTGGCACCAGGCGACATCCGGTTGTATATAGCCTTACCGTGGTAACCGTGCTCTGCTACGGCTGACATTTATATCCCAGGATACTTGTGGGAATCATATGGCATTCCAAAAAACTTACTCCAATTTTCCTCCCCTTACCGGCCTGAAGAGGCCGAGAATTGAGCATGAAATTTCACAACCAATTAAAATTTTTGATCGTTTTTTCAGAATATCCTTAAACGAAGGTACTTTTAAAAACACATCCTCATTTTTATTACACAGAGGTTTGCAAGCGAAATTTGGCTCGTTGTCCGATATTAGAAAACTACCGGATGGCTCCATCCTTATATAGGTCATCAATGACAAGCAGTCTGAAACTGCCACCAAGCTAAACAAACTACATGATTTCGATGTAACTGTCTCCCCCCATAAAACTTTAAATACTGTTAAGGGACTAATCTCTTGCCAGGACCTGCTAACTGCACAAATGAGGAGATCCTTGAAAATCTGAAGGATCAGGGGGTTACAGAAATATATAGACTTCCCCAGAAAAAAGAAATTAGCAAGCTATCTCACACTTTCATTATATCTTTCAAACTGCACCAACTACCCCCTAAAATATACGCAGGATGGTACGCCCTTCGTGTGAGACCCTGTCAACGCTTTGGACACACGGCAGCGAAATGTTCCATGATCCTCTCTGTCCCTCGTGTGGGAACAACAGTTACACAGATACATCTTGTATAGATACTCCTACATGCATTAACTGTTCTGAGAATCACTCGCTCAGATACAAGAGCTGCCCCAAATTTCGCCAAGAGTTCGAAATTAAAAAATTGAGAATCTTGGAAAAACTCTCTTACTTCGAGGCCAAAAAAGAAGTTTTTTGCTTCCCAAACACATTTCTCCACTTCCTTTAGCATGGCGACTAGAGGAAATAAACCAAGGCTTGTGTCTACAGCCATTCACAACTTCACCATCATCTAACCCCCTCCTCATCAAACTTCTTTCCCCTCCTCAAAACCCCCATACATCCACATCCCCCTCTCTCCCATACCCCCATTTCTCCAACTGATCCCAATCTCAAAAAGACTGTACAGTCTGACTTCAGAGTCCCATCAGCAACCAAACACACTCTCTCCAAACTCCTTCCTAACCGTACAAACACCCTCCCTATATCAAACAAAGATACCCACAAAAAGAAATTTGGTAGATCCCGTAAATCTACCCCCCTCCTCGTCCAGTGAATCCATACTGGACATTACAACTCCAAACAACTTAATGGAATTTGATCCTATTGTACCCAATAGTAAGTAATTAAAGAAAAAGTAACCCCTCCATCATTACATTCCATCCCATCATCCAATGGAATGTTAATGGATTATTACCCAGAAAAGAGGATCTCTCCATATTAATCAACCTTCACCTAACATCAATCCTTGATACTGAAGAGACTAACTTTAAAGATCTCACACATATCCACATAAAAAATTATAACATCCTTCACAAGAATAGATCTGACCAAACAAGAGCCTCTGGAGGCGTTGCCCTCTATATACATAAATCACATGTCTTTCAGCACATTCTCATTAATACGCTGCTGGAAGCAATTTCAGCACGAATAACCTTTCACACACCAATAACCATATGTAACCTATATTTACCCCCCTCACGCCATATAACCCTTCCCACACTGACCACCTTACTCGCACAATTTCCGTCACCCACAATCATAGTAGGGGATTTCAATGCCCATAGCATTGCATGGGGTTCCGATGCGACTAATTCCAGGGGAGGAGTCGTCGAGAACTTCACTCTCAAAACAACTTGATTCTACTCAACCAAACTTCCCTTACCTATCTCAGCTTTTCCAATGGCACATACTCAGTCATCGATCTTTCGATCTGTAGTCCAGCTCTAACACCGTCTCTCTAATGGAATATTTCATCAGAACCTTTTGGAAGCGATCATTTCCCTATTATATTACGTTTTCCCACTATGTTCCCCCCCCCTCTTCCCACATTAGAAACTAAATGGAACTTTAACAAAGCTGATTGGCAAAAATTCCAATCACTAGCAATACCACCCCCACTGCCCATTCTTGACATCAATTCCTACTTATTGGACTACACCACCGCTATTAATGTCGCAGCAGACAAATGTATCCCTATCATTCCCCTCCACACCCATAAATCTCCAGTTCCTTGGTGGACTAGTGCATGTGCTAAAGCTATTCAAAGAAGGAAAAAAGCTCTGAATATATTTAAACGCAATCCTTCGGTTGAAAACTTCATAAGCTGTAAGCGAACAAAAGCTTTGGCTAGAAGAGTTATAAGAAAAACTTCGTCTCCTCTTTTAATAGCCCTCTATCAACAGGATCTTTGTGGCGCTCAGTCGGAAGGATGAGAGGGCATCCCGTCAGAACCATTCCGATCCTTACCATCAATAACACTCATATACATGATCCTCAAGACATATCCAATGAATTTGCAGCCTATTACAGAAGAAAAGCTAGTAACCAATCTCAAATCACAATAGATCTCTTTGTTTCTGACTCTTTTAACACTAATATCAATTATAATTCTCCATTCACATTTCAAGATCTACAACATGCTATACGTACTTCCAAACGCACTTGGTCAGATCCAGACAATATCCACATAGATATGATTCGTAATTGACCGTTTGACATGCTGCAAGCACTGTTAAACATTTATAATCATGTTTGATTAACCTCATCATTTCCAAATTCTTGGCTTAATTCCATAATCATTACTATCCGTAAACCCGGCAAACCTAGATCCTCCCCAGACAGTTACCGCCCCATCTCACTCACCAATAAACTCTGTAAAATTCTTGAACGCATGGTGCTGTACAGACTATCCTGGATCCTTGAAACAAAAAACTACTCTCTCCTTTTCAGTACGGTTTTCGAAGGTTTCATTGAGCCATGGATTACCTCGCTTCCTTGGACACCGATATTAGGAAAGCTTTCCATCGTAAACATCACCTCCTCTTGACTTCTCTGGACTTATCCTCTACCTTTGACAAAACCGACAAAAATATTGTACTTACACAACTCAAGAACTTTGATCATGTAGGTGCGTTGCCCAAATTTATGCTAAACTTCCTGAAACCCAGATCCCATCAAGTAAAAATCAATGGCTACTTATCTGATCCTTATATCTCTACACTTGGGGTACCACAGGAATCTATTATCAGCCCTACACTATTCAACATTGTTATGGCTTCCATACCAGAAATAATTCCACCTGCTGTAAAATACAAGATCTTTGCTGATGACATTATTATTTAGTCAACTTTCCCCACATCCCAAACCTGCACCTCTACCCTTCAAGATGCCCTTCTCTCTCTAAACATCTGGGCATCCTCACATGGCTTCTCCTTTTCTCCCATTAAATCCTCCACCATCCATTTCTGCAAAAGCAGAAGTTGTTCTAAACTAAACCTCGACACTATAAGAATATTAGGACTGACTTTTGATAACTCTCTGACATGGTCTACCCACGCTAAATCTCTTAAAACCAGAACTTCATCAGATCTTAATCTACTTTGTATCTTGGCCAACAGTAAGTGGGATTCTGACCTTCCAACCCTGCTCAGGATATACAAATCCCTAATCCCATCGAAGCTGGCATATGGCGATTTCATCTGCGATGCCGCTTCATTAAGAGATCTATAGAAACAATTCAGAATCAGTCTCTCAGATATGCTATAGGCGCTTTCCGCACCTCTCCTATATCCAGTCTGCAATGTGTGGCCTCTCTTCCTCCCCTTCAACATACAAGACATTATCCTCTACTAAAATACTATTCTTTTTGCCTCTTCCTCCCCCATTCCAAAGTTCATCTGAACCTTTTCAACATTCATCGACCAAATCTCATTTCTCCCTCTCGCTCCATTCCAAACAGGATCAGCGCCCTACTCACCCTACATAATATCCCACCACCCAAATTTGACTATCCATTACACTCTACTTTTCCACCGTGGATAACTCCATGTCCCCCAATAGATTTTTCAATGATGTCTTTCACCAAACTTGAATTCTCCACTACAACATTAACAAAACATTCTCGGACAAACTATCACGGAATTACTCCCAATATAACATCATATACACTGATGGTTCCAAGTCTCATGCTTTAGTGGGCTCGGCCTTCCACATGTCAATTACAAACATGATGTTTAAATTACCTGATTACGAGTCTATCTTCACAGCCGAACTCCTAGCCATCAATGAAAGTATACACTTTGCCCTTTCTATCACAACCTCCCATAAATTCCTTTTAGTTACAGACTCTCAAAGTGCTCTCCGGTCAATACAGTCAAGAAATTTGAACTGTAATTACATACTATCTGCTCCACATAGCGGCTATGAGACATAAGACTTCTCTTTTTTATGGCTTCCTAGCCACATCAATAATATGGGTAATGACAGGGCTGACTTTTTAGCTAAAAACGCAATTACAAGTGGTACTCCCCACATTGGGAAAAACCACCCAAGTGACTTCAAAAATTACCTGCAAACCATCCTACACAACACATTTCAATTGAAGTGGGACCTCGAAGACCCTCTCAATAAGTTGTAGCCGATTAAACCCATTGTCTCCCTCCCCTTCATTCCTACAACTAGGACAGAACGGTAACGTTATTAGATGTAGATTAGCTATTGGACACACCTATGACACACACTTATTTGTTAAAAGGTGAACATCAGCCAACTTGCTCAGTCTGCAGGAGCCCCCTCACTGTAAAACACATCTTTGAGACAGCACCTTGTCAAAACTTGAGAATCTCACTCAACATATCCTCCAATCTAGTCTCTGTCATGAACTCCTATCAGAATAATAAAGGCAACATCAGAAAATTTTTAAGAGAAGTCAACCTTATAGTATAATTTCAAAATTTGTCACAAATAATTATCATACTGGGGCACTAAATAACCTAGATGTTGATGCTCCCTTATAATATACACGGTATCAGTACTCAATGTAAACCAAAGAGGGTATGTTGTGTTGATTTTTCCTGTTTGTTCTTTTAATATGTAACGTTTCATTGATGTGTAATGTTTCACTGTTCTTCTTTTTTATTTACATCGGATTGTATCTTTTTTTATCACAAAACTAAAATTTGCAGTAACAATTCTCATTTCATAAAACAAGTACAAAAAAAGCACCAGTGATTAATAATTTCAATGCTGGCTTAGAAGAGTGCCGCTAAAGTAATGGTTAGATGCGATCTCTTGGTTATCGTTATTAATAAGTTTTATTATTTGATGACTCCCTTCATTCACTTGTTAGCTTAGGTGTTTCAAACTTTTTCTCTCTTTCCTAGTTTCTTCTGTTTTCGAGTTTCTGTAGTGGCAGACGTCTCTCTGATCTTTTTTCTTTAATTTTTGTCTATTTCTGCCAATTCTAATCTGCCATTTGTAGGATCGTTTCTTAGTAGTATTCTCTGTTTCATAAGATTTTATGTCTCTTTACTTAATTTTTGTTTGTTTTTCTTTTTTCGATGTTGCTATTTGTTTTGTAGTCGTGAGTTGGTTATTTTTGCGTTTAGTTTATCAGGTTCTGTTTGGTAGTTTATATGTTTTATATAATTTTCCAGTGCTTGTTGATATTTGTCTGGGTTTTGGTTTATTATTTCTATATTGGTATCTTTATCTTTGTATGCTTCTGCATCAGATTAATTGCTATTTTTTGCCTTAAGCATCCAGTGGTCACTGCCAATGCTTATCGTGTTCAGGACTGTCGTGTCGATTACAATGTTCTTGCCATTTGATAAAACATACTTAATTTCGTTTCTTGTTATTCCATTGGATTTTACCATGTCCATCGGTTATATTCTGGCTTTTGGAAAAATATGTTCACATCGTACAAGTTATTTTCGTTTATAAAATTTGATAACATCTCCCCTTTGCTGTTTCTCGTTCCCAAACAAACTTCCCGACACTCTTCTCATTCGTATTCTCAATTTCCCCATTTTGGCATTGAAATCGCCTATTATTATGATATATCTTGTTTTATGATATAACAGAGCTTTATTTATATCTTCGTATAATTGTTCAATTTCTTCGTCCTCGCTGTCTGAAGTCAGTGGATATACCTGAATGATCACTCTTTTCGATATGGCTTTAAACTGAACAACATTTTCTGCTGGTAATTTATGTATAAGTAGCCGACTCTACCAATTTTCTTACTTTCATCTCCTCTACAGGAAAATTTATGGCCACTTTTTAAGGTGATATAAGACTGTTCCTGTTCTGTCTTCTGACTGTTCCTGTCCTGTTCTTCTTACTTCCATTAAGCCCAACACTATCCATTTTATGTTTTTAGGTCTTCATCCAATTCGATCATTTTTTCTTCGGATCCTAAAGTTTTTGTGTTGTAGGTTGCTATATACCATTCTATGGGTATACGACAGTATTTTATTTTCGAATTTTTGTCCACCCCAGAATCCATGAGACACGCAAGTGCAGTGCGAGATTCTGAGTTTCCTCTACTCGCCCAGAGTACTGCGGTTCGGATCGACATATTCATATTTCATATTGAGGTTCTGAACCATTTCTTTGTCGCACCGGCGAAACATGTTAACAAGGGGTAAGGAATTGGAAGGATGGTATGTGGTGAAGGATTAATGTTTTCAGGACCTGATGTTGTTATGTGTTGTTGATGACGATATTAGCATACAAATAAATACGTATTCCTTATATTTTAATATTCTACCTATATATTCTATAAAATTGATTACGTTCGGTCTAATTGTGAAATTGTGAATACTAAAGTGAAATATAAATGTTGACTACAACCTGAATTCTAACTGAAAGTCGACTAAACGTCCGTTTAGTAATTTATTGAATTTAGAGACTCGGGGATGTACATTGGAAATTTTCTTACAACAAACTTAAGCGATGTGTTACAAGCAGTTTTAAATAATCCGCAACTGAAATTCAAGGCTTGGACTCTCCTTACATTTAAGTACAGATTTCGCTGAGCCTTCGCCATAAAAAAAACTTTATTTAATATTACGTAATACAGTTTTATAAATTAACAATCCATACCTTTAAAAAGATAATTTATAATAATGTTTTCGTATGTTTTAGATCAATATATTCTTATACCAGTTCGTTACAAATACAGTATGTCTAAAAATAGTGTGGTTTGCCTATCTGAAAGAAAAATGTACTTATTACCTTTGAATTCATATCAATTATATTCAGTAGGATTACGACTAAAATGCATTTACATTAATAAGAAATCCAGTTTCCACCTGCGTCAATAATAGGCTGGCATCTTCAAGGAATACTTTCCACTAAATAGAAATTCATGAGGCAAAGGCCTCTGTATTCGTCAAATCTAGTTCATTAAACGCTTTAAAGTTAATGTCGGTCGTCTGCCAAGCTTCTCCTTGATGGGTGACTGTGAATGTCCTTCCAGTGCCTTCATGTCATTTTTTCTTTCTTTCAATCTTTAATATCTTTACCCTCCTGCGGTATTCGGTGCACCGGCATCGTAAACAACCAAAGGCACACAAGTTGATGCGTGCACGAAATCAAATCTATAAAAGGCAGGGATCGCTCTAGGAATGTCTTATTATTTTTGTCTGTTTCGCTAATAAACCATATTCGCGAGTGAAAGTGATAGAAGTCATTATAGCCCTTATTTTTATAACTATCTATAAACCCTGACAAATTTTGTATTTAAAAATGTCTAAATCTAAATTTGAAATATGGATCTACTCACTCTCCTACAAACCAATCGTTACCTATGTGTTTAATTTGCCAAAAAGTTTTTTCAAATGAAGCCATGAAGCCTTTGGGCTACATTTGAATAAAATTCATGCTAATCAAAATGACAAAGATTTATCGTATTTTAAAGGACTGGAAAAGAAATATTTAAAACAGTAAACTATATCAATTCTTTTTGCGTCGCTTTCTAAATAAGAAGATGATGGACTACGAGCCTCATATAATATTTCATTATTAATCGCAAGAGCGGGAAAATCGCACACAATTGGCGAGGAATTAATCTCGCTGGCTGTTAAAGAGGTAATAAAAATTGTTCCTTATCATAAGATACCATCAGATAGCATCAAAATTCCTCTATGTAATAATTCGGTGCAAAGAAAAATAGATGAAATGGCTAAAGACGTTGAAATGTCATTATGCGATTACTTAAAGACTTGCAAATTTTTGCATTCAACTCGATGATCATATAACGAATCATTACTTCTAGCATACGTTGGATTCATAAAAGAAGAAAAAAAAACGGTCAAGTGCAAGTTGAATTTGCACAATTAGTGTTCCATACGGTGATTGCTTTTAAAATAAAAAAAAATTGTTACGATGGTATAAAATGATCAGTGACTTCACAAAACACACCCCAAATGAGTTTCCAACAAAGTTTGTATCCGATCTTTACTGAAAACTGGTGACCTTGAAATTTTTGTTTTCTTATATACCGTATAAATTATTAAAGGCACTCGTGATAATTTTCGTTCAATCTACATCCCGTGGAGAATATACCAGAATTTTTTCCAAATTTTTTGATCAGTACTTTTCGAGATAAGATGAGGGGACAGTGATTTTTTCGCGATTTTTTAAAAATAATACAAAGAAAAGTATGCGTAAGTATTACATTATATATAAATTTTTTACTCGTTTTTTCACAAGCTTTCATTTCACACCACACTCGATGACCTAGTAAAAAAAATTTTTTTTCACTTCCGATTTCACCCCCCAAAACTCACCCCTTAAGTCAAAATTTAACTTTCAAAACTACACGGCTCTGATGGGGCCATCAATTCCTATATTAGTACTAAATTTCAACTTTCTATGTCGAATAGTTTCGAAGAAAATCGGGTGTGACAGACACACAGACAGACAGACGACGGACGGACAGACAGACACCGAAGTGATCTTATAAGTGTTCCGTACACACTAAAAATTGTCAAGAGTAATTATTTGCTAAAATTTTTGAAACCGATACGAAGGTAGAATCGATATTCAATACCGTGAACAAGTTTTTTTCAAGAGAAATAAATTCCTATTCGTAATATTTTGTCAACTGCTACTGATGGTGCTCCAGCAATGACGGAGCGTCGTAAGGGTTTCATAACGCATTTGAAACAAGCAATACCAAATGTACTAGCTGTACATTGTGTTATTCATCGTTAGCATTTGTTTACAAAAAAATCTGAATTCATGCCTGCATACGTCTCTTCATTACGTTATTGGAGTAGTCAATAAGACTAGAAACAATTCATTGAATGACAGATTATTTAGCCATATTTGTAGTGAAAATGATGAAAATTACAATCGCTTGCTGGTGCACAGAGAAGTTCGTTGGTTCTCAAACGGTATTTGTCTGAATCATTTTTTCCATCTATTTGACTCAGTACTGAACTTTCTTGAAAACTGCCCGAAAACCTGATTACATCCAAAAATAACATCGCTTATTTGACAGACCTGTTTAAAATATTTAATAAAGTCAATTTATAATTGCAAGGCGATAAACTGATTTAATTAAAACAAAAAACGTTATAGCTGCTTTTGTTGGAAAACTTCTTCTATTTAAACGAAATCTAGGTAGAGGTGAATACAGCCACTTTTCCACATTATCAGCATTCTCTACAAAACAGGAAAATTTACTTACTTACTGCCAACACCTGGACGTTCGTCATGCTGATTTTGCGGAGCAATTACAGGATATTTTAAACGTGAATATATCGAGTTGGGTTTTAGATCCTATGATAAAATGCAGATACAGCAAAATCATTAAATTTAGAAGAGGAACTCGTAGAACTCACAACTAACAACGAACTAAAAGTAAAATTCAGAAATGGATACCAAGAGTTCTGATTTCAAAAATCAATACCAACTCTCTACCCTGGATTGTGGGCAAGAGTACAGAAATTTTTAATTGCTTTTCCTTCATCGTATTTGGTTGAGCGTGGTTTCAGTGTCTAAGAAAAGGAACAGGCTGTACATCATTGAACGTGGCAATTTGCGACTACCAGCCTCAACCATCTCATTAATTTTTTTATTTCTTAATACTTATGTGTTTATTTTTAAATTTTTAATAAATAATTTTTTACTGGCGTTTGAAATAATTTCTACTTTGTGATTCTTAATAGATTGATAGGCAGATAAAATAGGTATAGATAATAGGCAACAATATTTTAATATTTGGTATCATTAACCATTATAGAAGAGGGGCGTTGGAACTTTTTTTTTCTTGTAAAGGGCGGTGGTCCAGAAAAGTTTGGGAATCTCTGGTATAAACAGAATTAAAGCTTTTTTATATATATTTTCAACATTTTCTTAAAACTCAGGCTGCCAAAGAAGAGATGAAGTCAACAAAATCCTTTCTCTCAGAGAAAGTCTGAAACATGTACCTTTACCGCGTATTTAACAGTTCATTGGATAAGTCTCTTGGTGGCAGTGGACCAGCATCGTTTACTATAGAACGTTTCTCAAAAACAGAATTTGTCCGCAAAAATACGATTACCCGTTACGATCTTTATGTTCGTTTGCCCATGCTAGTCTTGATCTAAGGTGTTTTTCTGATAACACTAGTTTTTTTCGACTGTACTTCAGCGGTTCTTAACCTTTCAGTATTTACGGTCCAATTTTGCAATGCAATAACAATGCATGCAACATTAATGTATTTTCAGTATTTTTATGCTACAGCTACACTATGTCCTTAATTACAAACCTTACAAATTACCAAAAATAAGTAAAATAATTCATATTTGGCAACACACATCTGCTTATTTTGACAAAATGAGAATCAATGCCTCTCTATTGTTCTCTGTCAAGTCCACCATATCGGTAGCGGCTTCGCGCGAAATTCCGAGTTGTCTCGAACATTCGAAAAGTATGCCCAAAAGTGTATAAATGCTGCACCTCGTTCAATTACAGCCCGTCTCAGTCGAGTTGATCCTTCTGCTGCTATCGGATTTATCGTGAATGTATAATTTTGTAATTTACGTGTTAATTTAAATTCAAGGTGTTAAGTATTCAAGGAAGTAAATTTACACAGAATCATGGATATATTTTTAAGTGGACGTAAGCGAGCATTAGACGATAGTGAAGCATCAGCAAGTGCACAGACGAGCGTAGTAAAGCCGAAATCATTTTTTTAAAAAACTTTGTCTGTGAATGAAAAAGCTTTACATGCCTCTTACAAAGTTTTATACAAAATAGCCAGATGTAAAGCCTCACACCATTGGTGAAGAGCTTGTTTTGCCAGCAGCAACTGAGATTTTAGAAACTATGTTTGGAGATAATTTTGCCAAACAATTGCTATCCATACCTATATCAAATGATACTGTTGCCCGTCGAATTGGTGATATAGCTGAAGATGTACAGTATCAGCTTTTCGGGAAGTTGCGTGACAAATTGTTTTTAATTCAGCTTGATGAAGCAACAGATAGCAATAAAGATGCTCATTTCATTTTGTGATGGTATGTCAGCAGTAGAAGAACTATTTTTCTACAAACCAATAGAACTCAAAGCAATATCACTCGCATTATTTGCTATCTTAAATGATTTTATAAATGAGGCAAATATGGAGCGGAAAAATTGCGTCGGAATATATACCGATGGTGCTCATTCAATGTCTGGAAGTTTTCAAAGTGTACAAGCACTTATGAAACAAAAATCTCCACTGTATGCAGGACACATTGTATAATCCACAGAGAAGCTCTAACTTCCAAAGAAATCAGTTCTGCTCTGAATATTGTTCTCACTACAACTGTAACCGTAGTAAATTGTGTTAAAATGAGACCCCTAAAATCTAGAATTTTTTCTGCACTTTGTAAAGACATGGGTGCCGAGCATTCAGCGTTACTATTTTTTGCGAGGCAAGGTGGTTATCACGTGGGAAATGTTTGCAACGTGTTTTTAATTTAAGAATTGAAATTGCCATTTTTCTAGAAGAGGAAGCCGAGAAATTTCGAGATAGTTTATTTGTGATGAAATTGAGCTACTTGGTCGGCATATTCGAGAAACTAAATACCTTAAATCTTCAACTACAAGAAACAAATACACATATATTCGATACGAGTGATAAAATGAATGCTTTTTTAGAAAATTGGAATTGTGGAGTCGAAATGTAAAGCAAAAAAAGCTAGAAATATTTGCAAATGTGGGTGAATATGTTAAAACATACAGGGCTGAAGAACAAGTGAAAGTTGTTTTAGTAACTATTAAAAATCAGCTAGCCATGTTGTCAAAGAATTTTAAAAAGTATTTTCTTACTGACGACAACTTGGCAACAAGTTACGAGTGGGTTAGGGATCCTTTTCTAAATACTCCCGAAGGGCTCTCAACTCCCTAAGAAGAGTTCTTCATAGACTTCACGGCGAGTGGCGAAATCAAAATCAATTTAATAATGAATCTCTCTTTGGATTTTAGGCAGGAGTGAATGATGAGTTTTCTGCACTGAAAACATAAGCATTTCGTATACTATTACAATTTCAACATCCTACCTTTCCGAAACCGGATTTTCTGCGTTGGCTGCTTTGAAAACAAAGTATAGATCTCAACTAAATATAGAAAAAGAACTCAGAGTGTCTATTTTTAATATTAAACCATCCTTTGAAAATCTTTGCTCTATAAAACAGGCCCAAGGACACTTGTTTTTGATTTAATATTGATATGTTAATTATTATGTAAATACATTGTGCTGTACTAATACAATCCTATTTATAGGTGTATTAAATCAGTGTAAATGTGTATTTTATCTTTTATTATGTCAGAATGTATTTTGTTTTGCTTTCCTTTCAACAAATTATATTAAATGTTTTTAATGAATGTTTTTAATAATAATTTCTTTTCGATACGCTCGCGCCCCCCCAATAGTGTAATCACGCTTCCTAATGGGGCGAGCCCCAAAGGTTGAAAAACGCTGCTGTACTGCACCATCGTATGTCAGGAGGAATGAAAATAACGTCGAATAATTTTCATTGTAATTTTGCGTGCCCTTGATGCCAAGAAAATATGCTAGGCGTAACTCTGGAATCTATCTTTTTATCTGTGATACTAACTTTAGATCACTTTTTGTTTCTCTTGCAGGCACCATCGATTATTTACAAAGTAACTATCCAAATGCCGACATTGCCATCCTGGACGACTTTAATGTCCACAAAGTCAACTGGCTTAAGTATTCAAATACTATCGACAAACAAGGTCATGAAGCTAAAGCATTCTCAATCAGTTGTGGCTTAACTCAGCTTATTAACGAACCGACACGGATTCCTAATTGAGAGCGAGAGATCGCCAGTATTCTTGATCTGTTTTTAACTACCAATCCAGAGATTTACACCGTTACCGTAAATCCAACTTTAGGTTTTTCCGACCACAAACTGCTTTTGACGTCAAGTATCCTACCAATCAGTGACAGAAAGGGGCCTAAAACGTGTAAGATTTGGCACTACAAATCGACTAAATGGGAATAACTCATAAAATATTTTTTAACTTTCCCTTGGTTAGACGTTTATTACGATCCGACGACCCATCTGATTGAGCTAAGGTTTCCGATATTATTTTGGCTGATACGGACACTTATAACCCTTTTAAAGAAATACCCTTTCAACGGTAAGCCTTGATTTTACCGAAAATGCTTCCAAATATCAAGGCTTTCGACGGTGTTTGACACGATGGATTATTAGCTAAACTGCCCTATTCTGGTATGTCGGACAAGTTAAGGTTATGGCTCTCGTATTCCCTCAAAGAGCGTTCTTCACTAATGGTAAGTTGACTGATATATATATATATATATATATATATATATATATATATATATATATATATATATATATATATATATATATATTCTTTTATTCGGGTAAGAATGAAATAATGAAATCATAAAAATCCCGTAGGGATGCGGGTCATAATATCACCCTCGCTATGATCCGCCTTTTGTAGAAGGCATTTAAGAGAATAAATTAGATAATAGATGCCTAGATTCCACCAGGCATAGCCCGCTGTGATACCATCGCATCGGTATATGCTGTGTGCAGTTGCTTACCGTTTCGTGGCTGTGGTGATGTCCTCGGATTGTGGGACCAAATAGCATGAGAAAGCTCACAGAAACAAAAAATTCCGAAGGTAAAATAACGCCCCTTTTGGATCTTCGGGTGGAGACTGCTTCGGGTGCGTCAAGATAACAATTTTAAAATAGATTTTTCAACATATGAGATTTAAAACTTGAACATAAACTCACTGCACTAACACCTGCAATCAAATAATGTACGCGCTCTCTATAAAACGAAGGTGAATTCGTCGTCCAGTATGGTCAACTTTCTCTATTCTGGGTACGAATTCTATTCCTTATTGAGGCATGGCTTTGGAATCTGTCTTCTTGCCAGAAGCGATGTCTTTTGCCAACAAAAGGAGGTTCTGGAGCTCCGAAACTTCGATGTTATGTGGTTAAAAATAACGACTCAACAAACCATAAGGTTTATCTGCAGCGTCTATCAACCACCAAGTGATACTAAATTTAGAATACTTTTCGCTTTTCCACTAAATCCCCTATACCACCACCCACACGGCCGGATAATACTATTGTAACAACCCCAGTTGAAAAAACCAACTTGTTAGCTGGACGTTCTACTGTCGATTTACAAGAAAAAACACCACCAACTATTTCCATAGTGCATTCCATTCATTGTCTTCAGGCAGCGTATCGTGAAACGTATTTTAACAAAAAAGCTTTTAGCGCTACGTGAGAGAACTAACACCAGTTTTCTGTAGACTTTTTGACCTGTTCTACAGAAAGGGAATATCTTCTTCCTGCTGAAAGTACGCTACAGTTCAGTTGACCCGAAAAAAAGGTAAGAAGAGCTTGCCAAATAACTACCGACTAGTCGTATTGCTTTCAATAATATCGAAAGTGATGGAAAAGGCGATCAATTAGCATGTGCTAAAATATTTTGAATGACTGAATATTATTAGCGACCATCAGTATGGTATTCGTTAGCAAAGAAGTGTATGTATTCTAAAAGTTAAAAGAAGATCTTTTAACTTATAGAATACATGTTTGGAACAATGCAATCGCCTATTTTGGAGAATCTCGAGGGTTACACTTGATATATGGACGAATTTCTTTCTAACACCTTCCCTATTAACGCCAGTGTGCACCAAGGCTCGATACTTTCTCCGCCTCTCTTTCTCATCTACATCAATGATTTATTGGGAAGGACCAGGAATTAAATCTACAGCCCTGCAGATGACAGTACGCTTATTTCTTGATTCATTTTGTATGATCGAACATCGGCTACTCATCCAATATCCGCAGACAGCAGGAAGTCATCTCGTGATGACAGTAACCAAGTACAATTTAACGTTGTCGAACCTAACATAGTTATGTCGGGGCACTCCATACCTCTAGCATCGTCACTTCATCTGCTGGGCGTTAAGTTGGGAGCAAATATGTTTTGGCAGGAACATTTTTCAAGCAGAACAAAGAAGGTTTCTCAAAAGCTGGTAATATTATTTCGAAATAGAAAGCTTTACCTCCACAACAACTGTTAATTTTGTACAAAGCCCAAATTCGACCAAAGATGGAATACTGCTTTCCATGTTTGTGGCTCTGCTCTCAAACATACACTGCATTTGTTGAATTCGATTCAAAAGAGAGCTGTTCACCTGATTAGAGATCCAAAAACTGACCAGCAACCTTAATTCCTTGGAGTATCGAAGAACGGTGGGCGACCTGAGTCTATTTTACAAGTATTTTTATGGAAAGTGTTCGATGGATGTAGCCCGCTTAATTCCTCCCATAGCGGTACATGCTAGAAATACAGGTAGTGCTAGCACTTTACATCCGTATGAAGTTCAGCTATTAATGCTCGAATAACCCTTTTTAAGCAGTTTTTTATATGGAGCACTTATCTCTATAGAAGGAATTGCCCAGGACTACGTTTCCCATCGAGTAAAATTTATAGGGATTTAGTACCTATGTTAATCACTTTTTAGAAAATTATGGTATACATATATTTTTATAGAAAGAAACTCGTCCAGATATCTACAATTTCAAAATAAGTCCTTGCTACCCATTGAACTCCGGCTTTCTTCAGTGAAGTACCAAAGAGTTCTGAAGGAAGCTGATTTCTTAGTTATCGCTTCTTTTTCAATATCCAGAATACTGCATTTATAAATACATGAGCGTTTAACACGAATCTCGATGTGATCTTTACTGCTCCTAAAATACACAAGCTGGCTAGTCTTTGAAATATCCCCAGCTAAGTTGGCTCCGTAATCCTCTCCTAACTACTACACTATTGAACCGCAGTTAACAAATTTTGAGCAGACTATTTATAGTGCAAGGATTTAACTGTATTGGATAGGGGTTAGAGCAGAGGTAGCTTCATATGTATCATGCTGCCTTCTCAGGGTTCTCTAACTAAATGCATATGAAAATTAAGTTATTTTTCCACTACTTCGGGAAGGAGGTGGAATAGATGGGAGAATCTGGCCTAATTTCGATAATATCATGAGAATTTTTCCAGATTTTTTGGATGTGAGAATGGGCAAATTTAAAGTGTGATTATAAAATCTACAAGGGGCTAAAGGGGTGTAGAAGTGATGTCCATGTGAGACTTCGTATCTGTCGTCTTATACGTCTTTTCAGGGGTTCTTTCAGTCGAGTAATTTAAAAAATAATTTTTTGATTATCTTCGTTGTTAACATGGGAAGAGGGTGAAAGAGATGTCAATGTACTGTTTCAATTGTATCATGAGAATTTTTCTTGGTTCTTAACTGGAATATTGGATATTTATTATTATTTTTTTATAGTAAAATATATGGTATATGAGGTGAAAGGATGAGGTAGGAAGCTAGAAGGGTCTTTGCGTATATATCGTAATCCCAGTGTTCTTATTTCTCCAGTTTTAATAGAAAAAGAATAAAGAATAGATTGATATCTCATTACAGAATAACCTAAAAATGTTGAGTTGTATAAAAAAAAGTATAAGAAATATAAACTGTTAGGTTGTCGGAGACGTGCTTATGACCCAGCAGATAAATTATTTATTTACTTCCCTTGCTAATGGAAACTATTGTATAATTGAGAAAATCAGCCCAGTCGATCTATCGATCTGTTGGTTGGATATATTTCGAACGTGATAAAAATATATTACTTGAAATATGGATGAAACGTGTAGTTAATAATTGATATTATTTTAGAAGGGTGTGAAAGAAGTGAGAAATATCATCAATGCTATTATTTATATTTAACTAATAAATATTTTAAACCTAAACACAGTAACTAAAAAATTATTTTTAGTAGATGTAAAGAACGGACATTCCAAATATATAAAAGTATTTACTTGTTTATAAAAATGCACTTTATCCAAATTTCGTTTTTACTTACAGAAGATATTTTTCAAACAAGGTTTTGAGTTATATTTGTTTGGAAAACAATAAAGTAAGGTTAGGTTCATATCGATTTTGCTTTTCTTCTCTCAAAATGATTTAGACCCAGATAGAAATATACTCCAAATCTCAGCTAAGCTTTGAACCAAAATGCTTCTCGATTTCTATACTGTTAGTCCCGCTAAATTCTTGTTGCTATGTGGTTGCTTCATATATTTTCTCTGCTCTGACTTGTTTACAGTGTTGAATTTGTTTTCTCTCTTAATTACGAAGGTCCATATGGATGTGCGCCTTTAACGAGGAATAGACTAAACTCTTTGGAGATCTACATCCTGGCGATAAATTACCACATGAAGGGTTTAGAGGTAAGCTAATAAACCTTCTTAAAGGGATAAGGCTCATGTAACCAAGAGAAGGGAGTACAATAAGCTAAGAGGCTACAGTGCACAAACAGACACAATAGCCTACCCCACATAGAAATTATAAGCAAAGAAATTTATAGTAATATGTGTATGATCTGTAAAAAATTGCTAATTTATGTTGTGTTAGTTTGTTAAAAATTGAGAAATTGTGTTTTTAATTTACCAGTGACGTTGTTAAATCAGAAAAAATTATTGAGTTTTTGTTTCATTATCTATCGTAAATCTTGTGAGTGTTTGTGTATTTTATTTATAAATTCAAAAAATTATTTTAACTGTCCACTTGTTTCAGTGAAACAAGCCAGAACATCGTCAACGTATCTGGGCCAATAATAAATATTTCAAAAAGTAGAATGTATACTATGAACTTCTGAACTGTTCGTAGATATCTTTGTTAGTAAATGATTAAGACAATCTTATTTAGTATAAAATGATGACAAAAGGGTATTTTCACTTCCCCTGGGTTAGAGGAATTTTTCCTGTCTGTTTTCTTTTTTTATGGGTCTAGCACACGTGCTACAGGGAAGTACCTAAGGCGCTCCAGGAGTGGAATGTTTGCCGAAAAAGCGAATCACGTTGTTCTTGAATCGCTGTGCTGTGGTGCAACTCATGCGTTGCTTTGATTTTCCGGCCTTGGTGGGTGTCGGCTTACTCGCCGGCACAAAACTTTTGGCAGCTCCATTTTCGGTTGCTCGGTCTTCATCGTTTTGGTCGAGCTGCCATTTCCCGCGTCGTTCTCGACCGTGACGTCGCTCGCTCGATGCTTCTTTTATTGGTCTACTGTTGTTTGGGATGTTTTTAGGGTTTCGTGGGGTCAGAAGCTCAAAGTGACCCGACATTGGGTTGCCTGTTAATAGGAGATAAATAGTTTCGGTGTGTTTTCCTGTGCTTATTATTGTTGATCTGTCCCTATGTTGACTCTATTGTTGAAATTATTTAGAAATATTATACGTAATTATTTATACCTACAAGGAGTTAAAGGAGTTGAAAGAAGGTTGAAGGGGTTGCTAGTATTATATGTGCTTTTCGGGGTTCGTGAAATTGAAGAATTTGGAAATTAAGGTATTTTACTGTTATTATTACATTCAGCAGTCGAAAAGGGTGAAAATAGTGTAGATAGTTTAAGATTTTATTGCGCCATTGGTTAAGATAATGGCCAATTCTTATAGGAAAAGATATAGTGGGTTTAAGGGGTAGACAAGGAAATTAGAAAGATGGCATTATATTTATCGTGTTAGAGGTGTTCTTCAGTAATATGTTGTATTTTCACTATTTTTAATTTTAGGTGAAAGGTATGGGAATTTTGAAGTATTGTGTAGTTTTAATAGCATTATGAGAAATTTTTATGGTTTTTGGTTGGTATAACGAATAAATTACAAGCATAAATATATAAGATAAAATAGTAAAAAGATAGTGCCTTCATATATTATAGTACCTGTCCTTTTCAGGGCTCTTGGAGTCAAAAAACCTGAAAATTTTACTATTTTTTTATTATTTTCATTTCTAACAGATCGTTGGATAAAAGAATTGGGTACAGCTGTAACATGATTTCAACAGTTTTGTGATATTTGCCCTGATTTTTGATTAAGGTATTCAACGAAATTTTAACTTAATTATTTATAGTCAAATATTTATGCGGATAACTTGATAGTGGAAGAAGTTCCAAGTACGTTTCTTAGTTGACAAATCTAAGAAATATATTACTTTATTACTTCCAACCTAATTAGAAGACATTCCTCTGCTTAACTTTTTTTTTATTGTTGTTTTCTTATCATTGAGTAACTATTGCGTAAAATACTGAGTTGTAATGTTTCAGTTCAGTTATTTTTTAATGTGAGAAAGTCAATTTTAGTCTTATTTTAGTGTGTGCTAAGAAAGTACTAAGTAAATTATTGTATCAATTTTCTAATGATTTTTATTAGTGCCTTCTACGCTGGAGACCTGAGTTCGAATTTCGGTTCGGAAAACAATTAAAAAAAAACTTTACAATATGGCTGTCGCGTCCCTCGGGAAAGCAATAGCAAACCTATAGTATCATGCCTAGTAAAACCCTCTCATTTTGGACTTTAGGAACGGTATTAAACTGGAGGTTCCCTTTATTTGTGGAATACTTAAAAGGTGACAGGGTCGCCTACTTCCTTATTGGATATAACATTACTAGGAGAAGAAAAGATTATATGGGATTAAATTAATGTAAGAGGGCGTTAGACAAGAAGTTGCATGTATATCGCTCATCGAGTCAAAGAGGGTAAACATTCTATTTGTTTTATTGTTTTCAGCCTTATTAGAAGCCCGTCATCTACTCATTTTTGTTTTTGTTAATATTTCACTACGAACTACCTGTTATATAAAATACCGGGCAGTAATACTTGGATTAAATTATTTTTCATTGCGAGAAAGTCAAACTTAATATTTCTTTTAGAACTATGTGTTTGTTAGGGAAGTACTAAGTAAATCGCTTTACCTTTTTCTCAAATCATTTGTATTGTCGAAGCAACTCTTAAAACGAGACAAGAAATCTCCGCAATAACTTTCATTTTTTGATATATTTTATTATTTCAGACCAGCATTTTCCCTCACAGGTTGCCTTATTGAATTACTGGTCTTTTCGAACAGATTTTTACGGAAATTTCTAAGACTCTACGCAATTTTTAAGTGACACGATAAGACTTATTTGTTTCTAGTCAGATTATAAAAAATTCTTTCGAGTTTAAAAATTTCATAGATAGTATACACATGCCCAATGAAAGTAAACTCATATCCCTCGATGTCATGTCCTTATATACAAACTTACCCATAAACCTTATAATCACCGCAATAACAAATAAATGGGACCAAATTAAAAAACACACCTGCCTACCACAAGAAGAATTCATAAATGCCATAAATATAATCTTTAAAAACAATTTCTTTCAGTACCAGAACTCATTCTACCTTCAAATGGAAGGTTGCGTAATGGGGGCTCCTATTTCTGCTACCCTTGCCCAACTGGCATTGGAATATTTGGAGGAAAGTGTTATTGATAGCTTAAGCAACAAACCTATTTAAGTATCTGGCTGTCACTATCGATAGAAGATTGAAATTCCACCAACATGTAAACTATATATTAAAAAGAACATTCAAGCAATACAAAACCTATACCCGCATATAAATAATAAGACTATTGTAGACCGTACCAGTATGGTGCGGCATATCCAACACACAAACGGACAACACTTAGATGACATATCAAAAGTTTGATCAGCATAAACCACAAGTATCTAACTTAACAAGTTACATGACCCAATTTAAACAATCTATCAACCGTATAGAAATTTTGACAAATTTACTTATATTCACAAAAAAATATATAAGTATTGGAATTTCACATGTGGCTAACGGCCCGGGACGAATGACCTGGGAATTCCAAAATATGTAAACCTAAATATAAATACTAAGAGAAATTATTAGCCTATAGACAGGAAATAAATACCCGAACAATTCATTAAGACAACTAGGCTACATAAATGTAAATAAATTTAATTATTTAGAATAAATTATTGTAAATGTGAATTATGTAAATAAATTGTTAAGTGTAAAACAATAAAATTAAGTGATGTGTGCAGTGCGCAGTGAAATAAAATATAAGCATAAAATTAATAATAACGTTATATTGAAATATAGATAGCAAAAAATGTAAAAACAAGACGAGTAACTGACTGTATGTAGAAATGAGTTAGAAACAGAGCAAGAGAGAAGAATGAATGCAGACAACAGAATGAAAGAGATTATAATCAGAACTAAATATTCAGTAAAAAATAATACGACGCAGTACCTAAAAAAATCAAACTAGATTTTTTTGTGTAATTTTCCCAGTGGAAACAAGGAGACAAATTAAACATCAGTAATATAAAAAAAATGTTATATCCTTCTTGAAACAACCAAAATAAAATAATCACTAAAGATGACTCGGAAGTCATTAGAAAGAAACATACAAACACTGGACCAACCAGCAAGCCGCAAGGCAGAAAAATGAATATGTATAATTACATATTGTATTTATTAGACTAAGCAGTAGTAAGTAAATACAGATTGTACTAAACATGAATAATAAAGAGAGTTTAGAATTTGAATTTTATTTGTGGTTATGGTGTCGTAAATATCCCAGAGAATGTTAGTCTTAAGAATAGATAACTTTCGATATGCAAGTTCTCCAATTTAGCGACTCGATGGGCAGTTGGAAATTTTCTTCGAGTACGTAATATTGTTTGGACTAATATAGAACCGGTTTTAGTGAATTCGTGGTTAGGTTTGTGGTCTGTACAGTGTACTGAATTTGTGAGTATTCAATAGTTTGTTAAAGCTAAGAAGAAGATTAATTCCTGACTGTTGTATTAATTCCCTGAAATGCTTTTTGATGAATTCTAGGTATTGCAGTGACCAGAGGGTCTGCTGCTGGAGCCTCATCTAAAGTGCCCCAAGGTTCCAACCCGGGCCTCTACTAATATATATTTATATACTATATCTCTGAAGTTATAGATGTTAATTATCAAATATTTGCCGATGACATAAAGCTGTATTTACTGGTGGAGATACTTGAGGACTGCAAAGAAATCATAAAACACACTTAGCATAATTTATAATTTGTGTGAGTAATAAGCTGATGTTCAACGCTAGTAAGTGTTCAGTAACGTCGTTTACTAAAAAATTGTATCCTTTGTTATACAATTGTTGTAGATCCATGTTAGTTAAAGTAATACATACACGTTATTTGGGGATTCTCTTTGATTCTAAGCTAAGTTATAGTGCTCATATATACAAAATAACAAGTAGGCTGAAAAGTTTTTGATCTAGCTACTTACAACACTTTTTTTTTTGCAAAATTCGACTTTATGCATCAATATGGTCTCCTTCAAGAGCAAAATTATTCTATGCGCATCCCAAAATACAGGAGCCAAAACCTTACCATTCTACTGTTCTATCTTTGGACGCTTCGGGTGGCTTTCACCGGCTGCGATCCACTCAGCTGACTGGCGATTTGATTCCAATATGTAGTGACGGATCCATGTTTCATCTGCTGTCACACATCGCATGAAAAAATTTTGCTCGTAAACAGGTCCAAACAGCGCTCAGAATCATCAACTCGTTATTGTTCATGGTCCACTGTTAGCAAACGCGGTACCCATTTCGAACAGAGCTTTCTCATGCCCAAATGTTCATGCAAAATATGACCAACATGTTCTTTTGATATCTTTAGGGTGTCAGCTATTTCACGCAATTTCACTTTACGGTCATCCCAAACAATTTTGTGGATTTTTTTGATGTTTTCCGGTGTAACCATTTCATTTGGAGAGCGTTCAGCAATATTTGTAAATGTACGTCCGCGTTTAAATTCAGCTTACCAGTAAACGATGACTGATTTTCCAGGGGCAGAGTTCCTGTAACACTTATCAGGCCACTGCTTTGCTTGAACGGTATTTTTTTCCATCAAAAAGCAGTGTTTAATCAACACATGAAATTCGATTTTTTCCATCGTTTTGAAAATATCGAAAGTAGCGTCACGAAAACCACTGTAACTTACAAATTTATCGTCGAAATGTCATGAAATTTTGACACGTATAATTTGAAGACTGATATTTTCTAAAAATCATATGGATTTTTTTTGATAATGGCAACATTTATGTGTGAGATCAAAAATTTTTCAGCCTACGTGTTAACAAATGATGGGATTTAGCTTAAGAAATTGTAAGTCGTTTAAGAATATACCTGTAATTAAAACATTATTACCTTATTAATTCCTTAAATAGAAGCAATTTATAGTATATATATATATATATATTAGCATTGGGGCAAGTACAAACAAAATTTTTAAAATATCTTGATTTAAAATAGGACAGAGCGGCCCCGCAGAGAGGGGCAGACAAAGCAATATTATTGCAGCGGTTTTATTTTGGATAGCTTTCAGAAACGCAGAGAATTTCATTCAATAATACTTTTACTTAAAATCTTTAATGGTAGTGTTGTTTGTCGTTCATTGTGGGAAGAATTCAGGTATGTTATTCCAACAGGTCTTGGTGGATCAAGAAACTGTTTCTATCTGCCGAAAGCTACTGTGAATGTTACGTTAGACTCACTAATATGCAAAATATGTTCAGTTTATAATCGAATAGCACATTAATATGATCTTGGCATGCCCTTTCAACAATTCGTTCGTCGCTTCGTGGATTTCTTGTAGGTTTATGAACGTATACTGTGTTGTTTCGAGCTATAGTGCCATATGGACGTGTGAAGGTTGTGCGATTTCTTATTTAGATTGTTAAGTATAGACTCATGGCTTTATACGGCTCTATTAATTACTCTGTATTGAGCTATATATGTATATATATATATATATATATATATATATATATATATATATATATATATATACATATCTATATATATATATATATATATATATATATATATATATATACATATCTATATATATATATATATATATATATATATATATATATATATACATATCTATATATATATATATATATATATATATATATATATATATATATATATATATATGCATATATATATATATATATATATATATATATATATATATATATATATATATGCATATATATATATATATATATATATATATATATATATATATATTATATTATATTCATATATATATATATATATATATATATATATATATATATATATGCATATATATATATATATATATATATATATATATATATATATATATATATATATATATAGATATGTATATATATATATATAGATATGTATATATATATATATATATATATATATATATATATATATATATATATATATATATAGATATATATATATATATATATATATATATATATATATATATATATATATATGCATATATATATATATATATATATATATATATATATATATATATATATATATATATATGCATATATATATATATATATATATATATATATATATATATATATATATGCATATGTATATATATATATATATATATATATATATATATATATATATATATATATATACGGTCAAAGATGCATTCATTCTATTGGCTATCGTTCATCAATTCTGTTCTGTCTGTGGATTGATAATTAAATAAACAAATATATGAATTCACAGACACAGCATAAATGACAAGAACTGAACCCCATGTTATTATGTGTTAAATATCACAAGAAAAATACTATTGCCAGGAAATTTTAAATAAAAGATGAGATGTTTATACAAGTAAAAAAATAATATTTTGTAGATTCTTAAAATAATTTCAATATTGTAGGTTTAATTTTAAATAAAAAGAATTTTCGGGTCTTAGTTCACACAGCATCATCACGTTGGCAGGCTAACTGTCACTCTTATCTCATAAACTCATAATTTCCGAATGTTAGCCAGTGTAAAACCTTTTTAGTAAATGAGGCAATTAGTGCTTTAAAATATAACTTCAAAATATACTTAGCTCATATATAATTATCCAAAAATGCTCGCTGAAAGATATCCTGTATTCTTCGTATTAAGACCAATTAAAAGAAACATCAGAAAACTTTTTGTGACCGTAACGAAAAACTAAATTTCGAAAACAAATTACTATTTTATGAAGTTGAAGACTCAACAACTCAATTTTTTTAATTGTTCCCATTATTTCCTCACCAACGTTGATGTTCTTCAGGTCATTAACAAGTTGTATAACGTTTTGATATCTGCCTTTTATAGAAAATAATAAAACTGTCATTATGATACTGAGAATTAAGGTATAGAAATTTTCCGTGAAACGAAATATCGGAAACAGCAGCAAGATGAGTATTTGCTTTTCTATACTTCCTATAGAGTAAGTAATAAAAAATAAATTGAAATAAACTAGGTATTGTACTACAAATATTAACGCTGTGGTTACTATTAAATAATAACCGGCATTTTTGAATAAGTATTTCTCGAATTTGGATATCTCATTAGGAACCGTTTCGTCAACAAAGGTGAATTTGCGGAAAATCTTGCACCATGTAAATCTCTTTTCATAAGAATTAAAAATTGTAATTATAAAAGTTAGCAGCTGACATACAGTCATCGATTTTTTCAATCATATTAAGAATTATATTGGGTTCTCTCTGTATGAATTTTTCCATCCATAACTTTGTAGTCAATAACAACACTGAGAAAACAATATATATAATTACTTGACATTTGTATCGCTGTGTTCGTACTGAAATGTTCCTTTGAACGTCAAAATACGGAATAATACTCCAAAAAGGAGCAAATTTTGCAACTGAAGCAAAAAGAAAACTTGTCTTTTGCCGTTCATGTTATTGTTTAGTAAATAGGTTTATTTAACTACTCATAAAATAATTGCTCCTTAGTGTGTGTATTCTAATGATTATATCCAATATATAAAATGAGCAGTGGAGAGCTGGGTTAATGTCTACGGTTAATAAAATAAAAAGTACGGTCCATTTTATTAGATTTCGTGGGACGACATTAATATTGTTGACAAATATTCAACTTTTTTTTGTGGCAGTCCTAACTCTGTGAGTATCATGCAGGCATACGACATCAAGGTTCTCTGGTTTCAATTCTGTTTATTAATTTATTTAAGTATACAAAAACTGTTGCTTAATAAAAGCATTGAGCAAAGGCTTCTGGATTTCTCCTGTGTCGATTGGAAGAATCCAGAATAATTATACCTATACCATCTGTAACCTGTGGAAGTTTTTATTAAATTTATAGATATTGTTCAAACTATTTCTAAAAAAATCGATAAAGTGATTTACCCAGTACTTTTTTGTTCTTTCTAAAAGAATTTGCGAATTTGACAACTTTCATCCCTTTTCTATAAAACGACATCTCTTAAAAACTCCAGCTTATTTTAAATATTATCATCATGTTCGAGAATTACGTTGCCAATAGATCGTCAGACCGACAGTCAGATAGACACACCGACTGAAGTATGTTTTAATGTATTTTTGCGTGAATATAATACTTCGATTTAGCAAAGGAAGTAAAAACAATAATTAACCTATTGTGCCAGAAGTAAGTAAGTTTCGGACAAGGATTTCTACATACTATTTTTATTAGAATTGGAAATAGTGAAACAGTAAAATGAAATATAAATTTAATATGATATATACGCAACCAAAATTTTAACACCCTACGATGCTTTCACGTCATATATCTTTTACTACACGTATTAAGGTAAAATTTTATGAAATATCCCAACCAACCTAACACTATATTTCACCCTGAATAACATCTAAGATTAATGCGTATTCCCACTTCGGCAAACAGTTATTCTAGCAATTTATTGATAGGTCTGCAGTGCGTATGCCTTGTGCATAAAAATAAAGTGCAAATTGTGTTGTCAGAATTACTCGATTCCCTACTACTGCCTTTGATTATATAATGGTTTTACTTACAGAGGAAACATATTAGGAGTTCTACTTAACTAATTGGTTTAATAATTAATTATCGTCACTACGGTTATAAGAATGTATTGCTTTAAACACGACTATAAAATTTACTGGTTTTTTTTAAGTATTGATCCAAGTTTTAATTTTCAAAAGAATACTTTGATTAAAAAAACATCGTTATCGATGACAAGTGGTAATTTTTGTTATTTTGGCAATGGCCTCTGCATTCCTCAGATTTTGGAAAATATTTCTACGCGTAAGGAAACACTGTAATGTAAAAATCATTATAACTCTTAGAGTAGTATCCATAGTATGTCAGTTCCTTATTGTGATTATTATTTCTTATATATATTAAAAGTTCAAAATTTAAAAAACATATTTCTCAAAATACCGAAAACTTCTTTATTTTGTTCGCTTTAATATATTTTTTTATGGGTCTAGCACACGTGCTGCAGGGAAGTCCCTAAAGCACTATAGGAGCGACACGTGTGCGAAAAAGGCGTTATTAAGCTATTTAATTACATAGAATGGTGCTTATTAGAAAACAAGAGGTTTCAAATTTCTATTTGGTTATATTGCCTGTTAAATGCATTCATTATAAACCACTATATTATATTTCAATGTATTATCATGACAGCTTTAATAAAATCTATAAAAATTGAATACCAGAATATTCTATAATCAATATAAAAGAAGTTTAGAAACAACCAGCAATAGGAAAGTAAAAATTCAAACAATTAAAAAATAGAGTTTTTAAGTCTTTACCTGTATAATATAGTTATTTATTTTAAAAGACTCTTTGAAATTCAACTTTTACTTATTGTCGTCAGTAGTTTTCTACATTTTATGTTCCTTAGTCTTATTATGCAAAAGCCTGGAACGGTTATTGCTCCTATTGTTTTGTTGAATATTTTGTAACAGATAAGTCCGTATTAATCGCACAAGTATGAGTGGATATATATATGTATAGCTATTATTACAAAAATACTTTAATTAGCTTTTTTCTACAACTCTTTTGAAATGAATTTAAAATATACTAGTAAGTGCTCTTACTAAGTACTTTTTCCATTCCAGTCTTATGCTGCGTTCTACGTGAGTATTTGTACAGAAGAGACGTTAGTGACGTAGTGAGTGTGACCAGATAAAACCAATACATCTATGTAAAAGTACCCTTTACGTAAATGTATTCACTACTTCAGCTAGTGGGAAAACCAGTCAACCAGTCAATTATACAAGTTTATGCTCCTATATCAGACAAGTCATACGAAGAAATAGAGACTTTTTATAAACACCTAGATCAGGCTCTAAAACTCACAAAAAGTAATGAGTTCAATATATTAATCGGCGACTTCAATGCTAAGATTGGTAAAGGAGATGTGGCACATAGTAGGCAAATACGGCCTAGGCGAACGGAACGAAAGAGGTGAACGCTTAATTCAATACTGTGAAGAAAAACAACGGGTTATAACAAATACGTGGTATAAACTTCATCCAAGACGCCTTTACACGTGGAAATCACCTCAAGAAAACATCGAACATCTTGTCCGAAATCAAATTGACATTATGAGCAATAAAAAATTCAGAAACGCCATAACAATGGTGACCACACTACCAGAAACCGATATTGAATCTGACCATATCTTGCTTGGAGCTAACATATGAATGCGTTTGGCAAAGACTAAAGCAAGAAAGAAAATAATCGACCCAATCCTGATTATTTAAAAATACTGAAATAAATATGAAATATATAGTTTAAATAAACATCTAGATTGAATATCTATCTCTAATGATATTGAACAGGACTAGATCAAAGTTAAGGAGTCATTTGAAATTGCGAACAACACTTCTCTTCAACAGTCAACATTAAAAACAAATGAATGACCCAACATATATTAAATCTTATGAAAAACGTAGACAATGCAAAAACCAACAAGATCAGATTGGTTATGCTCGTCTTCAAAGAGAAACCCGTAAAGAAATAAGGATTGCTAAAGAGCACTGGCTGGAACAAAGATGTATCCAGGCCAAAAACTTGCAGTATCTTGGTGACACCTTCCACTTTCATAAGAAAATAAAAGAAATAACTGGAACATATAAGAAGAATCCCTCCTCTCATATCCGAAATGAGGCATCTGAACTGATCTTGGACACAGAAGAACTTATTACATGGAAAAGTTACATCTCAAATTTGTTTAAATATAATAGATCATATTCACCAGATCTCTTAACGGACAATTCGTCCAGCTCTGAAATATCGAAGAGTGAGGTGGCTCATGCTATTTCACTAATGAAAAAGATAAAGCCCCTGGTCCAGATAACATGTTCTCAGTGACATTCTGTAAACTGAGTAATGATAATTTAACAAAGCTTGTAATATTTTTTAACAACATTTATGATACTGTGAAACTACCAAAGGACTGGCTGCGTTCTACATTTATTGCCCTACCAAAAACAGCCAGCTCTAAACAATGTAAGAACTATCGCCTAATTAGTCTCATGAGACATTTTCACAAACTCTTCTTGCGCATCATTCATATGACAGTATACAAGAAATGCGAAAAAGTTAGTGGAGAGAGTCAGTTCGGATTTAAAGAGGGTTTTGGGACGAGAAAAGCCATCTCAGTCTCCAAATACTATTTCAGAATTGTCTAGATCAGGGCTATGTTTTCATGTGCTTCATAGACTATGAGAAGGCATTCGACAATGTTAAACACGTCTTCCTCATGAAATATCTACAAAAACTAGGGCTTGATTCTAAAGATAAAAAAATCATTACCAACTTATATTGGAATCAATCAGCAGACGTAAGACTTTAAAATGGTTATATAACCGTCACCCACGCTGTTTAATTAATATCTCAGAAGAGCCTTCGTTGAGGCAGTGTCGGAGAGTGATCTGGGTATCAAAGTAAACGGTATTCCGATAAACAACATTAGATATGCAGATAACACTACCATGTTGGCAGATATTATTCTTCTTCATTTTTTAACATAATAATGGTCTTAAGTTCTGATCTGTACAACAAGGTAAAAATGAACAAGCAAACGTTCTAATAAGTAAAGACTGAAACACACACTTTCCAATCTTCTCTATTCCTCTGAGGAATCACTTTAAAAAATTTTGTTAGTTAAAAAAAACCGAAATAATCCACTCATAGTGGTTACTTAACCCAATGTTTGTTTTTCAGAATTCCTTGAAGAAGCTAACAATGTTTTTACCGAAAGCTCTAAATGAAGAATATAAATATGTAAAAAGAGTACCGACATCTTTCATTACTCTTCCTCGAATAAATTAGGGTGATCCTACAGGTTTTTTGCGAATTTATATATATATATATATATATATATATATATATATATATATATATACATACATATATATATATATATATATATATATATATATATATATATATATATATATATATATATATATATATATATGTATATATATACATATGTATATATATATATATATATATATACATATATCTATATATATATATATATATATATATATATATATATATATATATATATATATACATAAATATATATATATATATATATATATATATATATATATATATATATATATATATATATATATATATATATATATATATATATATATATATATATATATATATATATATATATTGGTAGTTTAGCTTTAGTCAATCATCGTTCCTGATGAAGCTAACATGGTTAGCGAAACGGGCGTCGAGTGCAAAAATAAAGTGTTTGGTGTAGTGGTGATATATACTGAGTAATAGTATATTTTAGCAATAAAATTACTTAATTACTTTGTTAACTGACACTTAATTACTTTGTTAACTGACACTAAATACTATTTAACAAAGTAATCAAGTAATTTTATTGTTCTCCAAACATTTCATAACTTTTTAAAATATTATTCACATTATTGAAATGACCCTGAAAGACTAAGTAAGCGCTTCTCACAAAAATATGTTATTTGATCATACAAATGATAAACTAGGATTGTATCTTACTAGGTATCAGCCCCCTTCTCTTCTTTAATACGTGTCTACGTGCGGAGAGCCGGTAAAATAAGAATGTATTTTATAATTCCCTATTCTTCAGATTGACAATTAAAGTTAAGGCAGCCTTCAATTTTAGGTTTGCATCTCTTCTGCTAGATAAATAAGATACTCTGACTAAGACGGTTATGATTTATACGGGTAGGATGCGCTTATCGTAATCTTTGGCCTTTGACTTATTTGGGATGGCTTTATTTTTGAATATATAACTTAGTTTTCCGAATGCTAAAGCCTGATTCTTCTAGAAATTTCATCCGAGACACTGTTTCTCGTCGTAGTATATATATATATATATATATATATATATATATATATATATATATATATATATAGATATATATATATATATATATATAGACATATGTATATATATATATATATATATATATATATATATATATATATATATATATATATATATATATATATATATATATATATATATATATATATATATATATATATATATATATATATATATATATATATTTATATCTATATATATATATATATATATATATATATATATATATATATACATATATATATATACATATATATATATATATATATATATATATATATATATATATATATATATATATATATATATATATAGATATATATATAGATATATATATATATATATATATATATATATATATATATATATATATACATATATATATATATACATATATATATATATATATATATATATATATATATATATATACTAGCCGGGCCCGCGGCTCCGCTCGCGTGGACTTGAGTCACTACTATCCTCACTGCTTATTCCTTATGTTACCCAACGTAATAAAATATCTCCCATTATTTCCCCTTATCTCCCAATATTTCTCCTTATCTCCCATTATCTCTACATAATTTCCATTATCTAGGCTTATCTCTGTTCATCTTCCATTATTTCTCCTTATCTCCCATTATTTCTCCTTATCTCCCATTATCTCACCTCATTTCCCATTATCTAGGCTTATCTCGACTTATCGCGCAATATTTCTTTCTCCTTATCTCCCATTATTTCTTCTTATCTCCTATTATCTCACCATAACTCCCATTATCTAGATTTATTTCTGCTTATTTCCCATTATTTCTCCTTATCTCCTATTATTTATACTTATCTCTCATAACTCACCTTACCTCCCATTATCGAGGCTTATCTCGACTTATCTCCCATTATTTCTCCTTATCTCCCATTATCTCACCTTATCTCCCATTATCTAGGCTTATATCGAATTATATAGAACATATGTATAAATTTATAAAAACACGTAAATCGGATAAGTGGTTCTCGAGTGATAAGCGCACTAACGGACAGACAGACAGAGAGACGTTGCATTTTATATATATTATATTCCTTGCTACATGATATTGTTCCATATCTAATGCTTTAGGCAGTGTATTGCAAGAGAACGCGTTAGCGGCAAACTTTTCTCCGACTTGATTCGCTATTATCGTCACTGCTTATTCCTTATGTCACCTAACGTAATAAAATATATCCTATAACCTGGCCAGAGAACATACGTATGTTTAAAAAAAAAGCACGTAAATCGGATAAGTGGTTCTCCAGTGATAAACGCACAAACGGGCAAACAGACAGAGAGACGTTGCATTTTATATATATTATAGATATCCTTTGCTACATGATATTGTTCCATATTTAGTGGTTTAGGCAGTGTATTGCAAGAGAATGCGCTAACGGCAAACTTTTTTCCGATTTGATTCACTATTATCGTCACTGCTTATTCCTCATGTTACCTAAAGTAATAAAATATAGTCTATAACCTGGCCAGAGAATATATGTATATTTAAAAAAAATCACGTAAATCGGATAAGTGGTTCTCCAGTCATAAGCGCACTAACGGACGAACAGACAGACAGACAGAAGGAGAGACGTTGCATTTGTATATAACCTGGCCAAAGAATACATGTATGAATTTAAAAAAAGACACGTAAATCGGATAAGTGGTTCTCGCATGATAAACGCACTAATGGACAGACAGACAGACAAAGAGACATTGCATTTTATATATATTATAGATTATAGATATTCTCTGCTACATAATATTGTTCCATATTTAATGGTTTAGATTGTGTATTGCAAGAGAACGCGCTAGTGGCAAACTTTTTTCCGACTTCATTCGCTATTATCGTCACTGCTCATTCCTTATGCTACCTATCGTAATAAAATATAGCCTATAACCTGGCCGGAGTACATATGTATGTTTTAAAAAAAAAGTACGAAAATCGGATGAGTGGTTCTCCAGTGATAAGCGCACTAACGGACATACAGACAGACAGTACAGACAGACAGACAGACAAATATACGTTGCATTTTATATATATTATAGATGTAATAAAATGTATATCTATAACCTGGTCAGAGAACATATGTATGAATTTAAAAAATCACGTAAATCGGATAAGTGGTTCTCGAGGAATAAACGCACTAACGGACAGACAGACAGACAGAGAAACGTTGCATTTTATATAGATTATTATTATTATATTATATAACCTGGCCAAAGAATATATGTATGAATTTAAAAAAAGACACGTAAATCGGATAAGTGGCTCTCTCGTGATAAACGCACTAATGGACAGACAGAGCGACATTGTATTTTATATATATTGTAGATTATAGATTATAGATATTCTCTGCTACATAATATTGATCCATAATTAACGGTTTAGGCTGTGTATTGCAAAGGAACGCGCTAGCGGCAAACTTTTTTCCGACTTTACTCACTATTTTACGTCACTGCTCATTCCTTATGCTACCTATCGTAATAAAATATAGCCTATAACCTGGCCAGAGAACATATGTATGTTTAAAAAAAAAAAGTACGTAAATCGGATAAGTGGTTCTCCAGTGATAAGGTCACTAACGGACAGACAGACAGACAGACAGAGAGACGTTGCATTTTATATATATTATATATATATATATATATATATATATATATATATATATATATATATATATATATATATATATACTACGACGAGAAACAGTGTCTCGGATGAAATTTCTAGAAGAATCAGGCTTTAGCATTCGGAAAACTAAGTTATATATTCAAAAATAAAGCCATCCCAAATAAGTCAAAGGCCAAAGATTACGATAAGCGCATCCTACCCGTATAAATCATAACCGTCTTAGTCAGAGTATCTTATTTATCTAGCAGAAGAGATGCAAGCCTAAAATTGAAGGCTGCCTTAACTTTAATTGTCAATCTGAAGAATAGGGAATTATAAAATACATTCTTATTTTACCGGCTCTCCGCACGTAGACACGCATTAAAGAAGAGAAGGGGGCTGATACCTAGTAAGATACAATCCTAGTTTATCATTTGTATGATCAAATAACATATTTTATGAGAAGCGCTTACTTAGTCTTTCAGGGTCATTTCAATAATGTGAATAATGTTTTAAAATGTTATGAAATGTTTGGAGAACAATAAAATTACTTGATTACTTTGTTAAATAGTATTTAGTGTCAGTTAGCAAAGTAATTAAGTGTCAGTAATTAAGTAATTTTATTGCTAAAATATACTATTACTCAGTATATATCACCACTACACCAAACACTTTATTTTTGCACTCGACGCGCGTTTCGCTAACCATGTTAGCTTCATCAGGAACGATGATTGACTAAAGCTAAACTACCAAATCTACCCTATTTATACTTAGCCTAACCCTTGAATTACTCAAGCGGACCTAATGACATAGGCAAGGCTATCAGTTCTGATCAAGTAACCAGTAGAGGGGACTATAAGGAATAGGCCCTCTGTCTTTGTTTAAACTACTTTTACATTTTATGATTTCCATACTTTCATATGCGTTCAACAATCTCCTATCAGATACATTTTTTATTAATCTTAGATTATTTAATGTTACAGTATGATCAGCTTCAAGAGCATGTTCGGCAATGCTAGACTGTTCTGTTGTATTTTAAGTGTGCTAAATGTTCTTTAAATCGTGTTCTAATTGACCTTTTAGTTTGCCCAACATACTTTTTTTCACAATCATTACAACTAATTTCATAAATTCCACTTTTCTCACAATTAGGAATCTTATCTTTGGGATTTCCTAAGATATTCCTCAGATTGTCTGATGACTTATAGACTAAGGTGAGGCCTACCTTATTAAATACCTTATTGAGTCCCTTGCTATATTTCGGATTATATGGTATGGAGACATACTTGGTGTTATTTTCTTCGCGTGTAAAAAAGGTGGAATTCTGAATATTAAACCTAAACTTATGCCTATTCATTAGCTTATTTACTAAGTCATCGTCATAACCATTAACTCTAGTTATATTTCTAATACGATTCCTTTCTTTATTAAAGTTTACTCTATTCTATAGATATCAAATTTGAATTTGATATCTATAGGAAGGACACAGTAACAGATAGATATATTCCTAATGATTCATTTCATTGCAAACAACATAAATTAGCCTCATTACATTTTTTAGTTCATCGTTTGGTCACTTTCCCTCTGAATAGAGTAAACTTTAATAAAGAAAGGAATCGTATTAGAAATATAACTAGAGTTAATGGTTATGACGATGACTTAGTAAATAAGCTAATGAATAGGCATAAGTTTAGGTTTAATATTCAGAATTTCACCTTTTTTACACGCGAAGAAAATAACACCAAGTATGTCTCCATACCATATAATCCGAAATATAGCAAGGGACTCAATAAGGTATTTAATAAGGTAGGCCTCACTTTAGTCTATAAGTCATCAGACAGTCTGAGGAATATCTTAGGAAATCCCAAAGATAAGATTCCTAATTGTGAGAAAAGTGGAATTTATGAAATTAGTTGTAATGATTGTGACAAAAAGTATGTTGGGCGAACTAAAAGGTCAATTAGAACACGATTTAAAGAACATTTAGCACACTTAAAATACAACAGAACAGAAAAGTCTAGCATTGCCGAACATGCTCTTGAAGCTGATCATACTGTAACATTAAATAATCTAAGATTAATAAAAAATGTATCTGATAGGAGATTGTTGAACGCATATGAAAGTATGGAAATCATAAAATGTAAAAGTAGTTTAAACAAAGACAGAGGGCCTATTCCTTATAGTCCCCTCTACTGGTTACTTGACCGGAACTGATAGCCTTGCCTATGTCATTAGTTCCGCTTGAGTAATTCAAGGGTTAGGCTAAGTATAAATAGGGTAGATTTGGTAGTTTAGCTTTAGTCAATCATCGCTCCTGATGAAGCTAACATGGTTAGCGAAACGCGCGTCGAGTGCAAAAATAAAGTGTTTGGTGTAGTGGTGATATATACTGAGTAGTATCATTGTGCCAAAGATTCCACATTCCCAACTTAGTTAAAATATACTATCACAAAGTAACGAGAGTTCAACTTACGATTTCCATTCAAGCATTGTATGTTAGTTTTATTTTTATAAAATACTTTAAAACAATTTTCCAAACACTATTAATATGGAAATTTTGCAATTCCTAACTTTAAAGCACCTACTATACAACTATTCGCGGTATGGTAAGTAGCGTAGTTTTTATTATTACTCACTAGAAAAACTTTTTTTCAGTTACAGTTATAATATATTTAATCCCTTCATACATGACATGATACAGTTTTTATCTTGTCTCTATGGATGCACCAAACTTTCAGAAATTTAATAAATTTAACGAAAAAAATCTAAACCATGTCTTGCCGACTCTTTCACTATACCTGACAATATTGTATCTTATCAGCTACCAATACAAACCTCAGATTTTGGGACCCTTAACTTTCAAAGTAGGCAAGTATCATTTATAGATTTTTTACTGTGGCGTACATTTTCGGTTTTATAATTGATTGTTTTAAACTTTTTAATGTTTCTGTCCAGACCTAATTTTAAAATTTCATTTAGAAATCTACAGATGACATTGTAGACTCTCTGTAAGTATAATTCACAAAAATGTACCTACAATATCACGAAGAACTAATTATCAGTATTTAATAAATTTTTATATCTAACTACATTTCGGAAAATAGATTGAAAGTATTTCCAAAGAACCCCGCACTACCTATGGAAATTGGATTCCGGTCAAATCGGCTGAAAATATATTATATATTATGTTTCATGCCATTTTGATCAAAAGTCTACATGTACACAAAGTCCAAAAATGGATAGATTAGAAATTATCGAGCGTGGAATTAGTGAAAAAACCGCTGAAGAATTGTGTTTTTTAAGGACTTATTTTGAATAGAACATGATTTTACGAAAAATTCCAACGGGATTATGTATTTTTTTGGTTGCTAGTTATGAATATAATAAAACCATCTCGCTCCTACTTTCGAATATTGGCCATTTTGGTCATTTCTGGAGTCTTCTTAGTGTTCCGTACGGAACATCTATAAGATCATTTCGGTGTCCGTCTGTCTGTCTGTCTGTCCATCTGTCTGTCTGTCACATCCAATTTTATCCAAAACTATTTGACGTAGAAAGTTGAAATTTGACACTAATATAAGAATTGATGGCCTCATCAAAGCTGTGGGGTTTTGAAAGTTAAATTGTGACTTAAGGGGTTAGTTTTTGGGGGTGAAATCGGAAGTGAAAAAAAAAAATTTTTACCAGGTCATTAAGTGGGGTGTCAAAGGAAAGCTTGTAAGAAGACGAGTTCAAAAATATATATAATGTAAGGCTTGCGCACAATTTTCTTTGCATTATTTTTAAAAAATTGCGAAAAATCGCTGTCCACCCACCTTATCTCAAAAAGTACCAATCAAAATATTTTAAAAAAATTCTGGAATATTCTCTACAGGGTTTGGATTGAACGAAAATTTTAACGAGTGTATTTCCTTTAATAATTTATCTGGTATATAAAAAAAACAAAAATATCAAGGTCATCAGTTTTCACTAAGGATTGGAAAAAAACTCTGTTGAAAACTCATTTGGGATATGTTTTGTGAAGTCACTGATCATTTTATACTTTGGTAACGAAATTTTTTTATTTTAAAAGCAATCAATGTACAGAACACTAATTACGCAAGTCCAACTTGCACTTGATCGGTTATTTTATTTAATTCGCCTAGAAAATATTTTTGCGAAAAATTCTTACAGAATTTTGTGTTGATAATTCCGAATATAGTAAATCAAATAGCGTTTATTTTTGGCCATATAGCTTTCACCATTCTTTCTTAACAATGTTCTTAGAGTTGTTGAAAATAAACTATAAGTGTTATATATATTCTAGTCTAATTAAGTCCAGAAAAAGGCCAAAAGTTGGCCAAAAATAAGAGCTATTGGAAAGTAGGATCATAGGTATTTTCATGGGAAGTGTTCGGAGAATGTGGCCCGTTTAATTCCTCCCAGAGCGGTGCATGTTAGAAATACACGTAGCGCTGATACTTCACATCCGTATGAGGTTCCTCCTCGTATAACGCTTTTCAAGCAGTCTTTTATATGGAGAACATCATCCCTTTGGAATAACTTGCCCAGGACTGTCTTTCCCACCGAGTACAATTTACAGCGATTCAAGAACAACCTAAATCGTTTTTTCCGCACACGTGTCGCTCCTGTAGTGCTTTAGAGACCTCCCTGCAGCACGTGTGAGACCCATAAAAAAAAAATTGGTTCAAAATAATTATGCATGAAGCATAACATACTACATTTTCAGCCGATTTAACCGGTATCCAATTTCCATAAGATTAGTGCGGGGTTTTTTGTTTAAAACTTTAATTTTTAGCCAAAACCTATTCTAGAAATATTTCAAATATTAATGAAAAACCAATTCTATTATTTGACTAACATTTTCTTAGCTTTCTGTTTGGACATATATAAAAATAAATTTAAAAAATGTTAAGGAATGTGCTAAATTACTAGAAAGATAATCTAATTTATTTACAAGACTGTTAGAAATTCATTAATAATAATAACATACGTCAAGTCTAAAAGCTCAGACTCTCTCTATACAAGATCATCACAGCCACAATTTCTAAGAAAATCGAACAACATTTAATAGATAACAATATTCTCACAGAAGAGCAGAAGGAGTGCAGGAAAAATAGCCGAGGATGTTAAGAGGAGCTGATCACAGATAGCGTGATCATGGGACAAACCAGAAAAGAACACAGAAACCATCAGATTAGACTATAAAAAAGCCTTAGACTCCATACCCCACAGCTGGTTAATCAGAGCCCTAGAAATCTACAAAATCAGCCAAAACCTCAGGCAATTTCTGGTACAAGTTTTGGAAACATGGAAAACCCAAATCTATCTAAAAACACAAACCGAAATTGGCTTGGCTTCAACATCGGACACCAAAAAGTGAACCAACATAAAATAAATCATCTCCTATATATGGATGACATAAAACTCTACGTCGCCACAAAAACACAGCTGAAAGACCTCCTCAAAATCACAGAAATATTCACCTTTAGATATTAATATGGAATTTGGTATAAGTAAATGCAAAGAGCTCCATATCAAGAAAGGCCAATGGAAAGGCCACTATGAGACAGAAACCATCAACAACGAAACACTCGATAACATGCTCGACAGAGAAACATACAAATATCTAGACTTCCAACAGAGCACCAAACTCAACCACACTCACATTAAAACAGAGCTCAGAACCTAATTCAAAAACAGACTCACGAAACTTTTACAAACAAAACTCAACTCTAAGAATCTCACTAAAGCCATCAACACGTTCGCTATACGTATACTCACATATTCATTTGGTATCATCAAATGGTCACTCACAGACATAGAAAACATTCACATCCTTATACGTTCTCAGTTCACCAAATACAGGAAATTACACCCCAACGCATGCAAAGAAAGACTTACCGTTGAGAGGAAAGCAGGAGGAAGAGGAATCATAGACATCAGATCACTACACACAGCACACAAGCACTTAGGAACTTCTTTCACTCCAAGCAAACCAGCCTCCATATAGTAACAGTGAAAGCAGACGAAAACTACACACCTCTCGATTAATCCCGGGCAGGCCACCCAACAGACATACACAGTCACACCCAATTACAAGAGGAAAAGATGAAAACGTGGTCAGAAAAAACACTCCACGGAAAATAGAACAAGACTACGTAAATAAAAAATAATATTACACCTGGTTATAGGATGGGCAGTTATTCTCTGAAACAGAAGACTTCTTACTTGCCATCCAGGATAAAGTCATATTAACCAGAAACTACCAAAAGCATATCATCAAAGACCCAACTATTACAGAAGACAGATGCATGAAAAGCTACCAGCAGAAAGAAACGATCGAACACATAACAAGGGGATGTAAAATATTAGCCGGAACGGAATTCACAGCCAAACACGACTCAGCGGCAAAAGTAGTTTACCAAGCACTAGCAACAACATACAAACTCATAGAAAACACAGATCCCTACTACAAATACACACCAATATAAGATTGTAAGCTCTACGGGGATATCAGTATCCATACAGATAAAACAGTCTCCACCAATAGACCCGATATTACTTTTCAGTGCAAAATAGTCACCTATCTAATTGACATAGCTGTCCCCAACGACACAAATATCCAAATGAAATACACAGAAAAAATCTCCAAATACACAGACCTTGGAACAGAAATAAAGAGGCTATGGAAACAAGAATAAGTCATCATTGTTCCCCTCATTGTATCAGCCACAGGCCTTACACCAATAACATTCACCCCACACTTGGTAACAGTGTTTGTGCTGACTTGGCTTGGGCCCGTCAGCCAAACATGGAGCCACATTGACTAAATGTGAGAAAGAAAAACTTTTTTGTATATAATAATAATAATAAACACTAAGTATCCTTGCAATAAATTTTGATTCAGAGTTGCTGATGGAGATCACAAACCTAATTATTTGTATCCCTTATGAGGAATATCTTTTATAGCTCATGTATAATGACATCTAATAAGTTGTAATCTTTAAATGTCATAATTTCACTTGAGGAATTTAACTCTAAATCGCTTTTAGCAGTAAGAAGCTTTTTTATAAATAATCGCACCTTTTCTAGGAGATCAAGCTGTATTAGATATTAATTATTATAATATAAACCAACCTAAATTTAGTTTTTAAGTCTCTTGAAAGTGTTAAAAAGTTTGTTAGTAGTTTATTTAAAATTAATATTTTAGGTAATTTTTTTCAGTTTCTATGTTTAAAATGTTATTAAACAATTCCTTTTATATATTTTTTACTCAAATATATCCTTGGATTCAAACTTTTGTTGTATTAAACATTTTTTTACGGGTACAAAAATTTTCAAATTCAAAATTCAAATAGTATAGTATATTTTAAAGCGATTAAAATCAACCGCCGTTTATTCGACCAGACGCAAGTGTGGCCATTATTAGGCGACCAAACTTGTATACTGAGTTACTTACCTATATAATGGAAATTAACCCGAATCCCCTGTGTGTGGTATCAGATAAGTCATCTTATTGGGAAGACAATTCCGTTAGTTCAATATTTTCTGTGTGGTATTAAAATATTTAGAAGCTTATTGTGGTGTACCTTCTGGGAACTATACGTATAGGGTGACCATTTTTAGATGCCTGGCCCCGATTTCTGAAAAGTTGTTAGATATTTACTTTTTACAATTACAATTTAAATGTAGAGTGGTATAGTGCATGTCAAGGAGTATATTGACGTATTTGACAATTGGTAGTGAAAACGACGCTGGGCGCCTCGGCATCAAACAACTTCTTTCCATCGACCTATCTTTTGTAATACGACATTGGAAAGTCCTTATTTTTTCAACATTTTTTCCTTGAACTGTTTTTTTTTTTAATTTGTTTTGCGACAAAGTTATACAGCAAAAACTCTCTAAAATATTATTTTTTGGTCATCGCAGTTGTCATGGATCGTATGCCATGATTGACGGTTTTCAAACAATTTATCTAGTAGGCTGCTCTCATACCTTAATCTGACAGTTCTTGTGTGCACACCTATTTAATTCAATAGCGAAAAACTAAGTAAACCGTGTGTTAATAGCTCCTGGTTGAAGTAGTTTCCCATGCTGAAAAAGTAGATATGATTCTTATTTATGACGAAGCAAGAAGAGATTCTCCGAAAGCCGTTAGACTGTATCGAGAATCTTATCCCAATTGTAGATAAGAACGAAATTTGAGGAGTAATATGGATGCATTTTCTGGGCAGAAAGATATTTCTAAACGAAAAACTGTTCTAACAGATGAAAAAGTAGCCAAAATTACGCAATATTTTCAAGACCAACCATATAATTCAATTAGACAAGCAAGCAGGAAATTGGAATATTTTATGGGGCTATTCCAGCGTTTCTCAACCTGTGGGGCGCGCCCCACTAGGGGGGGGGGGGGGGGGGGGCGTGATTACACTATTGGAGGGGCACGAGCGTATCGAAAAGAAATTATTATTAAAAAGATTCATTAAAACATTTAATACAATTTATTGAAAGGAAAGCAAAAAAAAATACATTCTGACATAATAAAAAATAAAAGACACATTTACACTGATATAATAAACCTATAAATAGGACTGTATTAGTACTGCACAATGTATTTACCTAATAATTAACGTATCGATACCAAATTAAAAACAAGTTTAATAATTACTAGTGACTCCTTTGGGCCTGTTTTGCAGAGCAAAGATTTTCGAAGGATAGTTTAATATTAGAAATAGACACTCTGAGTTCTTTTTCTATATTTAGTTGAGATCTATATTTTGTTTTCAAAGCAGCCACCACAGAAAATCCGGTTTCGAAAAGGTAGGATGTTGAAAATGGTAATAGTATACGAAATGCTCTTGTTTTCAATGCAGAAAACTCATCATTCGCCCCTGCCCAAAATTCAAAGAGTGATTTATTATTAAATTGCCTTTTGATTTTGCCACTGGCCGTGAAGTCTATGAAAATTTCTTCTTCGGAATTTGAGAGCCCTTCGGGAGTATTTTAAAATGAATCCCTAACCCACTCGTAACTTGCTACCAAGTTGTCGTCAGTAAGAAAATACTTTTTAAAATTCTTTTTCAATGGTTACTAAATCAACTTTCACATGTGGTTCTTCATTCAGCCTTGTATGTTTTAACACGTTCACCCACATTTGCAAACATTTCTAAGTTTTTTTGCTTTACATTTCTGCTCAACAATTCCAATTTTCTACAAAAAGGATTAATTTTATCAGTTGTATCGAATATATGTGTATTTATTCATTGGAGTTGAAGATTTATGGTATTTAGTTTCTCGAATATATCGACCAAGTAGCTCAATTTCATCACAAATAAACTATCTCGGAACTTCTCGGCTTCGGGTCGATTTTCCTCTTCTAGAAAAATGGCGATTTCATTTCTTATGTCATAAATGTTCGGCACCCATGTCTTTACAAAGTGCAGAAAAAATTTTACATTTTAGTGGTCTCAATTTAATATAATTTGCTACGGTTACACCTATAGTGAGCACAATATTCAGAGCAGGACTCATTTCTTTGGAAGCCAGATCTTCTCTGTGGATCATACAATTAGTCCACACATACTGTGGAGATTTTTGTTTTAAAAGTGCTTGTACACTTTGAAATCTTCCACACATTGAATTAGCACCATCGGTACATATTCCGACGCAATTTTTCCACTCCATATTTGCCTCTTTTATAAAATCATTAAGGATAGCAAATAATGCAAGTGATGTTTCTTTGAGTTCTATTGGTTTGCAGAAAAATAGTTCTTCTACTGCTGATATACCATCACAAAATCGAACATAGGCAATGACATGAGCATCTTCATTGCTATCTGTTGCCGCATCAAGCTGAATTGAAAACAATTTGTCACGCAACTTAACGAAGAGCTGATGCTGTACATCTTCAGCTATATCACCAATTCGACGGGCAACAGTATCATTTGATATAGGTATGGATAGCAATTGTTTGGCAAAATTATCTCTAAACATAGTTTCTACAATCTCAATTGCTGCTGGAAAAACAAGCTCTTCACCATTGGTGTGAGGCTTTTTACATCTGGCTATTTTATATGAAACTTTGTTAGAGGCAAGTAAAGCTAAGTTTTTTTTTTAAATTATTTCTGCTTTACCACACTCGTCTGTGCACTCGTTGATGCTTCACTATCGTCTAATGCTCGCTTACGCCCACTTAAAAATTTATCCATGATTCTGTATAAATTTACTGCCATGAATACTTAATATCTTGAATTTCAATTAACACGTAAATTATAACAGACACATTTACGATAAATCCGATACCAGTCGAAGAATCAACTCGGCTGAGAGGGGTTGTAATTGAACGAGGTGCAGCATTTATACACTTTTGAGCGGACTTTCCGAATGTTCGAGACAACTCGGACCTTCTCGCGAAGCCGCTACCGATATGGTGGACGTGACAGAGAGCAATAGAGAGGCATCGATTGTCGACGCAGCAGATATGTATTGCCAAATATGAATAAATTTACTTATTCTTGGTAGTTTGTAAGGTTTGTAATTAAAGTCATAGTGTAGCTTTAGCATCAAAATTACGTTTGAAAATTGGGTCGCAAATACTGAAAGGTTGAGAAACGCTGGGCTAATCAGAATTCTCTTAAAGTTAACAAATAGCATGACTATGATATCCATAATTTTCAGTTATTAACACAATTTGATTCAGAACGCCGACTGACTTGTGTAGCAAAAATAATGATTAAATATGACAAAGAATGTTATTTTCTGAGTCATATATTATGAACAGATGAAAGTCGTTTTGTCAACAACGGCAAACCTAACAAAAAAAATTATCATTACTGGGCTGACGAGAATTCATACAATTAATCAAATTCTGAATCACGACCATTATGGCGTTAATGTATGGTGTGCGATAATTGGGAGACATGTGGTTGGACTACACTTTTTTGAGGGACTACTAATTGGAAGTAAATGCCTGAATTTCTTGGTTAATACTCTACCAGTTTTCTTAGAAAACGTTCCCCTTATTTTAAGAAAGCATATGTGGTATCAGTAGGACGGAGCACCACCACATTCAACTGCGGCTGTTAGAGCGTATTTGAATGAATGGTTTCAACAAAGATGGATAGGGCTTAGGAGCCCAGTTATTCAATGGGCACCTACGTCACCAGTCCTCAGGCCGTTAGATTTTTTCTTGTGGGTGACTCTTTGAAGACATTGTACACAAAACTGTGACAAATGATATTAAGCACTTAAAGGCAAAAATTACAGATGCGTGCAACAGTATATCTGGAAAAATAATTTACAAAGCCACTCATCAAGCGTTAATGAAAAGAAGGGAATGATGATAGAAGAAGGAAGACATATAGAAAATGGCTTTTGATGTTCATTTTATTTTTAAAGTGTTAAACATTTAATTTTTATAAATATGTAATAAGTTATGTAATGTAAAAAGTTATATAGTTTTTTTGTCGTTTTAATAAAAATAATATGTTCTTTTTTTTTAATGTTCAAAGATATTTTATTATAGGAAAAACCTCAACAGCATAGTAACTAACATTATTATAATTACTGTGAGATTAAAGTATGATAGCTGCCTACTAGATAAATTATTCTCAAATCGTCAAACGTCCCATACAATCGTATGCGACGTTTGACGGCAACCGCGATGACCAAAAAATAATATTTTAGAGGGTTTTTACTGCCTAACTTTTTTGCAATACATATTAAAAAAAAACAGTGTAAGGAAACAATTGGGGCAATGCCATTTTACAAAGGTATGTCTATGGCAAATTGTTTGGCGTAGGAGCACCCAGCGTCATTTTTACTATCAAATGTCAAATACGTCGGTACACTCCTTGACATGCACTATACCATTCTACATTCAAAAAAATATATATATTCAATAATTTTACATAAATCGGCGTCTAAAAATGATTAACCTGTACGTATTTGCAGTAGATAGCAGTCCTCAACTATACATACTGTTGTTACCCTATACCGAGAAGTAATATAATTTTTAGGAATTTGTGGAATATATAATTAAGACAACTTAACTTGAACAGAAAAATATTATTGTTATCATTCTTCATGTTAATAAATTAGATATCGATATACATTAGCTATATATGCTAATATTATAAGTAGGCACAATATTACGTGAGTATTTCAAATTAGTTGACTAAATTAAGTCAAACACAAAACCTGCCAGGCTAGCAAGTAGTAATAATTAGTATTATTGATTCAACTGGAAAAGTATGACTTCTCAAAATACAGTATTCTTTTTTGCTCCAGTTGTACAAGTTTTAAATTATTTTAGTATTGTGCCATATTTTGATTTTCAGAGTAGTAGTTTAGTACGAGAACAACGTTATAAAAAACAAACAATATGTTTTATTCTCTTATCAATACTTTTACTAATAGTAAAATACTGGCAGGCAGTACTTGACGCAGGAATTGGAAATGTTGATGTGGTTATATCTATATTTAGAATATCTTCACAAATAAGCAACTTTCTGATCGTACTTATTGGTATTGTTAGGCCTTATAGAGAAAGGCTGACTTGGTGCAAGCTTTTTCGAAATTTCGCTTTAGTCGATGAAACATTATTAGCCAAAAGAACAAAATTCGAAGAAAACATAATGAGAAATTCTAAAGGATATTTGATTTGTGTAAATTTGTTTATGATCCTATTGACCTATGCCAATTATTTAGAATGGTTTTTACAATATGGTAGTCACTGGAATAAAATATTGTTTTTAGGACTGTTTCCAATAAGTACTTATTTAGTGAGCATTTATATTATATTGCAGTGTATTATGATGGTAGTATTATTAATATCAGTAAAAACTAGATATCAAGGAGTTAAGGAACTTGTGGTCTCCCTGAAAAAGTCTATGAGTGTTGAGGAAATAATGCACAAAATAGATAAAATAGACCTTGTCTCCTTTTATCTTTATGAAATACTTACATATTTTAAGAAACTTTTTGAACTTCAACTTTTCCTGATGGTAGCTAGCATTTTTCAAGTTTTTCTTTTCATTAGTATTCTCGTAGTAAAATATTATTTTGTGGTGAGCAGCATTTTCATGATAATTTCTATAGTGGTAAGTTAAAAATTATTTTATAATTATAGCTAGCTAAGGGATATATTAGTTAAATTAGAATACAATACTGATATCTTATTTTCTGGTTTTCGACCAGTTATTCCATGTAAACATAATTTTTAGTGTTCCGTACGGAACACTCATAAGATCACTTCGGTGTCTGTCTGTCCGTCTGTCTGTCTGTCTGTCTGTCTGTCTGTCTGTCTGTCCGTCCGTCTGTCACACCCGATTTTGTCCGAAACTATTTGTCATAGAAAGTTGAAATTTGGTAGTAATATAGGAATTGATGGCCTCATTAGAGCCATGTAATTTGAAAGTTGAATTTTGACTTAAGGGGTTAGTTTTGGGGGGTGAAATCGGAAGTGAAAAAAAAAATTTTTACTAGGTAATCGAGTGTGGTGTTAAATCAAAGCTTGTGAAAACACGAGTAAAAAATATATGTATAATGTAATACTTGCGCGCACTTTTCTTTGTATTATTTTTAAAAAATGGCGTAAAATCGCTGTCCACCCGCCTTATCTCGGAAAGTACTTATCAAAAAATTTTGAAAAAAAAAATCCTGGAATATTCTCCACGGGGTGTAGATTGAATGAAAATTATCACGAGTGCATTACCTGTAATAATTAATCTGATATATAAAAAAAACAGAAATTTCAAGGTCATCAATTTTCAGTAAAGATTAGAAATAAACTTTGTTGAAAACTTATTTGGGGTGTGTTTTGTGAAGTCACTGATCATTTTATATCACCGTAACATAAATTTTGACTTAAGGGATTCATTTTGAGGGGTGAAATCGGAAGTGAAAAAAAAAAAATTATTTACTAGGTCATCGAGTGTGGTGTCAAATGAAAGCTTGTGAAAACACGAGTAAAATATATATATATATATATATATATATATATAATGTAATACTTGCGCACACTTTTCTTCGTATTACTTTTAAAAAATCGTGAAAAATCGCTGTCCCCTACCTTATCTCGAAAAGCATTGATCAAAAAATTTTGAAAAAAACCCTGGAATATTCTCTTCGGAGTATAGATTGAACGAAAATTATCGTTACCTTTAATAATCTATCTGGTATATAAAAAAAACAAAATTTCAAGGTCACCAGTTTTCAGAAAAGATTGGAAACAAACTTTGTTGAAAACTCATTTGGGGTGTGTTTTGTGAAGTCACTGATCATTTTATAGCACCCTAACAAAAAATTTTTATTTTAAAAACAATCAACGTACGGACACTAATTGTGCAAGTTCAACTTGCACTTGACCGGTTATTTTTCTTTAACATCCATTAATATGTTAAGATGGTATCCACATGAGAATTTTATTATCAATTACGGAAAATGTTCGTGAAAAGCACACAGGTTAGAGTCGCGGACAACTAAGAAACATAGTAAACGAATGTGGTATATAGTTTCTTCGATAATCTTATCTTGTAAACCTACAAAAACGAATTAAATCTGCATCATAGGTATTCTTGTTACTCGGAATTATTTCTTCATCATCACCGATGTTTAAATTCAAATTTTTAGAGTGCATTTCTTGTAACTGAATATGCCTGCCATAAACAGCTTGTTGAATTTCTATAATTTCTTTATCCCAATTATCTTGAGAAGCTACATAGCTTCGAATAGCTGTTTCTATGGTCCGATTATTCCTTTCTACAAAATTACATTTGGGAGACTGAGCTGGATTAAATCGAGTTTTAATACTTTTGAAACTTTGAGAAATGGACTGTGTGTCATTGTCACATATAAGGAGTGATGAATGACCATGGACAAGAAAAACTTTTCACGTACACCCTTAACATACTGTGCTTTAGAACTCTTTACAGAAAACAGCAATGTCTGAAAAGGATAACTAAGTTCTATTAAATTTAATTACATCTAAATGCTTTTTTGGCCAATATTATTGTTCTATTAATCGACGAAAAGTCTTATAAAAACCAAAGAAGTCGGAAATAGGAAGACTATGACTTACTCTGTGGTTTAGGAACCGACGCTTTCCGTTTAGGAAAATTTACTCTGAAATAAAAACGGTTTGGGATAAACATTTTCGATAATTCTCAGGAGAGCCTAAAATTTTTTTACGTAAATTGTCGTACCGAGGATTAATACGATCTATGTCAGTTATACCAACTTCTACTTCCTCCTGAATACTGGAACAAGATTCTTTAGCTTCCTGATCATATTGAATATGAGACAACATTATCGACGCAATTTCCATACACCAAATCGAAAGTGTGCTGCCTTACTCTGTTTGCTCAGCATGCTATCTACTTTCTCACTAGAATTCTTTATAGAATTAAGCCTAATAGACGGTAATGTTCAGTTATAACTGTAAAAGAAACTCCTTTACTTTAAGGGCGAAATTTCTCGATATTACACAGTGCAGCAAAGCATTCTCTTTCAACTATGGAGCAGATACTAAATGTTCCTTAATCTTAACAGAAGATTCCGCCCACCGCTAGTTCACTGGACCAATTATCCCCTCTTGCATTCTTGTAAAAGATCGTTAATTGGAAACAACAATGTTAAAAAGTTTTATACCAGTGGTATTAATAGGCCTGTTATAATTAACCATACACTCCACCTTTTCCGAGTCTGTCTGCAAAGAGTATGAATCAACAATCAAATCCAATCAACAGAGTTCAAAAAAAAAAATCACATTTATCTAAATTAATAGTTATTTCTGCGTCTCTTGGCCTGTCCTTGACTTTGGTGAGCAGACAAATTAGGTGTGTTGAGGAAATAATGCACAAAATAGAGAAAATAGACCTATTCTGCTTTATTTTAGATTCTCTCAGTCACATTATCGGACGTAGTATTTAAACATGACTGGCCACGACAAAAGTCACATATTATTGAATATGGTAATCCTAGTTTTCTGCTTCCACAATTTGAGCCCCAACCTTTTGTGCAATTACAGAAAATAGGATTAAGGAATTCCTTTGGTACAGGAGAAAGCTGAGGATCTAAGTCTCTTCCCAGCCAAGTGTGGACCTGATAATACACTCTAAATAAATGTTGTGTTGCTGCCGCGGTAGGTGGAAATGACAGTAATTATACAGGCTTGTTAAGTCTTGTGCCTTTTGCAAAAGTAAAATATCGGTAGCTATCAAGTGAAATCTTTGTTGTTAGAGCTCCGTACATAACTAGAATAAATGATATTCCAGAATTTATTAGAGTATCTGGCTTGCTTAACTACCTTCGCTGCTTTACGCAAATCTGTTTTTTTATATAATAATTTTAATACATTATTTTGATCTTTTCGAAAAAAGTACTCGTCGTGTCACAACTACTTATAGCGTGCAAAAGTAAAATATGATCTCTACACTTTACTTCGCAATCGCCCAGGGATTATAAATTTTTGTTTCAATGTTCTCTTTCCCAAGATTTAAGATGTAGATATTCTGGTAAATGAGACTACGTCCTAGTAAACGTATGAAAAGATCAACATCACCTCCAACAACAACTGATGTGTTATCAATTGATTGCTCTAAAGCCGTTTCGACAATTAAAACATCAGCATCATCCTACGCTTGTTTAGTTCTAATATTAACAGATTCTAATTTTGTAATTAGAAAAGAGATAAACCTATTTTTATTGAATTTATTAGAAAATAATTGTTCTTGATTTCCAACCGTCTGCATAAATTTTTCAAAAAGCATGTCAGTAGACTTTGGAGTTGTTTTCCTCCGATAAAGTTGTTCCATTGCTTTAATATTTTTACTATTATTATCATAACGATCCCACACTATAACTATTTTAGAACCTAATTATTGAGAAGATAATGAAAATGAATATGATGACACAACAGGAAGGTGAATCTTTTTGTCATATGACACTATGAAGAAGAAAACCCCCGTCGATAACGCATGCAATATTATCAATATTTAATTCAGAAGTGATAATTTCAAAGTGATGGACAAGAGCTGACTTTTTTGTCTTTCGCATATTTTCGTTTTCAAAAAGAGCCGTTGGGTAAGGACTCGACTCATATTGTAAGAATTCACGCAGGTTGTCATTGAATTTTTTATATAAACTTATCCTCTCAAAAAATAATAAAGGATCTACTACAGTTTCCAAATTATGGTGAACCATTACTGCACTGCTCATCGTTTGAAGTGAAAGAACTCTTTTCGATCTTTCAAATTTTATTTGATCAAAAGTTTTGCCGATATTTGCTTTCATTAAATTAAAATCAATAACACCTGTCGACATCGATACAATATCTTTCAATTTTGGAAACAGATAACGATCTCTAGTAATGCGTATATCTCTCGCACTAACATGGTGGTTCATACTGTCTAGAGAAATTTTGCAAAAATCTTCAGTTTCTTCACATACAGCATTCATAGCGTACATTCCATATACCCATTTAAACAAAACACTTTGTGTGCTGCTTCCACGAGATACTCCACCTTCAATGTTCATTGACTTCATTAGGGTTTGCTTAATTATCATATCAGACCATGTACCACTATTAAATTCTAACATATCTTGCAGATACAATTGTGTTAATTTAGCGTAGAAAAAATGTCCTGTCGAATAAAAATATGGGATCATTTATTTGCAACATCTAGATGTTTACTCTAATTTTCCAGTTAAAAAAAAATCGTGTGGTATTGATACCATTTCAAGATACTGTATCCACAGTTTAGAAATGAGACCACGACCTTTTATTTCAATTAATTTATTATTAAATCCATCTATTATTCACTCAAGAAGATGATTGGCATGATTGTTAGACATTTTCATGCGATTACAATCCACTCATAATGTTTTCAACGTATAAGAAAATCATCAGTCTCTGTTTTAATTTCCTTCAATCAATTTCCTTCATCGATAAAGCTAAACGGAGTAGTGTGTGACCATTCAGCATTTCCTCAGCTGAGTTTGGAGCATAATTTACACTTAACACCTCCTTGATCTCACTTCCTGCCATAACATAACCGATGCACCCCAGCAATGACATGAGCATATGGAAACTTCCAAGTCTAACAATCACTATTGACAACCCCAGATTCCGATGCAGCGGGCTTTAATGTACAGTTTTGATCAAAAGTGATTATACACATTCCATGTTCATGCTTTTTGGAATTTTCTACAGCACACTTTAAAGTTATATAAATTATTATAAAAATAAAATTCGAGACATTGAAAAGCGTACATTTTTTTTGTAAGACATTCAATGAAATCGTTCCATCCTGGTAAATGAGAGATACTTTTAATTTTCCAAGCATCCGCAATCTAGATGTTTCTTCGTAATTAAAATGTTTCGTTTCAATTTTACTTAATCCACATATCCCAGGATTTTCATACATCTCAAGAGGCATATGGGCTATCATAGCTAATTCTTTTGCTTGTGGAATTTGTCGACGTTTAACTAGGGATTCTTCATTGATAACTGCATCTTTTGGAGTTATTACTTTTATTATTCCAGCAATATGAAGTGTGTTATGACCATCAATAGTGTATATATCTGTTAATATCTGCATTATCCGCAGCATATTGTATCATAGCAGCTAACTGAGGTGATTGAACAACAGGCTGAGGATGATATACCGCTGAAATTTCATATGTTGCTGCTTTTTATATGAGGCAGTTAAACCTATAGTTGATAAAATATCCAGTAACTGTTTCGAACCATATTTTCGGTGAATAAATAGAGATAGACCGAGCAGTAATGGTGATGAGAAAGATCGTGGACGCACTGCTGTCTTAATAGCATGGCTAATTGCCATGCACTTAGGCTTCAGTTTCTTTTTATTTCCTCTATTTATTCTCTGAGAAAATATGGAGTATCTGAGTTCATGTTATCAAAATTTTATTTGGAGGTTGACAGAAGTCTTTATTGCCGATAGTTGAAGTTATATCTTCTCTGATAATTGATGCAGCATTCATTCTCCTTCATATCATTCAATCAATTTAAATATTATTGTTTTATTAGCTGGGACATGACTTTTAAGAATATCTTTTAGCTCTCTTAGAGTGAATTGACAATCATCATTATTTTCTGTATATTAAAAAATTTCATTCATTGCATTGGAGATATCCTCATCTGCTGGGCGACCTTTCTTCCGATCAGAAGTTGGCGAAATAAAATTATCAAAACACGTAGTAGATAGTATTGGCAGCAACTAAGTCGAATTCAAAGTTGTTTTACAGCTCTCCCATAACTGTTCTTGCACGCATCTGCTGCTCGTATTACAGTATCCTTGAATGATAATGTACTCGTGTCCAACGAGTCACACAGAGTGTAAACAAGATCAAGTCCGGGTCTCCCGACAGAACACTGCCAGAAATCCTGGATACTCTAAAACAAAAATTATCCGTATATGCCGCAAGACTCCATAGATACAAAGAATCAAACGAGAGGAAAGATATCAACAACCTCTTCCGAAGAAGCCAAACACAGTTCTACCGAAAAACTATGCACAGCAAACAGACAGCAGTGACCGAACCACCAAACAAACAAGAACTCACAGGTCATTGGAAAAGTATCTGGTCAGAACCCAAACTACCCAATAATAACACCCCCTGGATCAAAGCCAAAGAAGGCAAAGATAAACATGTGACAGAACAGGAAAATTCCACATTAACTACTGTGGGACCAAAGAGCATGATGAGACGCCTGGATGCAAGAAGTTCCGGAGGTAGAATGGCCCCCAGTTCGGATCTCCGGGTGGGGGTTGGTTCGAAGGCATCGACTTGCAGACATCATAATTTTAAGATAGATTTTTGCAACATACGAGGTATAAACTCGAACATAAATTCAGTGCATCAACACCTGCAATCAAATAAACCTCATGTACTCGCTCTATGTGAAACCAAGGTCAGTCCATCGACCAGCACGGTCAACTATCTTTATCCTGGGTACGACTTCTATTCCCGATTTAGGCGTAACTTTGGAATCTGTCTTTTTGTCAGAAGCGACCTCTCTTGTCAACGAGAAGAAGCTCTGGAGCCCCCAAACTTTGATGTTATGTGGTTAAAAATAACGCCTAAACAAACCACAAAGTTCATCTGTATCCTGTATCGACCACCAAGTGATACCAATTTTCGAACACTTTTCGCTTCTCTTGCAGACACCATCGATCATTTACAAAGTAACTATCCAAGTGCCGAAATTGCCATCCTGGGCGACTTTAATGTCCACAATATCAACTGGCTTAAATATTCAAATACTACCGACGAACAAGGTCGTGAAGCTGAATCATTCTCAATCAGTTATGGCTTAACTCAGCTTATTGACGAACCAACACGGATCCCTGATCGAGACGGGGAGTTCGCTAGTCTTCTTGATCTGTTTTTAACCACCAATCCGGAGATTTACACGATCACCGTAAATCCGCCGTTAGGTTCTTCCGACCATAAACTGCTTTCGACATCGAGTATCCTGCCAATCAGTGACAGAGAGGCGCCTAGACCGCGCAAGATTTGGCACTACAAATCTGCTAAATGGGAAGATCTTATGGAATACTTTCGAACTTTCCCTTGGATGGACATTTGTTTTCGATTCGATAACCCATCTGACTGCGCCAGGGAGGTCTCCGATGTTATTTTGGCTGGTATGGAAGCTTACATCCCTTTTTCGAAGAAATGCTCCTCCAACGGCAAGCCTTGGTTCGACCGAAAATGCAAAGAAGCTGTTGCTTCTAAACATATTGCCTATCGACAATGGCGTGAAAATCGTAACATCTTTGTTCATGCCCGGAACAGATGCAAGGGAATTATCGACGAAACCAAGGAGGCACACAATCAACGAATTAGAAACAAACTTCTCGCTTGTCCCAACAATTCCAGGTCCTTTTGGGCAGTCGCTAAGGCAGTTAGTCAAAATTTTACCAAATCCACTATACCACCACTCACACGGCCAGATAATTCCATTGCAACCACACCTGTTGAGAGAGCGAACTTGTTGGCTGAACTCTTTGCCTCACATTCTACTGTCGATTTCCAAGGAAAAACACCACCTACTATTCCCATATTGCAGTCAAGGATGCCCGATGTTGTCTTCAGACAACGCATCATAAAGCGTATTTTAATGAAGCTAGACACGAAGAAGGCTTCTGGCGCTGACGGAATACCTGCCATAGTTCTCAAAAACTGTGCAAGGGAACTAACACCAGTTTTCTGTAGACTTTTCAACCTATCCTACAGAAAGGGAATATTTCCGTCCTGCTGGAAATGTGCCACGGTTCAGCCGATACCTAAAAAAGGTAAGAAGACCTTGCCAAATAACTACCGACCAGTTGCACTGCTTTCAATAATATCGAAAGTCATGGAAAAGGTTATCAATGAGCATCTTCTAAAATATCTTCAACGATTCAATATTATTAGCGATCACCAATATGGTTTTCGTAAACATAGATCAACAGGAGATCTTCTGATTTATGTAACACATGTTTGGAACAACGCAATTGAACACTTTGGAGAATCGCGAGCGGTTGCTCTTGACATATCCAAGGCATTCGACCGTGTTTGGCACGATGGACTGTTGGCTAAGTTACGCTCTTATGGTATGTCTGAAAGGTTCTGTTTGTGGCTCTCATGTTTCCTCAGAGAGCGTTCTTTACGAGTGGCGGTCGACGGATTTCTTTCTAACACCCTCACTATCAACGCCGGTGTGCCCCAGGGCTCCATACTGTCTCCTACTCTCTTTCTCATTTACATTAACGATCTGCTGGAAAAGACCGGGAATCCAATCTATAGCTTTGCAGATGACAGTACGCTTGTCTCTTCATTCACCTTGAACGCTCGGACATCGGCTGCTCAGGCGAGTATCCGCAGACAGCGGGAGGTCGTTCAACTTAACAAAGACCTGGAAGAAATTCTATCTTGGGGTGACAGTAACCAAGTGGAATTTAACGCTACAAAAACCCAAGCGGCAGTTTTTTTTCTAAAAAAGTTAACGTTGCTGAACCCGACATAGTTATGTCGGGGCACTCCATTCCCCTAGCATCGTCGCTCAATTTGTTGGGCGTTAGTTTGGGAGCAAATATGTCTTGGCATGAGCATGTTGCAGGCATAGCAAGGAGAGCTTCTCAAAAGTTGGGAATATTATTTAGAACCAGAAAGCTTTACACCCCACAGCAACTGTTAATTCTTTACAAAGCCCAAATTCGACCAACTATGGAATACTGCTCCCACGTTTGGGGCTCCGCTCCCAAACATACACTGCATTTGTTGGATTCTGTTCAGAGAAGAGCGGTCCGTCTGATTGGGGACCCGGAATTGACCGACGGCCTTGATTCGCTGGAACATCGAAGAACGGTTGGCGACTTGAGTCTGTTCTACAAGTATTTTCATGGAAAGTGTTCGAAGGATGTAGCCCGCTTAATTCCTCCCAAAGCGGTGCATGTTAGAAATACACGTCGCGCTGGTGCGTCGCATCCGTATGAGGTTCAGCTTGTTACTCCGCGTACAACGCTTTTCAAGCAATCTTTTATATGGAGAACGTCATCCCTTTGGAATAATTTGCCCAGCGCTGTGTTTCCCACCGAGTACAATTTACAGCGATTCAAGAACAACGTGAATCGCTTTTTCCGCACTCGTGCCGCTCCTGGAGCGCTTTAGGGACTTCCCTGCAGCACGTGTGCTAGACCCATAAAAAAAAAAAAAAAAAACTCATATGTCGGGTACCTCGTCGATATTTTTTATAATTTTTTTTGTTCTACTTTCTCACTGGCTAGTTTGCCACAAAAATACATAACGTATCAAAGTCAAATGAGGCTGACCTATGCTTATGAGAAGAGCATTGACACGTTGAAGGAGAACTACTCATACGACGTTTCTTATATGAGTTATTGTTGAATTTCTTCGTATAGTTTTGATAACACTCAACATACACAGTCACACTATTTACGCTTTGTAAATAATCGATATGTTCATTACTCCTTTCAACACACGCATTTCCAAATATTCCTAAACCGCGAACAACAGTCACGATCACGCTACTCGACAAAGGGTCATTACAAATGAAACAAGTATTATCAGCCATTGTGATAGAATTACAAAATGTTTCGATATGAATAAAACGTCCGAACTCTACGATATATAGCGTTAAACTGAGTTTTAAAAGGGACAACATGCTTCGTCAAATATTTTCAGGTATACCTATGAGATTACAATGAAATTCCAGACAGCTGCAACTCAGGGTCGTTACTATCATTATTATGAAAAAGGGTCGACTTCAAGGACATCTCAGAAAAGCGTTATAGGTGTGTGTGTATTAAACAGCTTTTCTAAGAATAAATGCGTCATATTGTCTCTATACACAACTATACGTAAACGTATAGTAGAGTATGCTCCTTTCCCCCCAAAATTTCTCAGCCTCATATCTCCAGAACTATTAGTTCCACGTAAATTTTGTAAAGAAATTTTTTTATGCAGATTTTGGTGGTGAAACCAATAGTTCAAGAGATATTTGAGAAAACCTGATTTTCGTCACCTTTGACCTTCCATATCGCAATGGACTTTCGACACAATATTTTTAATACCAAAATAAAGAAAATCCGGAAGGAAAATCTTCACTTTGATTTTTTTAGATGATGGATGCTATAATGACTGATAATTAATAATAAAAATAACACATGTCAATGTCAGAATTGGTATAGCAAATATGAAATATTCACCAAATATTTTGTTGTGTTCATGATACTTTTCTAATCTCTCAGCATAAGTAAATTGTATTATGCCACAAGAGTGTCAGAGTAAATAGCAAATCAAAATATAAGATATAAATTATCTTAAAGTTCCATATCTGATACGGACATAGGTGCTTGTAGTTGGTGCTTTTTTAAGTCTTCCACAGATATAGCGGACCTACAGTTTCATGCCGGTTCCGAATGGCCAAAGTTAGAGCACTATTCTATGGTACCTAGATTTTTTAAAACCTTTTAATTTGACATTATACCCTAAAAATACAAGATTTAATAGGTTAAGCCCTACCAATAGGGTATACCTCCAGAACGTTGGGCAATTCTGAACCTAATTATTCGACCATTTAGAAAGGGCAATACATATGTGTCATACCAAAAACTTTTCAGTCTACGTGTTACACATGTTAGCGAATTTGCAGAAGTACTTTGAAGGGCCTTATACATATTATTATGCAAATTTAATAGATGTACAAAAAAAGTTAATTGACGAAACTAACGAAGACGCTAAGAAAAACTTATTGTTTTGATAAATAAAATAAAACCAATAATCGTCAATAACAAAACCATGTTATATAACTGGGGCAAATAAAATAAATGAGGTCTTAGAATGCAAATATACGTATTTCAGTTGGCACATATAAACACATTTTAATAGTTGACGCAGAAAACATATTCGTTAGATAAGTAAAACAAAATTTTTAAAAACTTTCTACAACTCTTGAATTCCAAGAACCAATTTCTATAAGAAAATTAAAAAATAACGCTGGATTAATACCTTTAAAGTTAGAAACTACCAAAGTAGAAAATTATAAGCATTAGCTACGATTTAAATTCGATAAAAAATAACATAAACAAATTAGATAATCACCCAAATATCTTGACGAAGTCAATCGAATAAAATAAAGACTATTCCTTTGATGTAACAAACCACTTAAAAATATTAAACTTCATGCAAGAAACACATGGTACAAAATGATCAGTGACTTCACAAAACACACCCCAAAGGACTTTTCAACAAAGTTTGTTTCCAGTCTTTACTGAAAACTGATATCCACGAAAATTTTTTTTTTTATATGACAAATAGATTATTATTAAAGGTAATGCACTTGTGATAATTTTCGTTTAATCTACACCCCATGGAGAGCATTCCAGAATTTTTTCAAAATTTTTTGATCAGTACTTTTCGAGATATGGTGGGGGGACAGCAATTTTTCGCGACATTTTAAAAATAATACAAAGAAAAGTGAGTCCAAGTACTACCTTATATATATATTTTTACTCGTGTTTTCACAAGCTTTCATTTGACATCACACTCCATGATCTAGTAAAAAAAAAATTCTTTTCACTTCCGATTTCACCCCCCAAAACTAACCCCTTAAGTCAAAATTTAACTTTCAAAACTACACGGCTTTGATGAGGCCATCAGTATTAGTACTAAATTTCAACTTTCTATGACAAATAGTTTCGGAGAAAATCAGGTGTGACGGACAGACAGACAGACAGACACCGAAGTCATCTTATAAGTATTCCGTACGGAACACTAAAAACGAATTCAGAATTCTTATCAGGCCAGGAACAAAAGTAAAATTGGAACGTTTTTATTTCTGTCTCACGCTCGTACCCAACGAACATGTGCTGGAGAAGAATCCCTATTATGCGTGAGGTTTCAAAAATAAAACCTCTAAAGCGTGGTCTTAATGATGATAAATTTTTTAAAAAATCTTGTTTTTAGATATTTGTCCGTTATAGCATTTTGATATAAATCAGCGAATGAATAAATTGGATTTAAAATTTTTAAAACACTTTCATAAAATTGCGTTGATTTTGCGCCCAACATAACCAAATGTCTATTAAGGCGTGTCGGTGTCTCATGCACATCTTGCCATGATTTGGCATTTTGAAAGTGAACAACTAACTTTACATTCTCCAGAAGTTTTCAAATCAATGAATTAAGCAAATGTGTTTTTATAAAATTGTTTTTGGTTGGTTGGATCATAACATTAATGTATTATCAAGTAATAAATGGACGAACAGATAATGATTTCAGTCGTTGAGATCTCCATAGAATTGAGGAACGCATTTCAAATATTCTGGTTTAAATTGAGACGTACTGGAAATATTTAGGTGTTCTAAAATTTCTAATACTATTGACTAAAGGTAGCTACTACTCAGTATATATCACCACTACACCAAACACTTTATTTTTGCACTCGACGCGCGTTTCGCTAACCATGTTAGCTTCATCAGGAGCGATGATTGACTCAGTCAATCATCGCTCCTGATGAAGCTAACATGGTTAGCGAAACGCGCGTCGAGTGCAAAAATAAAGTGTTTGGTGTAGTGGTGATATATACTGAGTAGTATCATTGTGCCAAAGATTCCACATTCCCAACTTAGTAAAGGTAGCTAGATAAATTAAAGTTTTAAATACACTTACTAAAATATACATAATAATTCTTACAATCTAAGGTAAAGTGATTTTCTACCAAATTGAGAGTAGGCAGTTAATGTTCAAGTCCTTTAGAAAACTCTTTATTTAGAGTTTTAATTGACATTGAACTGAGAGAATAAATTGCACTTACATTATTGGAAGAATGTAGGCTTTATGCATATTTTTGACTACCTATGAAGAATGTTTTCTGTTGAGGCGAAGTTGAGTTCACAGCTTTTAAAAAATTATACGATGCTTGTTCCAATCTCCTTCGAATTTCTTGATTAGCTAGCTTGACAGTGTTCAATAAACAAAAGTGTTCAATTGCTTTTCTGAGTTGGGTTATACTGACTGATTTGACAGCACTCGATTGGTTTTCTGTGAGTTGCTGTTGCACTAACACTATTTTCGTCGCTGTTTTTCTGGGTGGCTTACAGATCATGATAGAATAGAGACTCTGTTTTCAATTGGTTTCTCGAAAGTGGATGGTTTCTTCGTTAATACCTCCATAAGTTAGTCAATAACTAATCGGGGTGCGATTAAGCGTAGAAACGAAAAGCTGCTGCATGATACTCTAATTCCAGATATCTGATTGATGTGATCGTTCCCGCTATGCTACCGACTGCGCCAATTATTTGTAAGACAAATTATTTTGTTTTAAAAAAACTTTTTTTCAAAACTGAAGCCTATTGTTTCATCGTATGCAAAATATAATTCCTTTTGTTTACCAGTCTAAACCAGTCTAAAATAAAATATTCTACTCTCTCAGCTAGAGATGAAATGTTGATTCACCTTGGTTTCTTGAATGTAGTTGTTGGTGCCACGCTGAGTCGTGATGTAATTAGCTGATAACTTCTTGCCTTACCGGACATATCTACGGACACTATGGCAACATCATGGTAATTCAGGAAAAAATGTGTTATAGGGCTGTAAAGAATAACCAATTATCGACTCAGTCATATGCAATCAGCTTTCCATAAATAAGAAAAACCTTTATGCTACCTTTTTAATATACCAGATGACTTTCATTTCAGTACCAGACGATAGTATTGAGATGTCCAAAAATTCTGTATTGTAATCTTCTAAAAACAGTATATCAACGTGGAGAATTAGAATTTAGCTTTTATTGAAACTATAAAAATTTTAATACGAAGCGGTGTTGGTCGCGTTGGCGCATGGAGGCATCAGTTTTCTAACGATCAGCAGACTTTCAGTTAGTTATCCAACAGTTAAATCTCGGGCACCACCCGTTGTATTCATGCGGTAAAGGGCCCACTGAAGTCTCGGGAAACAATCAATAGTGTAGAGATGGTAACTCAGGGGTTATTGCGCATATTAGCGATTGGCTGATGGTAACCTATCTCAGATACTCCCTGAAAAGCAGGAAAAGGAAAAAGAAAGATAACCAGTTGTATAACAAACACACGTCATCGAGACTGAGGTAAACCTTTCCGTTGATTACGTCAAACTCAAATCTTAGCCGCAATGGAATATCTCCAATAGCGTCATATAGCCCAGCAATAATATTAGTCACACCGAAATGTCTTATCTCGGTCGGCCTCATGGCACATAGGCCTTCTCTTTTCAGCAGTACTTCGACTCGCTATAAAACTTATATGGCATTATCGCGTAATTCTGGTCGTTGTGTCGCCATCTAGCTGCGGAGGGCGACTCTCTCTCAGGTGAATGGGAACACTAATGACGACGGGTCCATTAATTCCGCTGAGTAGCGAGTTATTCCCAAGCAGTGAGTAGTGAGCGGTGACTAGCTTTGCTCCGTATGTGGCGATGATGATAGTGGATAGAAAAAGATATCAAAAAATACATGTATGATGAGATGTAGACTCAACCATTGACCTCAAGTTATGTCTGGAACTTTGCCTATGTCGTTGTTCTACATCATGGCGGGGCCTCAAGCTACGCATTAGAAAAGGTTCACTGTCAGGCTAATCATATTTAACCAGACAAAGACACGAAATAAAGGACACGATTTGAAGATATCGATTTCAGAGAAACGTAATTTAATAGAGAAAAAGGAAGAACGACAAGGGGCAATCCACTCTCTTAAATCTGGTAAATGATCCTTAGACTGGCATATATATATATATATATATATATATATATATATATATATATATATATATATATATACATATATATATATATATATATATATATATATATATATACATATATATATATATATATATATATATATATATATATATATATATATATATATATATATATAGAGAACGTATTCCTTTAGAGGGCTGGCAGGCCAGCTCAAAACTAACCAGAATATGTAAATAAGAAGTATGAAGAGTCAATTAATTAATTAAAATGTTTTACTTATGATACTTGCAAAAATGTTTTTTTTTGTCAATACAAAATTAGTTTTATTTTGAACTGTGATAAACAGTAGGGTTATTCAGAATTACGTATCAATAATTAGAATTTTAAAATACGGAAACTTGTAGTTGTGGTACTCGATAAATTGATCTAAAGTGTCGATTTCCCCGACATTCGTAAAAGTGTCAGCATCTCGAAATCTAAAGATTATTTTACTAAGGTCATATTTACATATTCTGCTAAGTTATGAGCTAGTATAGTAGCTCTTGGTTTTTAGGATAACCGGTTTCATATATATATATATATATATATATATATATATATATATATATATATATATATATATATATATATATATACATATATATATATATATATATATATATATATATATATATATATATATATGTATTATGTATATATATATATATATATATATATATATATATATATATATATATATATATATATATATATATATATATATATGTCTATATATGTATTATATATATATATATATATATATATATATATATATATATATATATATATATATATATATATATATATCTCAAGAATTTTCTACAGCTAACGCTGTCTTCCTTCTCTCAGCCTTTGGTTCCATCCGTCTCAGTCTCCATCTGTTAGACCCCTGTCCTCCATAGCCTCGTCCACATCGTCTCTCCACGATCGTCTGGGTCTTCCTCTTTTTCTTCTCCCTATAGGGCTCCACTCCGTTATTTTCCTTATCCACCTATTATCTTCGCTCCGTCTTATGTGTCCATACCATTTTAATCGTTTTTCTTCAATGGTGTTTATTGCGTTCTCTTTGATGTTCATTCTGCTGTTTATTTCTTCATTTGTTATTCTCTCCATACGTGTCACTCTACAAAATCTTCTCCAATACTCCATCTCTACCGCGTTAATTTTAGATTTATTTCTTTTGTTGATCGTCTATCTTTCTGACCCGTATGTCATTATGCTTTGTATTATTGATTTGTATATGCGTGTTTTATTTCTCTTTGTAATGTGCTTGTCCCATAGGATCGAATTTAATTGTCTTATGCATGTCCGCGTAATCGGTTCCTTTGATTATTGTTTAGTTATCGACTTCTAGATTCTCCGCGTTTCCCTCCTTCGTTGTTAGGTATTCCGTTTTATCAAAGTTTATTACTAATCCTGCTTTAGTATATTCTTCTTTCAGTTTTCTTACCATATAACTGAGGTTTTCCTCAACTTGCGCTATGATTACTTGGTCGTCTGCGAAACTTAGAGTATATAAGTAATCTTCTCGTATTGGGACTCTCATTCCACTACATTTTTTATATATTATATATATATATATATATATATATATATATATATATATATACATATATATACATATATATTAAATTTATATGATACATGTCAGATCTTCAATGTCAGTTTTTTTTATTGATCGAGTTAGGTTCAAGGTGGATCTCCACCATTTCCCTAATGATTCTCCTGGTGAGATTTCTCTCTCTACACAGAATTTTGATTTCAGCAAAATCAAATTCAGGCGAAAATTGGCTACTATGCTGGGCAAGCGCTAAGAGTTTTTTTTTTAATATATTATGTGTTAGCTCATCCTCAAGCCAAATACTTAAAGCCCAGCTTTTATGCTACACAAATAAATTTATACTTACGCACTAAATAACCATACTAAAATGGTATGTAATCGGAATCGAAATAATTGTGGAAAATTAAACTTTTACCTAAAAATCTTTATTGACTTCAAGGCAGGAAATCGTTTCCTACTCTTGAAAGAGCAATGAAACCTCACATTACGGTTTGTTTTTTAATATTCTTCTCGTTTCTATTTTTCTATTTGAATAAAACAAAAGTTATTCCGAAACGCGTAAAGTTGCTGTCCGTTCAGCTGACTGCCGATTTAATACCGGTGTGTAGTGGTGAATCCATGTTTCATCAATTGTCACATATTGCACGAAAAAATCTTTTTTGTTGCGCTTAAACAGGTTCAAACAGCTCCCAGAATCATCAAGGCGTTGTTGTTTTTGGTCTACTCTGAACAAACACGGTACCCAGTGCAAACAGAGCTTTCTCATGCCCAAATGTTCATGAAAAATATGACCAACACGTTCTTTTGATACCCTTAGGGTGTCAGCTATCTCACGCAGTTTCACTTTCCGGTGTGACCACCTCATTTGGCTCTCCAGAGCCTTTAGCATCATTTGTATCTGTACGACATCGTTTAAATTCAGCACACTAGTAAATGATGAGTGATTATCCAGGGGCAGAGTTCCAGTAACACTTATCAAGCCATTGGTTTGCTTGAACGGTATTTTTCCCATAGTTTAGTCAACATACGAAATTCGATTTTTTCCATTGTTTTGAAAATATCAAAAGTAGTGTCACTAAACCACTGTAACTTGTAAACTAATCGTCGAAATGTCATGAAATTTTGACACATACCATTTAAAGGTTGGTACGTCCCAAAATCATATGGATTTTTGAAGAGGACTACATCTATGTGTGAGACCAAAAACTTTTCAGCCTACGTATTATATATATATATATATATATATATATATATATATATATATATATATATATATATAAAGATAATTTTGTTCAAGAGTTGTCATGCTAATAGTCCACCAGATAAACGAAAACGGGAAACTGAGTTTTTCGCTATCTACTGCTACTAAATTTTTTTTGGATGGTAAAAATTATAATAGTTTACTAACGGAACCGACGTTGTGGCTTCAGTAGTAAAAAAGTTAGAATCGGGGCAGGGTTAAAATTAGACATTATTTAAATAATGAAATGTATTTTTTCTTTTAGATACCGATAACCATTTCCATATTTGTCTGTGACGTCACAAAAAGAGAAAAGGACAAACTTACAGCCACGTGTCTGAAAGTTAAAGGATCTTTTAAAGAAAAATCCACATACTACCAAGCAATGGACTGTCTTTGTTACAAAATTGGTTCATTGAAGAATGAATTTACTGCTGCTGGATTTTTTGTAATTGAACGAGCAACATTGATTTCTCTGTTTAGTTGTTGTGCAACATATTTTATTACGTTCGTAAACATATCTTTATAAAAACAATCTTTAAAAGTGTAGGCGACCTCTAAGTCGAGAAGTTTAATCAGACTATTGTTACACTGATTAGCTGTAAATTTTTAAAGTAATTTTTGTGATCAGTGCCACATATGCCTATTAGGCAAGTTATTCTTCAAGTTTAGGCATAATACTCACAAAAATAAATCACTTGACTAAATATCCTTGGCATCAAACTGCCAGAAAGCTGTCTCTAGAACATACTCATTCGATATTAAACTATTTAAGAAATAATAGTAATAAAGGAACAATTTTTTTTTAATAATATGAACTTATGGTAATGCATTTTAAGGTAAAGATGGTAAAACAGAAAACCGAAAAAAATGTTACATAAAGCATATATGTACAAAATACAGAGGTCACTAAATATATCAATATCAGCTTACCTCCTTAAATATTTATAATCACAAAATGGAGTCAAGTGATTATGTGCATAAATCTGTGTTTCTTAAGCAAATTTTTTTTTGAGTTTTATACCGATCCTATCGTATGTAATTTCTTCGTATTGGTTTCTTTTTCCCTTTGTTTTTAAAACACCTTTATTCCAGTGCAGTTATCTTCTTTTATGCCTTCTTAGTGTCATTGAATATTTTTATGGTCATGTTAAATCAGATATTTTTAACAGATGACCTACCTAAATGAGTCCTTTTGTCTAAGATTATTCTATATTTTCGTTCTATTTCTAATTAATTTATTTCTTTCTTTTTCTATTCCTCTAAAATAGTTGATTTCAATTTTCATTTCATTTCCCTTTATGCTCTCTTCCCTATGTTAATGCCGTTTCCACCATCGTTTTTCCAATACATATCTTGATAACCTTTCTTCTATAATATGTTCTGTATCTATACTATTTTTTAGCATCCGTGCTTAGCAAATTCTTAAATTTATCTATCCGTTAGATCCACTGAAAACTTTTCTAATATTGATCTACAATGACGTCATTCATTGTTCTGTTTTTTCATTTTTAGTTCTATCGTGACTTGTTATGATGTAAACTGTCAAAGTTGTACCCCAAGAAGTAATGGAAAGAGAAGGAATGGAACTGTGTATCTTGGTGAATATTTATTTAAATATCAGCCATGCGCTTTCGGCCTTAAAAGGGTAACCTCCTGGGCCAACTTAACTCCTTATATTTCAAACTTCAATATAAAATTTATCCTGAAAATTGACTTTGACAATCAACTAATATTCAAAACATACCACAAATCAACGCAGATTGTTCATATAATTCCATATGATTCAAATTATTCTTTTTAACATTAAATAATTATCATAAACTGCTATGTCTATAGATTAATTAATTTTCTTATGAACAGTAATGACTACAATAACTAAATTAACATATCAAAGCAAACAGTAATAAACAAAGGCTACGATCGTACTATGGTAGATAAGTATTTCCAATAAATAAAAACATAATCCTTAGTAGGTTATGTGGTAATAGCAACTGAAAAAATTTTATTCACACATCAGTTTTTTTACTTTTCTTGATAAAGGACAATATTGTATTCATGGGATAATTTATCACCACGATGTAGATCTCCGAACAGTTAATGTCTGTACTGAGTTAAAACCACACATTCATATAGGATGATTGGACAATCTGCTGGTTGTCATTATTACCAGCTGTTCTGGTAAACCAAACACTTGTTCTAGGATCCAGTTGGGTGTCCTAGCTCCTAATTTTGCTAATTCGTCCGCTTTTTTATTACCTTTTATTCTCGAATATCCTGGAACCCAAAGTAGTTCAACCATCTTATTCCTGGAGGACGGTTCGAAGAGGTCACGTTTACACTCCATCGTTATTTTGATGTTCGTGTGATATGTACCTCAAGTCTTTAGAGCAGCTTGACTATCTGGGAGAATATATATTACTTGACTGAGGTAGTCTGGACTAATATCTTGTGAACACATGCTTTTATTGCCTAAATTTCCACCTCGAATATTGTTGGACTTCTGCCTAGTCAAATGTTTTAAGTTCCCTTGGTCTTGTCTTCATATATGCCAGAGCCTACTCCTCTTGAAGTTTTTGATTCGTCTGGGTAAAAGACCAGAGCCGTTGCCGTCGTCGGGGTCTCTTTCTTCATCCATAGATTTAGATAGCACCTAATTCTATATGTTTTTTCAAAACTATACCACGGTGTCATATAGTCAGATACAAGTTTGTTGGCGATTAGATCAATTTTATGCTTGTATGCTCAAATTGTTGGTTTTATTCCCTATTTATCATCATTCGATAGACTCCAGTGATAACCCAATTTTTATATGTATATCTAGGGTTATCCGCCCTAGAATTATTCTCATTGCTGTGGTGGAGGTGTTACTTATAGCCTCGACGGAACATAAGCAAGCCAACCTCTGCAATTGATTTAGCTCTGTGGTTTTCCACTATACTGCAACTCTATATGTAACCATGTGTCTTATGACCCTGATTTATAATCAAAGCACGATCTTTAATAAAATGCCCCATGTTTTGCCAAACAAGCTTCTGCATTTCACGAAACAAATTTTTGCTTAGCTGAGTTTGCTCCAAATTAATTTCGTGTCTATTTGGCAAGCCTAGATATTTGTTCTCATTAACGGTTTTTAACAATTCTCCTCTACTAAGGTTGTTGTAATTGCCTTAGATTATTCTCTTTGTGAACGATATACCGGCAGTGTTTGCAGCGTTGACTTTCAGGTATACTCCCTTACATCAGTGCTGGACATTGTTCAGTGCTCTTTGCATGCTCTCAGGGTGGTAGTATGCTTCTCTTGGATGAATCATTATATCGTTAGCATATTCCTTGATGTGAAAGACCTGTGAATTTAGCCGAGTTAGCAGCTTTTCCACTACTAAGTTCTATAGGAGTGGCGATAGCACTGGCCCCTGTGGGTGTATGTAAAAGTGCCTAACGCAACCGCCTTATGGTACAGCGATGCTCGACCTTCACTCTGAGTTTATATCAAGCTGTTTTACTTGATAGTTGATAGACCTATTGATGTTGTTTACGTAGCGGGTTTTCTAGAAACTTCTTATTTATGTCCTTATCTATGAAGGTTTCCAGCGTTTTTAGTAGTAAATACCAAAGGTTAATTAGTTGGTATGCTTTCGCTTCGGGGTATGCATCACGTTCAGGTTTAGGAATGAAAACTACATTTGCAGTTCCCCTTGGGGAAATAGCCCAATTCAATGCATGGTTGATATATTCTGCATAAATGAGATACCAGATTGTCTATCCATTGTTGCAGGTCCCTAGAGCCCATTTGATTCTTTCGAAGCTTACTATTCGGTTTATAGTTGGTTTGTCAGCTCTCTTGGTAAAGATGCAGTTGTGTCTGAACTACTTCCGGCTGTTAAATTTCCGATACCTAAAAGTGTACCTAAGGAAGCACTTCAAAGGTATGCTTTCCTGATGTTGTTTAGCCTTCTCATGCCCTCTTTATCACGTCAACCGAGTTTAAGTTGTTTTTTGAGAAAACGCTTTCAACTTCCCCTCAGAACTTGTTCCATTTATCTATCTTTGCCTTTCTCAGGTACTTATTGTACTCTATAAGTGACTGAGGGTACTTCAAAGGTATTCTTTCCTGATGCACTTCTAAGGTATCTTTTCCTGATGTTTAGTTTAGTCTTCTGTTGGCCTCTTTATCATGTCAACCGAGTTTAAGTTGTCTTTTGAGAGAATGCTTTCAACTTCTTCGCAGAACTTCCTCCAAGAGCCTCTCATTGCTTTTCCCAAGTCTTTATTGTACTATGTAAGTGACTGAGAGAATCTATCCAATTCACCTGGGACTTTTACTCTATTAAATAGTTTTTTAACAGTTCTTCTCAATACCTCAAGATGTCTATTCTACCTTGAAACGTAGTTTCTTGGGTGGTTGCAACGGGCATCGGGCCCTGAGTAAGTTTCTTAAGAATCCTGTGACAGTCCGTGTTCCATTGCCTTTTGAATACTTTTAAATCATTATCCAATTAAGTTGAAGTGCTTGATGTTTCGTGTGTTTTGATACTCTGATATCATTTTTGTTTTTTGGAAGGAGACATTTGGATAACGTTCATTTCCCATTGTCTCAAATATTTGTTCTTCCAAATCTACGTTTCGAAAAATTTATTTTATTTGTCTAGTAGGTTAGAACTGTTTGATAGAGCGATGTCGACTAACGTTGTCTACTTTAAAGATGTATTCACTAATACAATTTTTGGTATATTTGGAGTGACTGTTTGATGCGTTAAAAATACAAAATAATTTTTAGTTATTATTATACGTATATCGAGTCAAAATATCTACAATCCTAGTAGAATTATCTACTAGCTTTTTTTGTGGACCTTTAATTCTTTTACATGTTATACCTTAAATGTAAAAGCAACACATTCATGTGTGTGAAAGGCAGAAAAAAAAAGAGTAGCTATCTGACAGATGTTAGGCGCTTACATTGAGCATGATAATGAGCAAACTACCTATAAGTGCAGTCAAGAATGCTCAATATTGTCTTTAGACTGTGTATCATAAAACGTATTTTAATGAAGCTAGATACCAAGAAAGTTTCTGGCGCTGACGGAATACCGGCCATAAAGCTTAAAAAATGACAGAGAGAACTAACGCCGGTGTTCTGTAGACTTTTCAACTTATCCTACAGAAAAGGAATGTTTCTTTCCAGCTTGATATACGCTACAATTCAGACGATACCCAAAAAAGGCCAGAAGACCATGTCAAACAACTACCGACCATTTGCACGGCTCTCAATAATATCGCAAGTCATGGAAAAGGCTATCAATCTGCATTGTCTAAAATATCTTGGAAGGATTGAATATTACTAGCGACTATCAATATGGCTTTCGTTACCAAAGATCAATAGGAAATTTAACTTATGTAACACATGATTGGAACAACGCAAGTTTTGGAGAATCTCGATCGGTTGACTTGATATATCCAAGGTATTCGTCCGTGTTTGGCATAGAAGATTGTTGACTAAGCTACGCTCTTATGGTATGTCCGAAAAGTTCTGTTTATGCCTCTCGTGTTTCCTCAGGGAGAGTTCTTTATAAGTCACGGACACCTTTACTATCAATGCCGGTGTGCCTCCAGGCTCCATGCTGTGCCCTAGTCTTTTTCTCATTTCCATTATCGATCTGCAGGAAAAGACCAGTTCTACAGACTCGCAGATAACAGTACCCTTGGTTATTCATTTACTTTAAATACTCGAGCGTCAGATGCTCGTGTAAGTATCCGCAAACAGAAGGAAGTCGTTTAACTTAATAGAGATCTGGAAGAAATTATATCTTAGAGTGACAGTAACCAAGTAGAATTTAATGCTACAACAACCCAAGCGGAAGATTTTTTCAAAAAAGTTAATGTTGCTGAACCCGGCATAGTTATGTCTGGGCACTCCATTCCTCTTGCCTAGTCACTCAAGTGGCTGGGCTCTAATTTCACAGCATAAATATTTTGCAAGCATAGCAAAGAGATCTTCTGAAAAGCTGGGAATATTATTTCGAAAGCTTTACACTCCCCAACAACTGTTAATTCCGTACAAACCTCAAATTCGACAATCGATGGAATACAGCTCAAATATTTGAGGTTCTGCTCCCAAACATGCACATCATTTATTGGTTTCTGTTCAGAAGAGAGCTGTTGACCTGACTGGAAACTCAGAACTAACCAGCAATCTTGATTACTGGGAATATCGAAAAATGATTGGCGACTTGAGTCTACTCTGCAACTATTTTCATCGAAAGTGTTCGATGGATATAGACCGCTTAATTTCTCCCAAAGCATACTAGGAATACACGTCGCGCTTATACTTCCCAGCCGTAGGAAGTTCAGCTTGTTGCCTTTCGTACTACCCTTTTCAATCATTCTTTTATATGAAGGACCTTATCCCTTTGGAATGATATTCCCAGGATTGTGCTTTCTACCGAGTAAAATTTACATTGGTTTTAGACCAACATGAATCACTTTTTCCGCACTCTGTAGCGTTTTAGGGATTTCCCTGAAGCACGTGTGCTAGGCGACTGTTCAAAAAACGTTATATTCCTTAAGATATTGGATAAATATGGTAAAGTTTCTTAACGGTACTACCCGTTACAAACATACGTTCTAAAATAAATACTAAATTAGGCGCACTAAAGGAATATCTATGCACTGGTGCTCATTTTATCGTGTAAAGATAATAGCCTTACTCTGAATAAGGCAAAAACAGTTTAGATAATTTTTTTTTCATAGGAAATCGTTGCCCATGACTCCATGCTGTGTCCTACTCTTTTTCAAAATTCAATAACCTTCTGAAATAATACTATCTCGGTTGAGATAAATATGAAAAACTTACTTGGGAAGATAACATAAACTTTATTTTAAACAGATTACAATCACATTAGTTCGCAATTTTTAATTCCAGAAAGTATCTCAAATTAGAAACGATTTTGTATATATTATGAACTAACATATGATGATGATGTGTAGAGGGGAGTGTGGCCCAAAATGGCCCTTTGGACTGCGACCATCATTGATCTACTGTGCTTCCCCTTATCCCTCACGGGTTTAATACATCCAAGAACAGGACCAGCTCCTTCAATGGGAGCGTTAGCAGATCCTGTTCACCCAGCGTATAGGCATGTAGTATCCTATGTCTCCTGTGTCCCAATGCCGCACAGTTGGTAATCAAGTGTTCCATGGTATCCTCTTCTTCACCGCAGAATCTGCAAGTGTACGTGGTTGATAGGCCCATTCTGTATAGGTGCTTGTTGCAGGTATGGTGGCCTGTGAGTGTCCCCGCAAGTAATCTTAGGTTTTTCCTATCCATTTTTACGGCGAGATCCGCCCTCCTTGCATCAAAGCTCAGAAACTTTTTAGAATGTTCCAGACCGTTAGTGTCGTTCCAATGTTTCTCTACTATGGATTTTGTCCATTTCATCATCTCCTCTTTAAGGTGACCCCTGCTGAATCCAAAGGATGGAGAGGGTCCAATGAAGGTCCCCTAAGCCCCTTTTTTGCATAGATGTCTGCCATCTCATTTCCTCTATGCCCCTCATGTCCTGGAACCCAGATCAGAGTAATCCGATTCTGAATTGCCAAGTCATTGAAGTACTGGCCTGGACGTGTAATGTTCAGGGCCTTTAAGACTGATTGGCTGGCCGAGAGTATTTTGATACTTACTCCCATGTATCCCCTTTCGGATAGGATCCCTACAGCTTCCAATATTGCGTATAGTTCCGCCTGGAATATTGTGGTGTCCTTGCTCAATGTTATTGCTCTGTGTGCTCTAGGCCCCACTATTCCTGCTCCCACCCCTTGGAGCGTTTTGGATCCATCCGTGTACCACTTTTGTGAGCCATCCTGTTGCCACCTTGGGTTTGCGCACCACTCTTCCCTTGTCGGGAAGTAGACCCTATACTTCCTAACGAAGCACTGTATAGGATCAATGGTGTCGCTGGCCGTTGACATATTAAGTATGTCTTCGATCCCCTTCAGGATCATGAGATGACCAATGAGGTTGCCCTCCTTAAATTTTTCCCTTCTGTGGATGGAGATAGCCTGAAAAGTTACCTCCTCTTGAACAGCCACGTTAAGCGGTGCAAGGTTCAGAGGAGCTTCCATGCCCGCCGTTGGAGTGGATCTCATAGCTCCTGTAACGCATAGGCATGCAAGTCTTTGCACCCTACATAGCCGCCGTATTGCTATTTTTTGTTTGGTCTTGCCCCACCATACCAGAGATCCATATAGTATTTTTGGTTTGACCACTTGGGTATACGAGGCTGGTTTGAAAAGTCCGTGCAAAAATAAAAACTACTTATGTGTTTGGGGTAAACCTTTTTTATTTTTCGACATAGTCTCCTTTTAGGCTTATACACTTCGTCCAACAATGTTCTAGTTTGTTGATCCCTTCCGAATAATAGGATTTGTCCAAGTCTGCAAAATATCCATTAGTGTCTGCAATCACCTCCTCGTTTGAATAAAATCTTTGTCCCGCCAGCCATTTCTTCAAATTTGGGAACAAATAGTAGTCCGAGGGAGCCAAGTCTGGAGAATAGGGGGGATGTGAAACGAGTTGGAATCCTATTTCCATTAATTTTGCGACCACAACTGCTGAGGTGTGTGCTGGTGCGTTGTCGTGATGGAAAAGGACTTTCTTGTGGGCCAATCGTGGGCGTTTTTCTTGCAGCTCGGTTTTTAAACGGTCCAATAACGATGAATAATATTCACCTGTAATAGTTTTACCCTTTTCCAGATAGTCGATGAGGATTATCCCTTGCGAATCCCAAAAGACAGTCGCCATAACCTTTCCGGCCGAAGGAACGGTCTTCGCCTTTTTTGGTGCAGATTCCCCCTTGGTAACCCATTGTTTAGATTGTTGTTTGGTCTCAGGAATATAGTAATGTATCCATGTTTCATCCACAGTGACGAAACGACGCTTAAAGTCCTCCGGATTCTTCTGGAACAGCTGCGAACCATCCTTGCAACACTTCACACGATTCCGTTTTGGTCAAGCGTGAGCAATCGCGGCACCCATCTTGCGGATAGCTTTCTCATGTCCAAATATTTATGCAAAATATTATGTACCCGTTCAGTCGAGATGCCCACAGCACTAGCAATCTCACGCACCTTAACTCTTCTGTCATCCATCACCATATCATGGATTTGATCAATGATTTCTGGAGTCGTAACCTCCACAGGCCGTCCAGAACGTTCAGCGTCACTTGTGCCCATATGGCCAGTCCGAAAATTTTGAAACCACTTATAAACTGTTCTAATCGAAGGTGCAGAGTCACCATAATGTTTATCAAGCTTCTCTTTAGTCTCCTGAGGCGTTTTGCCTTTCATAAAGTAATGTTTAATCACCACACGAAATTCTTTTTCGTCCATTTCTTGAAAATCACTCGACTTCCTTGATTCACACGAATGCCAAACACAAAGAAATAGACCAATATGACTGAAACTTGGTGTGCGTTCATTCAAGAAATGCTACTAACTAAACATGACCTCGATACGCGCCGGTGGTGCCATCTCTCGGACTTTGCATGGACTTTTCAAACCAGCCTCGTATATCCAGTAGGTCATTTTAGGGCTAAGGCCCCAGGACCTACCGAGTAGTTGTTTGGCAGTCCAAAGGTGTTTAGTAGCCTTTTTCAGCACCGATTCGAGGTGTGGCTCCCAAGTGAGTTTCCTATCCAGTACGATACCCAGATATTTTACCTCTTCCTTGGGAACGACCTCGATACCGTTTATTTTTAAGATGGGGGATCTCTAACACCCTCTTTTTAGTAAATGGTACGATGGTTGTCTTCGTTGGATTAATCGACAGCCTCTCCGTCCTGCACCATTCCCATGTTGTGTACAGAGCATCTTGCATCAGTTCACCAACCGTCCCAGAATGATTGCCTCTGATTATCACTGAGATATCGTCCGCGTAGCCGATGGTTTTGTATCCCTTCCGGTTAAGGATCCTAATCAGGTCGTCGACTAGAACAGACCATAGAAGAGGGGATAGTACCCCACCCTGAGGGCAACCCTTAACCGCAGTGACACTAAGATCTGTCGAACCAAGTGAGGCTCTAATCAGCCTTTGATTCAGCATGTTGCTGATCCATTTTACCACCGCCGGATCAGCTCCTCTGCTGAAGAGTTCTGTTTCCATTGCGAGGAAGTTCGCATTATCGAAGGCGCCCTCAATGTCCATAAATGCACATAGGGCAATCTCTTTAGAGTCCAGAGCCTTTTCGATATCTAGAACAAGTTTATGTAGTGCCGTGATAGTTGACTTGCCCTTCTGATAGGCAAATTGCAGTCCATGCAGCGGACTCATAGTAAGTACCTCCGCTCTGAGGTACTGGTCTAGTATCTTTTCTAGTGTCTTCAACATAAAAGAGGATACACTTATAGGTCTGTAGGATTTAGGAGATTCTGGGGGTTTGTTCCCTCCCTTGGGTAAGAATATGACTTTTACCTCTCTCTCAAATCTCTGGAACATATCCCAGTGTTAGGCTCGATCTAAAAATTTTGACCATCGCCCGAAAGAGGGAAGCATTTCCCTTTGATAGTAGGGCCGGAAAAATACCGTCCGGCCCCGGTGATTTGTAGGGTCTGAAGGAGTTTACTGCCCATTCTACTTTTTCAAATGTTACTAACCTCCTGATAGCCTGATTCACCGTGCCGTGGCGGATATAGGTCGGTATCCTCCGTTCATCCGCACCCGAAGCACGGAGCCTGCAATCAGGAAAGTGAGTCCTAAGAAGGAGCTCTAATGTACTGTTAAATGTACTAGTATAGATGCCCTCAGGCTCTCTGAGTGTGCCTACCGGATTTACAGCCCCTTTTGAAAGGGCCTTGTGCAACCTGGCCGTAGCCGGGATGTCTCTAAGTTCCTCACAGAGGAGTCTCCATGACTTCCTTTTAGACTTCCTCAGCTCCCTGTTATATGTGGTTAGGGCTTCTCTGTACCTATCCCAATTTCCTGATCTCTTGGCCTTGTTAAATTCCAGTCTTGCTGTTTTGCGTAGTTTTTCCAGGTTCCTGTTCCACCATGGTACCCTTTTTGTGGAGGATTTCATTTTAAGAGGACAATTCTCTTGAAAGGAGGATATAACGATGTCATTCAGTTCCGCAGCTGAAACATCTAAATCCTCAGTTGATGTAGTAGGAAATGTTCTTCCAGTAATTCTAGACTGCAGACATTCCGAATAATTGGTCCAGTCTGTTGCCCTGGGGTTTCTGTAGAGTGTTTGGCTCTTTACCAGTCCCCTTATTTCAAATATAATATGTTTGTGATCCGACATGGAGTCCTCTTCAGATACTCTCCAATCACCAATCATGTCAAGAGACTTGTTAGTTATGAGGGTCAAATCGAGGACCTCTTCCCTAATGGCATTGCTAAACGTTGGATTATTCCCCCTATTAACAATCCCCATGTTAGAAGATATTAAAAATTCTAAGAGTGACTCACCTCTGGTATTTGTGTCCGTGCTTCCCCATACTATATTGTGGGCGTTCGCATCACAACCAATGATTAGGGTCTTTCTGTGGCGTTTACAATGCTCTACTAGACCTCTGATGATGGGAGGTGGTGCTTCGTCCGCATCCCCCGGAAAGTATGCTGAGGCAATAACGACCTCTAATCTGCTGCCGTTTAAGTCCGCTTCAACTAGCGCCACTGCAGTGTCGCCATCCATAAATTCTGTAAGTGGCAAATAATTTATGTTGGTATTCATGATAAGCGCAGCCCTTGGTTTGGCTGCGCCCGTGTCATAAATTACCTGTGTATTTTTTTGTATTAACACCTCGAATATGGCCTCTTGATATCCAGGGCTCTTGAATCAGCCCTATGTTGATGATGCCACCAGCAAACCTTCTGCTAATTTCGGCCGATGCAGCCTTTGCATGATGAAGGTTAGCTTGGAGACACTTCATGGTATTTTGTTTGCTTCAGCGCTGCAAGGAGGGCTCCCGTCCTCTTCTTCCAGCCCCACCGCTTCCATCTGTTGGACCAATACGTCTGTACTGGTATTATCAGCTTTTAGCCTGAGGATGATTTGGCCAAAGCGGAAGTTTAATTTTCCGTTGGCCTCCTTTAGGCTGACTGCTGATTTATGGTCCACCGCGAGGATCATTGTGACGTGAGAGCCCTTTTCAGCTCTTTTTAAGAGTCGCCATGATTTGACGCAGAGGCCATTGTTCCGCCCCTGTAGCAGATCCAATATCTTATTTGTCTCCAGCTTATTGGAGTTTGGGAAGTAGCCTACCGCTACCCGTGAATGAGGGATTTTGTGTTCCTCTGTGGCTAGCAGTGAGGCACCTCCGTCCCATGGTGACGCATTGGTGATGTTCTCCTTTACCCATTGAGCTGACATGCTGTCCTTGCAATGCAGGACTAAATATCCTGCCTTGTAGGTGCAGCATAAAAAGGTAGGTTTTGTGGCCTGATCCTTGTCAGCTATTATTTTTTCAAGAATTATTCCCTGAATAGAGTCCATTTGTTCGGTCGTGAGAGACGTACTTGGATAGTCTCTTGCTAGCACCGCTATCTTGACTCCTGTTGCAATGTCCTTATATAACATATACTATTCACATATCAGTTACAGCATTTTTGAGAAATCTCCGAACAACGGCATTGTCATGATGTGTGGTGCCATTTTGTCTAATTAAGTATTTTTTTATACTGTTGTTTTGTATGGTTATTTATATATACGTTGTACTCTGTATAAATATGTACAAATTTGTACTGACCACTTCAATCTCTATTTTGTATTATAATCAGCAATATTTATTTATTTTATTTATTTATTATACTTGTTCTGAATTTGATATGTATCTTTATTGGTGCTGTAAATATATCTAGATATACTGAAAAACCGGCCAAATGAAAGTCGGACTGGCGCAAAAAAATTTTGTTATGGAGGTAGAAAATGAGAAGCGGCTTCACAAAGATCACCCCAAATGAGTTTTCAAAAATCAATATCTGGAATTAGGACACAAACTTGTTTGTAATGGCGAAAATGAAAAGAAACTGTTACTTCTAGACATCCTACCTGCTGACAATTGTGTGATAACTATGTCATAAATTAAATAAAAAGCTTCGTTCGTACTCAGAACAGGTTCTAAGAAATAATCGATGAGACCACATCCTTTGGTTGTGTACCTCCACACAACCAAAGGATCAAGACTAAACTTCTTGCCTGTCGCGATATTTTCAGATCTTTTTAGTCAGTTGCTAAAACCATTAGTCAAAATTTCACCAAACCTGACACCAGTGACAGAGCCAGATATTACTATTACAATGACACCTTTTGAGAAAGTAAACTGAGTAACTCAACTGTTCACAATCTACTTTTGATGCCCAGGAAAAAACATCACCCAATATTTCTAATGAGCAGTAAAAAATGCCGATATTGTCTTCAGAAAAGATGTCGTTAAAGGCATTTTAATCAAACTATACACCAAAAAAGCTTTTGTCACCGATGGAATATCTGCCATAGTGTTCGAAAAATGTGCCATCGAACTAACATCGATCTTTTGTAGACTTGCTAATCTATTCTACAGAAAAGAAACATTTCCTTGACGCCGAAAATTCATTCAATCGATATTAAAAAGGGCGATAGATCTTGGAAAATAACTACCGACCGGTAGCAATGATTTTCATAATAACAAAATTTATGAAAAAGGCTATTAATCAGCATCTTTTGTAGCAAGAATTACCACGAGATCTTCTAATTTATGTTATATATATTTAGAACAACGCGGCTGAGCATTTTGAGCAGTTGTACTTGATATGTCTAAGGTATTCGATGGTGTTTTGCATGACCGATTGTTAGCTAATCTGCGCTCATATGGTATGTCTCTGTAAGATTTTGTTTATGGCTCTCTTGTTTTCTCACGGAGCGTTCTTGACGAGTAATAGTTGACGGGTTTCTTTTTAGTACATTTACTATTAACGTCGGTCTGTCCCAAAGCTCAATACTATCTCCTACTCCATTTTTTTTATAGCTCATTTGCCGCTACTATAGAGATTTTTACTTTTTTCTTACTACATCTCGAATAAGACATATTGACAGGAATGTTATAATATCCGTCAACATTATTCAGGTACCGAAACATACATCTGTATTTTACCACAATTTTAAGAAAACTCATTAATGCTACCATAGGCGTTATTGCAGTTCTACATTAGCTACTACTTAAAAATACACACACAATACCCAGCCGATTTCCGAAATCGAATGAGCGGCTCTTAGCCTACTACGCCACCGAGGCAGGCAAATTATCTTGAATTCTCAAACATAAGCCAACCATGCGAATATTCGCAGAGAGCGGGAAGTTGTTCCACTTAACAAAGACCTGGAAGAAATTCTGTCTTGTGGTGAGAATAAACAAATAGAATTTAGTTAGACTGATTTTAGACCTAGAACTAAACAGTTATCTTGATTCCTTGAAACCTCGAAGACTGGTTGGCGACTTGAGACTATTCTGTAATTATTGTCATGAAACGTGTTCTACGGATATATTCTGCTTAATTCCTTTTAGAGTGGTGTACACTGGTAATACATGATGCATGTATTACATCCTTATGAGGTTAAGATTGTTAATCCTCTTGCCACTCTTTTCAAAAATTCTTTTATAAGGACTTTATCTTCACATTGCGAGACGGTTTTCCACCGAATATAATTTGCCACGATTGGCGTGAATCGCTTTTTCCGTACACACTATAGAGTTTTTGGGGAGTTTTCTGCAGCACGTGTTCTGTTCTAAATAAAAATAAGAAACAAAATAAACATGTATCATTTGTTACTCTCAATAGAATAACAACTGGAGGAATTGTAAATGTAGAGACCCGTACTCGGATAGCTGCATACTTAGTTAAATGGATCATAAAAATAGGAAATATTCAGTTAGAAATTTAGATACTGTGAGTGCATCTTTAAATGATATATTCTTTTTGGTACTAAGGCTCTTCAAGTTGCGTGAGACGTTGGAAACTTTGGCACAATGCCATTACACAATAGTTATCACTACTACACTAAATATTTTTGTAATGGACACGCGTTTCGCTAACCATGTAAACATTATCAGGGGCGATTATTGATTAAATCTAAGAATAAAAACTTTGACTATTTATAATAAAATGGAAATTATTCAATTAGAACTAATTATACCCAAATCATTCGTTTAGGTCAGGTCATCGATACAGAGGGCTGTGAGGAAGTCCTCGGTCCTTATTTAGATTATTTTTAGTGTTCAGTGTGTGTGGTGTCTGTTCGTCTGTCATATCCGATTGTCTCCCAAACTATTTGTCATAGAAAGTTGAAATCTGGTACTAATATAGGAATTGATGACCTCATCAGAGCCGTGTAGTTTTGAAAGTTAAATTTTGACTTAAGGTTAGTTTTGGCGGGTGAAATCGGAAGTAAAAAAAAAATATTAGATCATCGAGTGTCGTGTCAAATGAAAGCTTGTGAAAACACGAGTATATATATATATATATATATATATATATATATATATATATTGTAACATTCATTTTTTCCTAGATTTTAAGACCATGTAATGTTACTGATTTTTCACTTCAAATTGTACTTATTTTCATTTTTGTATCGAACGGTATATTAAACAGAGATTCCAAGACGTTCGGTATATACTGTGCAGTGCGGGTTCCTGACCGAATCTACCGCTACGCCGCGATTGGTGAAATGTGTGTATCCGCAGTTTTGGTTCCGGCGTCGCCATATTACCGGCAGAGTTTGCACGGTTTATTTAAGGGTCCGAGAAACGACTGTCTAGGCGAATTTCCATCCAGCCGCCGAGTAGGCGGAGTACCATCAAGCCGCCGCCAGGCTAATTTTCATCGGAGCCGCCAAGTAGGCTTCCTTCGACTGAGCTACAGTAAAGGCTCATAACAACCATCATGCGAGCTAAGTAAAGCACCAGTTTCTTAACGAAAAGCCGTAGTGGGCTCTCTAAGTGTTTACTAGAAAAGTGTGAAATCGGTCGTATTCCATCGAAGCCGGAATAAGAACAGTAAGTTACCAAAACATCCTTCAATAGACCTATCCCTGAGTAGTGCCTTGACAGCAATTTAAACTGACTAAAAAGTGAAGTGAAAAGCACTATTTTTCGTCTTCGGGGGTAGTCATAGTTCAGAATTTAAATGTAATAACTACTAGTTAGGCTAGAATTTTTTTGTAGAACTGCAAAGGTTAGAACTTTTTATTTTAAAAACATGAATAAATTTTCTTTTTGTTGATTAAAGCTAGTGTCTCACTGAATACCTATTTTTCTTTTTCGGGATAAGTTGTACTAGACTAATTCTTTTTAGTAATACCCATAAAACCCTTCAGTATTTTTTCATTTTTATAACTGAAGTTAGATCCTTTCTATTTTAAAATGAATGGTGCTCAAAAAACTTGTACAACTGAAGCTTTTTAAAAATAGAAAAAAATTCCAAAAAGACGTACAAAAATTATCTCTTACCCATATCTCTCTACCAAGGAAAACTGAGCTAGTGTGTGTTTAATTTCTTTAGTTCTTTTAAAATCAGGATTCACTCGATTCATTATCAGAAATTAAAGCGGGGCTGCAAGGAAATTGTGCTCAAGCTTGGGGCATCCAATATTCAAACGGTACAAAATTGCGCTCAAGCGTGGGACAAACAACTTCTCACAGGGTACAAAAAAAGATGCCTCAAACTGAGGACAGTTTAGCAGGTTACAAAATGACACCACAACGTGCGGGCAAGTTACAATGTTACAAAATGACGCAGTCTACGTGGGGCGCAATTAAACACCTTTTCATAGGCTACAAAATGGCGCCCAACGTGGGGCTTTTGGAATTTTATTTTTTAAAAGGGTTCAGTGTACTAGCTTTCGAACAAAGTAAAAGCTCTAACTTTGCAGATATTTTTATTTCATAATATTTATTAAACGAAACTACACTATAGCAATAAGACAAAAGCAGGAAATTTGTAGAATTATTTATTTCAATTTATCTGATGGTGGTATAGATATTTGAATTTTGTTAATTGACTCTAAGATAAGCGATTCCTACTTTTTTCTTAAAAGCTAGCTTTATAATTCAGTTTAGCGGATGTGTTGGTCGACTTTAATTTTGCATTGTTAGATTTACTTTGCGGATAAACGAGGAAAAAAAAAATGTACGTTTTTTTCTCACCGATGTTTTGCATGAATATTAAAAATACTTTGCTGATACGAAACGGTATTTGGAGATTTTTTGTTGGAAATTCTTAACATATTTGGTAAAAGAATTTTAATACAAGGCGATACTTAGAAATTTTTTTTGAAATTGTCGAAGATTTTTTAAATGTTTGGTAAAGAAGTTTACATATTTTAAGTGCCTTTACATATTTTTTTATTTTTTTGACTATTAGGAGCACAGGAGAAATATTTTCAAGACTTTTTAAACAGTTTCTTTAAATTTTATTCATTTATCATGGAAGCCTTCAATTTTAAAGTCAATCACCTACTGGAATATGAGTTAGACTATGAACTGAAAATCCGTCGTACTTTCTCAGAACGTCCGGTCGCGGATAAAAGAAAGATTCTAACGAGGATCTTAAGTAAAGAAATACTCCAATAAATCAGATTGGACTAAATAGTTACAAAAAGTTTCTGATTTTTTTAAAAGTCTAATAAAAATTCTCCTTCTCAAATTAAAACTCCTGCTTCTCCAAATGGTCACATGTCTCCTTTATTCGTGCATAAATATTTAGATAATGGACCGCATATAAAGATAGATCTATTAGGTGCCCATTTCTCGGCTTTACTTGACTCTGGTGCAAATGCCTCCGTTGTAGGTCAGAATGGTATTAAAATTTTAAGTCGTTTAAGTATAAAAATATGCCATGTCAAAAATTTCCTCAAAATTTTCCGCAGTGGAAAGTGGAAAATGATTTCGTGTACAAGTTTATCCCAAACCAGTTGCCTTTAAAAGTTAATGTACCCGAGTGGAAAATACTAGTTCCTAAACCACAGAGAGAGGAAGTTATAGACATGTGTCACACTCCTCCTACTTCTGGTCATTTTGGTTTTTGTAAAACTCTTCACAGGGTTCAGGAACAGTATTATTGGCCAAAAATGCGTTTTGATATCTTAAAGTTTGTGAGGACTTGTGAAGTATGTGGAGCGCAGAAATCTCCAAATGCACTACCTATGGGACTGATGGGAAAAGAGAAAACGGTTAATTACCCTTTTCAAGTCGTAGCAGCTGATCTAGTAGGCCCATTCCCACGTTCAAAAAGGGGAAATAAATGGCTTCTCGTGGTTTCTTGCTGGTTTACAAAGTATACCATGCTATTTCCTTTGAAAAGCTCTAAAGCTGGATATATAGAGAGAATTTTGGAAAATAATGTCTTTCTAATCCACGGGGTCCCATCGCTCTTAATATGCGATATAAACGGTACTCAGTTTACCTCTAAGAGTTTTAAGAGCTTAAGTGAAACTTATGGTTTTAACATCAGTTTTAATCCCGTGTACTCTCCCCAATGTAATTTTGTGGAACGTAATAACCGAACAGTCGAGACCGCTTTAAGAAGTTACGTGGATTCACATGACACTTGGGATGGCAATATTTCCAAAATCCAACAAGCGATAAATACCGCAAGACACGAAGTAACCGGGTTTACACCGTCTTTCTTAGTACGGCAGACAGATACCTCTATCTGGATCGTATTATAAAAATTTAGATTTGGATGTCAATGTTGACAGCGAAATAATTCCGGGTAACAGGGGTGCGTACGCCGAAAATTTAAAGGGTTTAAAAGATATTTTCACCGACGTGCGTAGTAGGATACATAAGGCTTATGAACGGAACAGTAAGTCTTACAATCTTAGGAAAAGGGTGATTAGAGAAAAGATTTCAGATTTAGTTTATGGTTTAGTTAATTTATATGGGACTAAAATAGGACGATGGCATATTAAAGACTTAAAACCATTCAACGGACCTAACCCTAATGAAAGTTTGTCAGAAGAAGAATAATTTATATTTACATTATCTTAATTGCTTAACTTTATTTTTTTTTGATGTTGCTCTGTAGAGGTGACGACCTCGTTTTTTTTTACTGTTATAAAAGTTGAGCAGAGAATAGCTTACTTTTATTGTTTAATGCTAAGGTTTTGGGTACTGATCATATCCAAACTTAGGTTGATTGTAGTTGATGTTTAGCATCGACTCAGCTGTTGCGAGCTTGCGGAAGAGTCACACTCAGGATATATCATAAGACTGGTATGTCGGTGGTCGCGGGATTTGATTTGCTTATGACCCCAAATAATATCCAGTTCTTGACACTTGGAAGCGAAATTTTGATTAGAGGCAATCCAAGGTGGTCTTGAGTTAGGACAAGCGCAAGATGTAGCTCGTGTAGTGAGATGTAGAGTCAAAAATTTTTATGAGCCATTTCAAAGTTTGTTACCCGAGTGGGTGTATTTTTATTACCTTAGTGGTATATGTGGGTGCAATTAAGAGTAAATTGATTTTGGTTTATCCAGTAAGTCTAAGACTTGGATTATTTTGATTTAGATCTTCTTCTGAATTGACAAACTGAGGGTATATTCTATTCTTTTCAGAGCCGTTTAAACGTTACCTTTGAGTCACTAATTTTTTTAAAATTTTTTTGCATGGACTCATAGGCGTATGTTGAGTTTTTTCGGTTTACTATCAGATTGATAGAAAATTGAAGTTCTGCAGGAGAACTAAAGGCTGATCATTTACAGGAGATGAGAGCAGAGTAAGACAGTCGTTTCACAAAGAAATGATCAAAATCTGATACCGAGATGAGAACCTTGTCAAGAGAGGCTAAGCGCAGTGAAGGAAGATTCCTAACCGAATTTTTTAGATTTCCAAGAGGTAATCTAGAAGTTTGGGCTGACAGAAAACGGTTATGCCTGATACCTGTAGCAGTTTCTTCTAGAGGCTATTGTCTAGGGAGACGATTAACACCATGATCGAATATTTTAGCTGTCAACGATGTTTTCTTCTTGTTTCTGATTAAGCTGGAAAAGCTCTTGTCGTCTTCAAAAGTTTTGTTGCGTTGCCACCGAAAAATTGAGAAATTTTTGCTTCATGTAGCTTTTTAAGCTCATTTTCGTTTTTTGGAAATTTCCGTTAGAAGCTTGGTTAAGTCAACCTGTTAAACCTTTTAGGTTGTATCCCATGAGTTTTCTGTTTTTACAGGCTGTGATGCACCGGGTGCTAACAGATGCCGTTACGACGTTTGGCAGGGAGTTAGTCTTCCTGAGGTAGAGACTGATTGGAAGGGTAGTCTATGGGGGGTGAACGTTTCACCTTTGGGACCTTTAGGGGGTTTTTTGTTACCCAATGGTTATTTCTATTTGAACCAAAGGAGAGCCTAGCTACTGTAGTCGACCTCAGCTCCAATTAGCCTATTAGTGGTGACAGGCTGTTGGCAGTAGTGTGTTTCGGAACACCCTATTGATTAATTTTTTTTTGACTTATGGTGGTGTGGTAGACACCGTTTTAGTTTAGTGGATGCTATAATCTACTCCCTTTTGTTGGTGGACACCAGGGTCACCATTTCAGTATTTTATTGTCTCCACCATTCAGTATATCGTGGTGAGGTGTTTGTCTCCTGTTATGTGGGATGGATTGAATGTTTTTTCGTTGTTGTTCTAGGGCGAGACCAGTACACGAGGGTTCTTCATGCAACTTGAGAGGCGCAATGCTGGTTAAGTTTTTATATCTCAGTGTAGCCACCCTGAAGAATGACGGAGGGCGTTTTTTCTGGCTCATGTTTCTAGGCAGATTTGTCACTTTGGTGCGATGTGCTGAAGATTTGATTAGCTTTTGCTAAGAGCTTTCACCAAGCTCAGTATGGAGTTATCGTAACCAAGAGTTTGGGATTTGAACTCCTGAATGTACTTCTGTATATATTTCTGTATATATTTTCTGTATATATTTCAGTGTATGTTGGTTGCCTGAGGGCATGTGCTCAAAATGCGAGATTTTGAGTCGTTTTTTGGCTTATGGACTCCTATATTTAGGATTATGACTTTAGGGAGGTCCTATTTCGAGACTTGCTGTCTCATATAGTTATGTTAGGAATGTTTCCTTGAATGTTAGTTGCGCGCGGACTAATCATTCTGTTCTTTGTGAACATTGCTTTTTGAAGCAGGATCATTCAGTTTGGTGAATTTTAGCTTTTATAGCTATTCACTGTGTTTAGGGTGAATTTTAGCTTTTATAGCTATTCACTGTGCCTATAGTGATATTGTTAGCTTTTATAGCTGCTCACTATGTTAAAGGCGAGATTGTTCTTTTAGAACGCAGACTTTGTGTAGTCGAGGACTACTTACAGAATGTTTTCTTGGCGAGGAGCTGAGGCTTTTTCTGGCGATATGCCAGAGTGTTTTTTTGGCGAGGCAGCCGAGTTTTTTCTGGCGATATACCAGAGTGTTTTGTTGGCGATAAGCTGACGTGTTTTCTGGCGATCAACCAGAGCGTTTTCCCTAGCGATTTTAGCATGTCTAGGTGTCTTAGGCGTCGACATTGCGCGATAGAGTGCGATTATTTTCCGAGTGCGACTAGTAGTGATACTAGATTTAGAATGTTCTCTTAGCGGTGAGCTAGAGCATGGATGGCGATTTTTCCCGAGCGTTTGTCTGGATATTTATCCAGATATTTTTTTTTTTTGGCCTTGTGCTAAATGGTCTGACAAGACTTTTTCTTTTAGTGTAAGTGTTTGCACTAGAATCAGTTTTTTATTTTTTCTTTATTTAAGAATTTTTATAAATTTCTTTTGCTGAAATAGAAAATTTTCAGACAATCCTTAAAATATTTTAAGGGGGGTGTTGCGTGAGACGTTGGAAACTTTGGCACAATGCCATTACACAATAGTTATCACTACTACACTAAATATTTTTGTAATGGACACGCGTTTCGCTAACCATGTAAACATTATCAGGGCGATTATTGATTAAATCTAAGAATAAAAACTTTGACTATTTATAATAAATGGAAATTATTCAATTAGAACTAATTATACCCAAATCATTCGTTTAGGTCAGGTCATCGATACAGAGGGCTGTGAGGAAGTCCTCGGTCCTTATTTAGATTATTTTTAGTGTTCAGTGTGTGTGGTGTCTGTTCGTCTGTCATATCCGATTGTCTCCCCAAACTATTTGTCATAGAAAGTTGAAATCTGGTACTAATATAGGAATTGATGACCTCATCAGAGCCGTGTAGTTTTGAAAGTTAAATTTTGACTTAAGGTTAGTTTTGGCGGGTGAAATCGGAAGTAAAAAAAAAATATTAGATCATCGAGTGTCGTGTCAAATGAAAGCTTGTGAAAACACGAGTATATATATATATATATATATATATATATATATATATATATATATATATATATAAAGAAAGAGGAAGGACAGTAACAGGGCACTGGCAACAAACAATCCTAAGTTTAACTGCTGGGAAACGCCCTTATAAGGAGAAGAGATGAGCAATCAAAGATCTAAAGGCTCTAGTATCTGCTTTTTATTTTTATTATCGAGCTTTCGCTGCCTAATGGTAGCTTCTTCTGGATTCTAAAAATGCAAACCAGGTACAGAAAATAAACTAAAACGTTCGTTTTTTAAAACGTGATTAAATAAATTGTACGACTGAATGTGAAATTACTTACAAAAATTTAGCAGTTAGTTCATCTCTGGTGAAGACAATGAAATTTGCATTTTTGTTGGCCAGGTGGTATGCATGATTACACAAAACATGATTAAAAGACACTTAGAGAGTTACACAAATATTAAAATAAAAACTTGGTCAATAAACATCAGTTAAAAACACTTTTAAAAGACAGAAACACAACTGCAAGAAACCATGATGTTGAAACGGTACTCCATTTTTAAAATTTTTTGACGTCGAGTTTAGTAACTATTTAGTGATATTTGAGTCCGAGCCGGATATTGTTGGTAGTCCATGTCGTCATCAGGTCGACAAAAAAAAAAAGATTAAAATTAGGAATGTGGTAAATTATTTTCGGTAGATGCGAATTTTAGATAAATTATTTATTATTAATGATATCTATTTTTAGTTTTAATTTTATAAAAAAAGGGGGGACTTAAATTTGATGAAATTGACGAGTTATTCATTATTAATTATATTAATTCTTTAATTTTATAATCAAGAGATTCATAGGCTAATTTAAAAATTTAAAAATTTGAAATCGAAAATTAATACTGGACGTTATTTATTATTAGTCATATTTAATTTTTTATTATGTAATTTTAACAAGAAAATATAGAAAACTGGTAATAAATAGCAAAAAATGACAAAGAGATCAGAAAACGTCAACTTTACTAGAAAATAATTTTTTCATAGAGATCGTTCTTTTTTATTGGTTTGGTATAGTTTTGTGTTAGCAAATAGGTATACATGGAGCTCAATCCTTCTATGTCTTTTTTGTGGTTGAGATTATTTTTACAGGTTTTTATGTAACACATTTCCAAGAAACTTCTTCTGAAATAATTGGTCTCAACATCCAGAATGAAGCTGTTGTTATATTGTACTCTGTGATCTGTATTATTTACGTGTAAGCTCAAACTAGTTGCGTTAGGTTTGTGTTTACTATCACTTTTGTGTAACGCTAATCTCTTAGAGAGCTTTTGTGAAGTTTGTCCCAAACGTAGACCAAACCACATTGACAGGGAATGCCATAGATTATATTAGATCTTTGTAAAGTATCGGTTTTTATCTTTTAAATTGGTATAAAAACAATTAAGTCTTTTTATGTTGTAGTTAGCAATTTTAATGTTTGTATTTTTTAAAAAGAGAAGACAAGGACTGGGAAAGGCCTTCAATGTATTGTAACTTTCCTACCTTAATATCGACATTAGTGGTGACAGTTGGATTAATTGGAAGGAGGGGTCTTTGAAAATTCTTTTTGATTAGAGCTTTAGGATAGTAATTGTCCAACAAAATGTCTTCCAACAGTTTTACATTTTTTTCCCTAAATGAGGGGTGGCAAATCTTATCTATTCTGTTCTTTAGTCCTCTGATGATGTTCAGTTTCTGTTTCATAGGGTGATAAGAATGGAAGGGGATATATCTACCAGAACTTGATTTTTTCCTATACCAGTCCAGTTTGACTGTATTATTTTCTGAGCGTACAACCCTAGTATCCAGAAACGGAACAGCACAGTCAGTCTCCTCCTCAACAGTAAATACTAACTTATGATTGAAAGAATTGTAAATGTTAAGGGTGTTCTGTACACTTTCCGGCAGGTAAAGCGACTAACAAGTCATCAACATATTGAAACAGAAGGGGAAATTCAAATTCAACCCTTGAAATAACAAAATAAAGAAGTTTATTCATAACAATTTCGGCCAGGATTGGTGAAATAGCACTTCCCATTGGGACGCCAATTTTTTGTCTGTAGAATGTACTATTGAAGGAGAAAAATGTATTTTCATATAAAAAAGTAATGATTAGTAGGAACTGTTCTTTAGGAATATTACATATTTCTTCTATTGATGTGAAATGTTCATTTAATATTGATATAATAAGGTCTAGAGAAATGTTAGTAAATAGTGAAACTACATCGAACGAAGCAAGTACAAAACCCTCTGGCAAAATAAAGCCATTAACCTTCTCTGCAAATTCGAAGGTATTTTTAATTCTGAATTTATTAAAAGTTGAAAAAGCTGTTTCCAAAATAGAGGCTATATATTTGGCAAGTGGCTGTGTAGATGCTCCTACACAGGAAACTATTGGTCTTAGAGGTATATCTGGTTTATGTATTTTTGGTAGACCATAATATTTGGGACAAATCCCATTATAAGTTGTCAATGTGCGAGCAGTTGCTTCATCTAAAAACTTACTATCTTTTAATGATTTTAATTAATTTATTGCATTTAATTTCTATTCTTGATGTGGGATCGTGATGTATTATTTCATAAGTACTCTCATCTTGAAGTAGGGAGTGTGATTTCTCAAGATAGGAAGCTTTTGACATAGCAACAGTAACATTGCCTTTATCAGACCTAGTGATCAGTAAATCGGGATGGTTTTTTTAAGAAAATTTTTGTTTCCTTCTCTAATTTATGAGTGATAGAAGTTTTGTCTTTATGTGATATTACATAGTTAGTAATTAGGTTTACAGCCCTTGCACCAATGTAGTCTTGTTTTTGTGGGGGGACATAGTGAATTAATTCTTCTACCTCAGACAGTAGACTAAACATGTTAATATCTTTGTTAGATATAGGGAGACTGAACTTGGGACCAAGGGCTAGAAACCCTTTTACATTAGGTGGTATTTCTACATCAGAAATATTTTTTATCCACTTGTCTTTTCCTATATTAAATTCATGAAATTTCTTTTTTAAAAATTCTAATTTTTTAATGTTGTTTTTTTTAATTTTATTGAATAAAAATTTGTATTTATTATGTTGAATAAAAATAAAATCATCAAAAATATGAAATGGTAATTGAGTCCTAAGGTCCTGTAATAGCTCATCCAATGATCTCTCGAGTCTTTCTATGTACCGATTAGTGTCAGAAATACATAACTTATGGAAATTGGTTGTTACCTGTTGTGTTATGTTTTCCAGTCTGGTTATATTATTGTTTGATATAGTTTGTGGAATTCTCCAGAGTCTCTTTATATTGTCTTCAAGGAAACGGGGTGTTACTTTTGTACGACGACATTCTAATAGAAATATTCGTCTGTTTCTTTGAGATGCCAATTTTTCTATTGATATTATCATACAATTTCATACTTTTTACCACATTTGGCCCAAACGTCTCAGATACTCGTCTGTAGAAGGTTCCCATTATTCAAAAACTATAATAAGAAAGAGGAAGGACAGTAACAGGGCACTGGCAACAAACAATCCTAAGTTTAACTGCTGGGAAACGCCCTTATAAGGAGAAGAGATGAGCAATCAAAGATCTAAAGGCTCTAGTATCTGCTTTTTATTTTTATTATCGAGCTTTCGCTGCCTAATGGTAGCTTCTTCTGGATTCTAAAAATGCAAACCAGGTACAGAAAATAAACTAAAACGTTCGTTTTTTAAAACGTGATTAAATAAATTGTACGACTGAATGTGAATTTGCAGAGAAGGTTAATGGCTTTATTTTGCCAGAGGGTTTTGTACTTGCTTCGTTCGATGTAGTTTCACTATTTACTAACATTTCTCTAGACCTTATTATATCAATATTAAATGAACATTTCACATCAATAGAAGAAATATGTAATATTCCTAAAGAACAGTTCCTACTAATCATTACTTTTTTTATATGAAAATACATTTTTCTCCTTCAATAGTACATTCTACAGACAAAAAATTGGCGTCCCCAATGGGAAGTGCTATTTCACCAATCCTGGCCGAAATTGTTATGAATAAACTTCTTTATTTTGTTATTTCAAGGGTTGAATTTGAATTTCCCCTTCTGTTTCAATATGTTGATGACTTGTTAGTCGCTTTACCTGCCGGAAGTGTACAGAACACCCTTAACATTTACAATTCTTTCAATCATAAGTTAGTATTTACTGTTGAGGAGGAGACTGACTGTGCTGTTCCGTTTCTGGATACTAGGGTTGTACGCTCAGAAAATAATACAGTCAAACTGGACTGGTATAGGAAAAAATCAAGTTCTGGTAGATATATCCGCTTCCATTCTTATCATCCTATGAAACAGAAACTGAACATCATCAGAGGACTAAAGAACAGAATAGATAAGATTTGCCACCCCTCATTTAGGGAAAAAAATGTAAAACTGTTGGAAGACATTTTGTTGGACAATTACTATCCTACAGCTCTAATCAAAAAGAATTTTCAAAGACCCCTCCTTCCAATTAATCCAACTGTCACCACTAATGTCGATATTAAGGTAGGAAAGTTACAATACATTGAAGGCCTTTCCCAGTCCTTGTCTTCTCTTTTTAAAAATACAAACATTAAAATTGCTAACTACAACATAAAAAGACTTAATTGTTTTTATACCAATTTAAAAGATAAAACCGATACTTTACAAAGATCTAATATAATCTATGGCATTCCCTGTCAATGTGGTTTGGTCTACGTTGGACAAACTTCACAAAAGCTCTCTAAGAGATTAGCGTTACACAAAAGTGATAGTAAACACAAACCTAACGCAACTAGTTTGAGCTTACACGTAAATAATACAGATCACAGAGTACAATATAACAACAGCTTCATTCTGGATGTTGAGACCAATTATTTCAGAAGAAGTTTCTTGGAAATGTGTTACATAAAAACCTGTAAAAAATAATCTCAACCACAAAAAAAAAGACATAGAAGGATTGAGCTCCATGTATACCTATTTGCTAACACAAAAAAACTATACCAAACCAATAAAAAAGAACGATCTCTATGAAAAAATTATTTTCTAGTAAAGTTGACGTTTCTGATCTCTTTGTCATTTTTTGCTATTTATTACCAGTTTTCTATATTTTCTTGTTAAAATTACATAATAAAAAATTAAATATGACTAATAATAAATAACGTCCAGTATTAATTTTCGATTTCAAATTTTTAAATTTTTAAATTAGCCTATGAATCTCTTGATTATAAAATTAAAGAATTAATATAATTAATAATGAATAACTCGTCAATTTCATCAAATTTAAGTCCCCCCTTTTTTATATAAAATTAAAACTAAAAAATAGATATCATTAATAATAAATAATTTATCTAAAATTCGCATCTACCGAAAATAATTTACCACATTCCTAATTTTAATCCTTTTTTTTTTGTCGACCTGATGACGACATGGACTACCAACAATATCCGGCTCGGACTCAAATATCACTAAATAGTTACTAAACTCGACGTCAAAAAATTTTAAAATGGAGTACCGTTTTCAACATCATGGTTTCTTGCAGTTGTGTTTCTGTCTTTAAAAGTGTTTTTAACTGATGTTTATTGACCAAGTTTTTATTTTTAATATTTGTGTAACTCTCTAAGTGTCTTTTAATCATGTTTTGTGTAATCATGCATACCACCTGGCCAACAAAAATGCAAATTTCATTGTCTTCACCAGAGATGAACTAACTGCTAAATTTTTGTAAGTAATTTCACATTCAGTCGTACAATTTATTTAATCACGTTTTTAAAAAACGAACGTTTTAGTTTATTTTCTGTACCTGGTTTGCATTTTTAGAATCCAGAAGAAGCTACCATTAGGCAGCGAAAGCTCGATAATAAAAATAAAAAGCAGATACTAGAGCCTTTAGATCTTTGATTGCTCATCTCTTCTCCTTATAAGGGCGTTTCCCAGCAGTTAAACTTAGGATTGTTATATATATTATATATATATATATATATATATATATATATATATATTATATATATATATATATATATATATATATATATTGTAACATTCATTTTTTCCTAGATTTTAAGACATGTAATGTTACTGATTTTTTCACTTCAAATTGTACTTATTTTCATTTTTGTATCGAACGGTATATTAAACAGAGATTCCAAGACGTTCGGTTATATACTGTGCAGTGCGGGTTCCTGACCGAATCTACCGCTACGCCGCGATTGGTGAAATGTGTGTATCCGCAGTTTTGGTTCCGGCGTCGCCATATTACCGGCAGAGTTTGCACGGTTTATTTAAGGGTCCGAGAAACGACTGTCTAGGCGAATTTCCATCCAGCCGCCGAGTAGGCGGAGTACCATCAAGCCGCCGCCAGGCTAATTTTCATCGGAGCCGCCAAGTAGGCTTCCTTCGACTGAGCTACAGTAAAGGCTCATAACAACCATCATGCGAGCTAAGTAAAGCACCAGTTTCTTAACGAAAAGCCGTAGTGGGCTCTCTAAGTGTTTTTACTAGAAAAGTGTGAAATCGGTCGTATTCCATCGAAGCCGGAATAAGAACAGTAAGTTACCAAAACATCCTTCAATAGACCTATCCCTGAGTAGTGCCTTGACAGCAATTTAAACTGACTAAAAAGTGAAGTGAAAAGCACTATTTTTCGTCTTCGGGGGTAGTCATAGTTCAGAATTTAAATGTAATAACTACTAGTTAGGCTAGAATTTTTTTGTAGAACTGCAAAGGTTAGAACTTTTTATTTTTAAAAACATGAATAAATTTTCTTTTTGTTGATTAAAGCTAGTGTCTCACTGAATACCTATTTTTCTTTTCGGGATAAGTTGTACTAGACTAATTCTTTTTAGTAATACCCATAAAACCCTTCAGTATTTTTTCATTTTTTTTAACTGAAGTTAGATCCTTTCTATTTTAAAATGAATGGTGCCCAAAAAACTTGTACAACTGAAGCTTTTTAAAAATAGAAAAAAATTCCAAAAAGACGTACAAAAATTATCTCTTACCCATATCTCTCTACCAAGGAAAACTGAGCTAGTGTGTGTTTAATTTCTTTAGTTCTTTTAAAATCAGGATTCACTCGATTCATTATCAGAAATTAAAGCGGGGCTGCAAGGAAATTGTGCTCAAGCTTGGGGCATCCAATATTCAAACGGTACAAAATTGCGCTCAAGCGTGGGACAAACAACTTCTCACAGGGTACAAAAAAAGATGCCTCAAACTGAGGACAGTTTAGCAGGTTACAAAATGACACCACAACGTGCGGGCAAGTTACAATGTTACAAAATGACGCAGTCTACGTGGGGCGCAATTTAAACACCTTTTCATAGGCTACAATATATATAATGTAATAGTTGAACACACTTTTCTTTGTATTATTTTTTAAAAATCGCGAAAAATTGCTATCCCCCCCCTTATCTCGAAAAGTACTGATCAAAAAATTTTGAAGTAAATTCTGGAATATTCTCCACGGGGTGTAGATTGAACGAAAATTATCACGAGTGCATTCATTACCTATAATAATTTATCTGGTACTTAAAAAAAAAATTTCAAGGTCATCAGTTTTCAGTAAAGATTGGAAACACACTTTGTTGAAAACTCATTTGGGGTGTGTTTTGTGAAGTCACTAATCATTTTATATCTCCGTAACAAAATTTTTTATTTTAAAAGCAATCAACGTACGGAACACTTATTGCGCAAGTTCAACTGGCACTTGACCGGTTATTACATTTTATTTTCGCATACTTTCGTATGTTTCTAATAATTTGAGACTCATTCTTTATTAACCCGAAATTATCTAATCTTACTGTATGATTCTGTTCAAGAGCTTATTCGTTGTAATTGATTTTTCAGATCTACCGTGATGTAATTAATTAAAGAAAATTTAGCGCATTTAAAGAACAATAGAACTCAAAAATTAAGTATTTTTCGAACATGCTCTTGAACAGGATTGTACAGTAATATCAAATAATTAAAGGTTAATAAAGAATGCATGTGATAGGACATTGACAAGAAATACCAATATTTGAGAAACGCCGATTCAAAAGAACCAAATATTATTTATTTACATTTCATTAATGTGTGTAGAACAAAACACTTGTTATTTGTTATTTGCCATGCACTTTTTAAATATGTAGAACAAAATATTTATATTGTTCTTGTATTCAATAATCGTAACAGTGTTAGACTTTTATATATTAATTTTACGTAATTTAATGTCTATAAAAGTGGGGTGTTAAAAAATTACAGGACTGGTTAGTAACTTTAAATATATCACCATTCGTGAGGAACGTATGTAAACAATTAAAAATGCCTTCATGAAATAATAGCTTGTTCTAGAACTCTTTTTGAAATTCATTTCTTTCTTATTAGTGCAGTAAAAAACGGTCAAAATAATGATGGGAAAGGCATAGTTTAGATACAGCAGTATTATGAATTCACAATATTGCTGTATCTAAACTGTGCGATTTCAGGTGCTTTTTTTACTGTACTGTATGGTCTTGAAAAGTTTTCTCATGTATCTTCGTGTAATTCTAAACGAACTAAAACGCAGTGGTTACTTTTTGGACAATCCTATATATAAAAATTCAATTACGAGTATTTAAATAAATTTTGAAGATTCCTAACTAGTTGACGTTGAATTTAAAGTAATTTTAAATAAGCACTCGTTTATCTAGATATAATGTTATTTTTAGCTTCCATTTTATAAAGCACATGTTGATTACTACTGTTGTGAAATCTATAATACAAAATGCTGTAGTGATAGTTTTATTGTAGTTTTTAATATATAAAGGGTGTCCTATTAAAAACGTACCAGTAAATATTATAATGAAATACAACCTTACCCAATCAAGAATTTTATTTGTATTTTATTACAATGTAGAAAAGTTGTTACTAAGTTGCAGACATGGCCTCTATGACTCTATTTGCTCACTTGGGATCTTTTGAAAACCTTATACGTGTGCGTAGAGATTGAGCCCAATCTTACTAATGAAGCGCAATGATTTACTTTGCGGGATTATTGTTCTAGAATATATTCTAAAGAAAAATTTTAGCAGCTAACTTATTTTTTTTTTTTTCAAAAATCTTGAGGTTAGTATACGAGTCGTATATCCGTTATTTAAAATATACTAGAAAATAGGATGGATTGACTGTACCTAGTTAGTTTTCTAAAATATAGTTTTTGAATTGTAAAACAACGATAGTATTTTATGTATACTTAACCAGAACAATAAAGTTATTGCATCCTGATTTTAAAATTTCAGTTTATAATTAAAATAGGAACTACGATGCGGAATTTTTTTTTATGTTTTTTATCTGAGCTTAAGTACCCAAATTTTTTTTTACATATCATAACTAACGCAATCTAAACTTTCAGGATTTTTTATCCAGTGCAGGCGTTGATAGTGAAGGTGTTAGAAAGAAATTCGTCAACTATTACTCATAAAGAACGCTTTTTGAGGAAACATCAGAGCCCTAAACAGAACTTTTCAGATATACCAGAAGAGCGAAGCTAAGCCAACAATCCATCGTGCCAAACACGGTCGAATGCCTTAGATATATGAAGAGCTACCGCTCGAGATCTTCCAAAGTGTTTAATTACGTTGTTCAAAAAATGTGGTACATGTGTTAGAAGATCTCCTGGCAGTGTGATAGTGGATTTGGTGAAATTTTGACTAACGGCCTTCACAACTGACCAAAAGGACCTAGAATTGTTGAGGCAGGCAAGAAGTTTCTTTCTAGTTCACTGATTATTCCTTTCCTTTTCCTTGCATCTGTTTTGGGGACGGACAAAGAAATTATGACGTTAGGATTTTCACGCCATTGTCGATAGGTCAGATGCTAGAAGCAGCAGCTTCTTTGCATTTTCGATCAAGCCAAAGCTTGCCGTTGGAAGGACATTTCTTCGAAAAAGGGATGTAAGTTTTTGTATCAGCCAAAATAACGTCGAAAACCTCCTTAGTGCAGTCAAATTGGTCTTCGGATCTAAAACAAACGTCTAACCAAGAGAAAGTTTGAAAATCTTCCATGAGTTCTTTCCATTTAGCAGATTTGATCTTGTGCGATAAGATATTCGATGTCGAAAGCAGTTTATGATCGGAAGAACCTAACGGCGGTTTTACGGTGACAGCTTAAATCTGGATTAGTAGTTAAAAACAGATCAAGAAGACTGGCGAACTCTCCGTCACGATCTGGGATCCCTGTTGGTTCATCAATAAGCTGTGTTAGGCCACAACTGATTGCAAATGGTTCAGCATCACGACAGGATGACAATCTCGGCATTTGAATAGTTAATCTGTACATGATCGATGGTGTCGGCAAGAGAAGCGAAAATTATTCTAAAAATAATATTACTTGGTGGTCGATAGATGCAGTAGATTGTGGTTTGTAGGGTCGATATTTTTAACCACATAAAATCAGTTTCGGGGCTCCAGAGCCTCCTCTCGTTGACAAGAGACGTTACTTCGGACAAAAAGACGAATTCCAAAGTTACGTCTAAACTGGGAATATAAGTCGAACCCAGTATAGAGAAAATTGACTGTGCTGGTTGATAAACTGACCTTGGTTTCACAGAGAGTGAGTACATGAGGCTTATTTGATTGCAGGTGTTGGTGCACTAAATTTATGTTCGAGTTTCAATCTAGTATATTGCAAAAACCTGTTTTAAAGTTGTGATCTCTGCATGTTGGCGCCCCTGAATCCGCCCCTAATCGGTGGACCGAATGGGGGGCTATTTTACTTCCGGAATTCTTTGCATCCAGATGCTTCATCATGCTATTTAGTCCTGTAGTTCGGAGACATCGGCACAGCCACGAAACGGTAAGCAACTTCACGCAGCGTAAGCCGATGCGATGGTATCCCACCGGGCGATGCCTGTGGGATCTAGGCATCTACCATCGAAGTTTTTCTTTTCGTCGACTCTACGACAAGCAGAACGTATCGGGGGAGACATTCTATCCCGCATCCCCACGGGGCAACTGACCCCAGTCCTATGTGAATAGCTCTGTTTTTTGCGTCCTCTTGTTTTTCGTAAAAAAGGCATTTTTACTCAAGGGCCTCCTGTCTGTTAAACCTGACTGTACCACCGCTAGCCTAAAATATTTTTAATTTTAGTTTTATTTTTTTTATGTTCCGTATCAAAATTAAAAAACCAAACACATATGGAATCACTTCGATGTCTGTCTGTCACAGCCGATTTTCTCCAAAACTATTTGACATAGAAAGTTGAAATTTACAAGAAATATAGGAATTGATGGCCTATTTACAGCCTTGTGGTTTTGAAAGTTAAATTTTGACTTCAGTGGTAAGTACAGGTTAGTTTTAGGGCGTGAAATCGGAAGTGAAAAAAATTTTTTTTGACAATTGTTGAGTGGGGTGTCAAATGAAAATTTGTGAAATCACAGGTTCAAAGATATATAAATCGTTAGCCCCCACCCTATCTCTAAGAGTACTAATCAAGAAATTTCAAAAAATTCTGGAATATTCTGCTTAAGGTGTCAATTGAATGAAAATGATCACAAGTGTATTACCATTGATAATTTACCTGGTATATAAAAAAAAATTTTTGGAATGTGTTAAAAATAGTCTACTTGAATAGCATTGTGCTTATACCAATGACAAAAGATACTAGTTTTAATAGGGACAGAATCTGGATAGATAATATGTTTTTCAATGATATAGAAATTCACGTTGTAGCCATCATAAACAAGTTTGTGTCCGAATCCTATATATTGATTTTTGAAAACTCATTTGGACGTATTTTATGAAGTGACTGCTCATTTTATAAATCCGTAACAAAATTTTTTATTTTAAAAACAACCGCTGTACGTAACACTAATTGCGCAAGTCCAACTTACACTTGGCCTGTTTTTTTAGTTTTCGAGCGGTAAGTAAAGCACTCACATACATTTTAAGTAAGTAACAAAAGGGTAAGGAATGTAAAAAGAAGCTGCCGCAAGTGTGGAAATATTTAGTAATAGTTTTAAGGCCTATTTGTACTGGTTAGCTGATTTTCAGATATAACCCAATTTGTGTTTTAGAAACGAAATTTTCAGTGTAGTTTGTTTTTCAAGTTTGAAGTAAAAATAAATACTGTTTATTTAATGTTGACAATTTCCTAATCTTGGTAAAAAGTAATGCAAAACTCTTAGTAGAGTTATAATCGTGGGAGCGACTATAACGTTTTTTAAAAAACAACTTGATTGAATTCTAAAAACTTTTATTTTTTTCGGTTCTCAACGGAAACGTTTTGAGACACTTGATACAACAGACACACTCACTCTGCTATTGTTCGTTACATATATTTATAAACTTTATTTGCTGATATTGCAGAATGGTGTGGTTAGATAAAGGAAATCTTATGTTGCACATTTATGTATACTTTAATTATATTATCAGGATGTAATTCCTCCCGACCTAGTTGAAAATTTAACCTGTAGGTTACTTTTTCATAAAGTCAAAACTCGATTGCATCATCGGAATTTGTATTATTATTTTTAATTATTATTTTTTTAGATTTCCTCAATCTTTTTACAATATATCTGGAAATGATTATTATTAAAATCGATACAATTAATATATAGGTAATGGTTATCCATACACTATTATATCTTATAGCTACATCAGAAGATATATTTTCTAAATGTCTTTTTTGGTCAATCAATTCTTTCTTGATTTCATCGTTCACTTTTAGGTTTATATTATTTAAGTCTATATCGTGGGGGTTGAAATAGGGTTGATGTATCGCTTCTTGGTTCCATTGGATCTTCGGTAGAGGGATCTCTTCATAATTCAGTTTTACTTCATTATAAGATTTTAAAATTATATTATTTATTTGAATTTGACAGTTACTAGGTAATTCAATTAAATAAGAACCGTTTATTGGTTTATTTTTTTCTAATTTTTGACAATTTATTCTAATAAGTTCTTCTTTAGCAGTAGTAAAAAACTAACCATTTGTTATTTGAAATTTGAGTTTATTTGATTTTTTAATTATTTTAATTTGAAAGGGGTGACACTGCGTTATATTGTCTTTATATCTTAAAAGTTGCACTGTACAGGGTAGCTCTTCGTTGGTGGCTTGACTTTCGCTTTTTTCACAGAGGTATTCATTTAGCTGCATTTCTTCACATTTTCTTTCTTGATATTGGTAATTATTAGTACTCAAAGCAAGGTAGGGTTTTAGAGGGATGTTAATCATATAAGTATGGTTGATAGGGATTGGTACTGGATATAAATGAAAATATTGATACATTTCATCGTCTACCAGTGGTATCTCTAATAAAAATATTATTTTGTTTTTGTTAGCGTAACTCTTTATTTTTATAATTTTTTCTAAAAATAAAATATTTTGGAGAGAGTTTTCGAAGGTAGTTTCTCAGTTGTTAATTGAGTTTTTAAGTTATTTATCTCTATTAGTAATTCATTAGGGTCTACTATAGAGTTATGTAAGGTATTCAATTTTGAAAATGTTATGGCAATCTCTATCTTATTAAGAATGTCGTAAATCACTTGAAAGAGTGTGAATAATTGATTTAAACAAGTAATTATTCTATTATACTGTCGATCATTAATTTTCTCAAGTGACATTTCCTTTAATGTTTGTTCTACCTGTATTATGCGTGATTTCAAAATTAATTGATTGTGCGTTAGATTTGATATCATTTTTTGAAAGTTATCGATCGCTTTATCTAAGATAGATATTCGATTTATCGCATCTGTTTTAAGTTCATTACCTTGTACCTGTAGGGTTTCAATTCTTTTGTTTATTGATTCGGCATCATAATGGTCCATGTTACCGGTTATGCTTTTTATAAATGTACCGAGGGGGTTGAAAATTCCTCGTTTAACTTTTTGAAACTCTGTTATAGGGTAATATTTGAGTTATTAATTTTCTAATTTGGTTCTCAATAACATTTACCGTAACTAGGGAATTATAATATTCCTTTTGGTATTCACTTCTGTTTTTCAGTGCTGTCAGCATATATTTGGATTGTTCTTGAAGAGATTCAAACTCTGTAATTAAGGGTTGTATATTGTATTCCTGTACAAAGGTCCAATAATTTGTCATTATTCTTGCTATTCCCATTTTATATATGGTAAGATTCCTGGGTAGTTATTTAGTTCATAAAGTTTTACATCGTCGGCTCTGGTGTAGAGGGTTGTGAGGGTGTACCAATATCTACAACAATGGGTTTCATTTTAGTTTCATTGATGTGAATGGTTTCCTTTATTTTCGTTTTTGGGTTTTCTATTTCGAGTTTATTCCTTTCTAGAATTTTGGTTATTATATATGGTCCTGAAAATTTGTTTTTTTTGTACTTTACTAGACCGTTGGTCTATCTTTTTGTAATTTGCATTCCAATTTTTGGTTTTGTCTCAGTTTTCTTATCGTTCTGCTTTGTAATTGCCTTCTCTTTCTTTGATTGAGATTTTTCTTTTATTTTTTCGAATAATATTTGGGTGTTATTTTTTATGGTTGTGCAAATATTCCGTATATACGTGAGAGTGTATTAAATTCATAGGGTCTCTTGAATTTGTATGTCCTAATACTAATTCTTGCGGGGTAAAGTTCGTATCTGAATGGATGGTGTTGTTATACGCCACTATAGCATATGGCATTAAATTTGTAATGTCCGTTTGAGTGTCTTTCTCTCTTAAGATTCTAATGTGTTCAATTATAGTGCTATGCAAGCGTTCTACGGGTGAATTGGATTCGTGGTGATAGGGGGTTGTAAAATGTATATCGATGTCGTGCGTCTTAAGTAGGTTTTCTACGACTTCGTTTTTAAATTCGGTCCCGTTGTCTGCTATTACTTTCTTGGGGATTCCCATAAATGAAAAGAAACGTACTAATTGGTCACTGCACGATATTGCGTCTCCTAAATAGGGTAAAGCTTGTCCAAATTTTGAAAAATTTGTCCATAATTGTTAAGAATTTGTCTTTTCCAATCTTTAAGGTATCAATATGAATAATTTCAAATGGTTTACTCGGTGTTTCTGTTACTATAAGAGGTTGTTTAATTGGTTTCCTATTATATTTTGTGCGTTGACAAGTTTCACAATTATTGATGTATTCGGTGACATCCGTTTTTAATGATTTCCAATAATAATTGGTTTTTAGGAATTTTATAGTTTCTTCTATACCTCGATGATTTGTTTTTCCTTCGTGCTTGTATATTTATAAGTAGTTCTTCTTTCGTTTTCTTCTACATTATTAATGAGTTTTGTGCATTCTATTAGTTTGTAGTTCCGAAAGTTGTTAATCATAGCCTTATTGATTAAGGGTCTTAACTCTTTTGATAAGAAGTATACATGAGTTGTTTTGTCGTTTAAATACTCTTTTAAAAATTGAATTATTTTTTCCTAGGGACATTGGTAAGATTGCTCTTATGATTTTGTTGCCATCAAATGTTTCTCTGTCAATTTTACTATAGTCGGTATATAGTGATTTTTTCAAAATTATTTGATTCTTCTTATTGTTAATTATTTCGTCTAAGAGTGTTAGACTACTATCGTTATTTTCCGCGTTTGTGGTATGAACTGTATTAATAGGTTTTCGTTCTTTATACGGGGGTAAAATTTGTATATCCGAAATTATATTTATTTTGCCTTTCTTCTTTTCTGTTCCAGTTATAATTGTTTTCGTATCAGTAATAGTCGTGTCTTTTGATTTTTTGCTAGTCATGATTCTGGCTTCTTTTGGGTTCTCAAGTTCTGCGATTACTTTTTGTACTTCTTCTTCAGAAATTTTAGTTGGGTCGTAATTATCTGATAAGAATTCTGAAATCTCTTGGTCTATATTTCCTGGATAATTAATTAAAGATTCGTTTTCTATGGCATTTATTGGAATTCTTGACAATGCGTCTGCGTTAGTATTTTTGTTTTCCTTTTTTATAAATAGAATCTCATAGTCATACTCTTCTAGTTTTAATCTCCATCTCACTAATTTGCTATTTGGTTCTTTCAAATTGAATAACCACACTAAGGGTCTATGATCTGTATATATTTTGAATTTCCTTCCGTATAGGTATGGCCTAAAAATATTTACATGCCCATACTATACTTAAAAGTTCTTTCTCTATTGTCGAATATTTCTGTTCTGTATCATTTAATGTTCTAGAAGCATAAGCTATAGGATTGTCGTTTGGAGGGTTGCCTTGAGATAAAACTGCTCCAAGGGCTATATTTGATGCGTCCGGTCGTTAATACGAATGGCTTTTCGAAATCGGGGTATTTTAATATTGGTGAGTTTATTAATAACTTTTTCAAATGTTCGAAGGCTTTAATAAATTCTGGGGAGTGATTAACTTTAGATCCTTTTTTTAAACATTTTGTAAGGGGTTTAGAAATTTTAGCAAAGTCCTTGATAAATTTTCTATAGTATCCTGCTAAGCCTAAAAATGATTTGATCTCTTTTTGAGTTCTTGGAATTGGGAACTTTTTAACTGCCTCTATTTTCTCTGGATTTGGTTTTATACCTTTATTCGTAACTTGATGTCCTAAATATGCGATTTCTCTATGTAGGAATTCACTCTTATCTAGTTGTACCTTTAAATTTGCTTCTCTTAGTCTTTCAAATATTCTTTTTAATCTATCTGTGTGTTCTTGTAAAGATGTCGAAAATATAATTATGTCGTCAAGATAAACAAAACATACTTCATTCTGTAATCCTCGTAATACGTTGTTCATAATTTTTTGGAATGTTGCGGGGGCATTTTTAAGTCCAAAGGGCATTCGTTTAAACTCGTAATGTCCTATATCTGTAGAAAATGCTGTTTTTGGTGTATCGTTAGGATCCATTTCTACTTGGTGATAGCCATTAGCTAAGTCCAATGTAGTGAAATATTGTGCTTTTCCGAGTTTATCTAATATGTCATTGATCTGGGGAATGGGAAATTGTTGATTTATAGTTTTTTCATTCAATTTTCTGTAATCTATCACAATTCTCCATTTGCGCACGCCTGATGCATCCATTTTCTTCGGCACTATCCATATTGGGCTACTCCAAGGTGAAGTTGACTCTTGGATGATTCCATTTCTTAGCATTTCAGAATTTGCCTTTTTACTTCTGTTTTATGTATATGGGGATATCTATATGTCTTAGTGAAAAGAGGTGTTTCATCTTTCAACTTAATTTGATGTTTAACTTTGTTGGTAAAGGTTAAGGGTGTATTTTTGCAATAAAATATGTCTCTATACTCGTAACATAATTTTCTCATTGCGTCGTACTCTTCCTGATTACAATGGTCTAATCTCAAATTTTTTTTCAGATTTTGTTTTCTCAAAATGTCAATTTTTTGATCTTCCTCGTAGTTTTCTTCTACAAAATTTAATTCTGTTTCTTCGAATTTTTCTATCTCAAAGGGTTCAAATATTGTGATCTTCATAGGGTTTTCGCTAGGATTAATAATTGTTGTTAGAGCATGATGGTTCTCTATTTTTACAATAGCTTCAGGTATTTCTGCTTTTCCTAATTTTTCGTAATTTAAAATTCCTATTCCATTCTTTTTATTTACTGGAATTTTTATTATTTGTTGCGTTCTCGGGGGAATAATAAATTCACACGGTTTTGTTCTTTTTGGATTTTTGTTAAAATACAAGGGTAGATTTGCATTTATAGATTCTAATCTGGATTCTCTTAAATTTATTTGTGCATTTATATGGGTTAAAAAGTCTATGCCTAATAATCCATCATAATTTGGGGAAAAATCGAATAAGTAAAATTTATGATAATCTGGACAATTGAAAGAGGGAAATATTGGAATATTCATGATTTCGTTATGACTAGAAATTGCGTGAGCTGTTTTTACAGTAAAAAATTCATCTTCAATAAAATCGGGAAATATTTCGTAAGCTAGTTCTGGTTTAATGAAACTTTTGCCACTTCCTGTATCAATTAAAAAGTATGCGTTTAATTCTGGTAGGTAAATCACTGGTAATTGGTTATCCGAATTTGTATTTAGTATTATCAACTCGTCTGTATTGATTCCTGGCTTAAATGAAAATTTTGGTCAGATGGGGCATTTTCATTGTCGTATTGCATTTCGTTATAATCGTTGCTATAATCGTGATTATAATCGTGTCTATAATAATCGTCATTGTATTCGTTCGGGTCGAAATCGATAGGTTCCGTATTATTTATGTCAAAATCTATGGGTTCTATACTATTTGGGTCAAAATTTGTGGGTTCCGTACTATTTGTTCGTTCAATCATTTGATTGTACAATTCCTCTGCAAGGAATTTTCTTTGGGGTTGTCTTTGATGTAAGACTGCATTTCCTGATGACATATCCATCGGTTGGGTTGATTTGACCTAACTATGGAAGATGTTGCTTGTCTTTTTATTCCACGGTAGAATGGTTGTTGAAAATTATTATTTCTCTGCGAGAAATTATTCTGTCTAGTAGGATATAAAGGTAAATTTGGCCTTATCATACGATTTTGTGGATTTTGGAAATTTTGTGGTCTTTGAATATTTGGGGTTTGAACATTTCTCTGGGGGCTATATCGGAATTGACCGTATCCTAGAAATTGATAGGGGTTATTGTTTGGTCTATTTATATATGGAATGTTCTGGGGTCTTGGATTGTAATTTGTCGGTGGATTTTGACTTATTGGGATATTTTGACTCGTTGAGTATTTGATTGATTTTATTTATTAAGTTACCTCGATTTTTATATTGGATAAAGTTTTCTTCTTCTTGAGCGAAGCTCATTGCTTGTTCAAGTGATAGGGGATTTTTTAATCTTACTACTAGTTGCATATTATATGGTAGGTTATTTATATAAGCTTTCAGAATTAAGCTGCTATATTCTTGAATTTTTAGAATTTTTATATTACGGGCGATGTTTTCCATGTTGATTTTTGCAAATAGTAAGCTACGTGCATCCTGTAATCTTATTCCGAATTGTTTAATAGATTCATTTTTTCCGATTTTAAAAGTTATGATATCCTGTATTATACAATCAATCGAACGTCTATCTGAGAATGTTTCAATTATCGCGTTCTTTACTAAATCCCAGTTATTTAATTCGACACGGAAGCAATCAAATCTGCTGCTCTTCCGTTTAATTTTGACAAAATGGTATCGAATAGACACACATTTATTGGGGCATTTGGATCTTCTCTATCTATATGGTTAGTTAAGAAATTGTCACAGGCATTTATGAATCTGGTAATCAATTTGGTATTTCCGTCAAATGAGGGGATGTTATCTGCTTGGTAACGGATTAAATTATAATTAGGATTTGCCATTATTTTCAAAATAAAATTTCAAAATTTCAAAAAAAATTCAAATTCAAAAATATGGTAAAAATATAAAAATATGTAAAAGTTACACCTTAAAATTAAATTGCCTTAAAACTATATTTTTCTTACAACTAAGTTGCTCGAATCCTTTGAATTTTACTGCGTAATATTCAAAAATTTCTTGCTTTCAGTCGAAATTTTCTCTGCTTTTTCTGTTTGAAAAATCTCACTGCGTGAGTTTGTCAAATTTCCCACTGCGTGGTTTTTTCTTAAAAAGAAAAGAAAACTTGGTCTGTTGTCTTTCTCACTGCGTGAGCTTGTTTTGAAAAAGAAACTCACTGCGTGAGCAAAACTGCTGAAAAATTGTTTGAAAAGAGAAAAATTTGCTTTTTTCCACTGCGTGGATTCACTGGTTGATTCTGAAAAATGTCAATTGAATTTTCACTTACAGAAGGAGAATCTGCGGGTTCATGCCTTGCTGTTGTGATTTTCTTGTTTCTTTCTTCTTTGTGATTTCTTGTTTCTTTGTGATTTCTTGTTTCTGATTTCTTGTTTCTTTGTGACTTCTTGTTTCTTTGTTTCTTTGTGATTTCTTTGTTTTCTTCTTCCAAAAGGATGAACGCTGTTCGTCCCTGGATACCACTATGACTCTTGAGCGATGCTTGTCTCGTTGAGCCGCACCAATAAGAACTTTTCGTTGCCCTGATTTTTGTCTCTCGAGCGATGCTTGTCTCGTTGAAACCAATCAATAGGAACTTTTCGTACTCTGGTCTGGAGGGCTGAGATCTGTCTCTTTGTTTTCCGCTGTTCTTTCGCTGATCGTTGAAACGAACCAGAATCTTGTTTTTGCGCGATGCAATTTTTTTTGACTCTGTTGAAAAAAACTTTCTGCTTTGCGCCGTTGACTCTGTCGAAATTTCTTTTCGTTCTGGTCAGTTGAAGACTCTGTCGAAAATTTTCCTTCCGCACTGCGCCAGTTATAATCGTGGGAGCGACTATAACGTTTTTTTAAAAAACAACTTGATTGAATTCTAAAAACTTTTATTTTTTTCGGTTCTCAACGGAAACGTTTTGAGACACTTGATACAACAGACACACTCACTCTGCTATTGTTCGTTACATATATTTATAAACTTTATTTGCTGATATTGCAGAATGGTGTGGTTAGATAAAGGAAATCTTATGTTGCACATTTATGTATACTTTAATTATATTATCAGGATGTAATTGTAGCTTCAAAATTGTGTTTGTTAATTGATTACTTTTTTGAATATTTTTTTTCTTTCGTCTATTTGAAAGTAATTTTTTTATCGAATTAAAAGCATCAAATTCGCAACATTGCAGGGGCAAACCTCGTTTCTTGTGAGTTAATGGGTATCTTTGGAAAATTGCAAAGAGGCCCAAATTCATAAAACCTTGATGAATCTTTCCGAGGCACTAGGGCCCACCTATTTCAATATTTAAACTATGTATGTATATATATATATATATATATATATATATATATATATATATATATATATATATGTATGTATATAAACATGTATATATATATATATATATATATATATATATATATATATATATATATATATATATATATATATATATTTGTGTGTGTGTGTGTGTGTTACGAAAATATATTCCCTTAAACTATATAGCTCAAAAACTATTGGTTCCATTTCTACTTAAATTAGTAGTTATACATATCCCAAATTTGAAAGTCATATCCCATTTAGTTTGAGAGTTATTGTGCCGCCAGACAGGCAGATAAACACACAAACGAAACAAGAAAAAACCTTTAAGTCTACTAATTCTTTAATTAATTAATAGAATCTTATTAAATTTAGCTTTCTACATTAGATCAATCTAGAGAAACTATCATTCCTAGGAACAGTTATTATTAAATATTATAAGGAGGTGTGATCAATGAGTTTAGCTAAGTTATTCCAACCCTCGGGGCTGTAGAGTATCTTTAAATGTGATCTTTAATTTCTTTGTGATATTTTTGTTTTTAGTTTGGAGATAAGCTAC
>CM032452.1:31196010-31203212 GCA_019049505.1 Pachyrhynchus sulphureomaculatus
ATATATATATATATATATATATATGTATATATGTATGGTTTTCAGGGATGGTAGAATCTAATACATTAAAATTCCGGGTGTCAATCTTTTCGTCTAACGCTGGATTTGCACGACGTTTCACCAAAATCTCATTTGGCATTTTCAAGTGCTCTTGCTGCTGCTACTAACTTAAAGCTAGCTTCGACCGGTAGCAGCAGCAAGATCACAGTATCGAGTAGCAGCAGCAGCAAGAGTACCTGAAAATGCCAAATGAGATTTTGGGCGAAACATTAAGCAAATTCATTGTTAGACAAACGGATTGACACCCGGAATTTATATATATATATGTAGATTTGTTTGTACTTTAACGACGTCGTCATATACACCACTATCTGCTGTTTGCTGTCGACTCAACTTCGCGCTATATTCTCACACATAGACGCTTACTACCTCACTGTTCATCTTCATCTACTTGGACTTTTGTTAAACTGCTTGTTTTATTTTTTTTCCGTTTCTTTTGCTTTTCAGGACACATCCACGATAGACCACTATAAGCAAATAGCTGACATGCACATTAACTCCTGGGTTATTGTTTCTCTCTTGTAACGTTACCGGAGGCTTCGATGAATCCTTTACCACGAAAATCCAAAGGGTAGCGCCCGAGACATGACGGTTAAATAAAATCACCGGAAGTCTGTCGATAGTTAGATCGTCTAACGAGAAGTTAAGTTTCTAGATAGTATATTTAAGTATTGTCAAAGGACTTATATTTTATACGCCCTCACCCGAAATTTATGGTGTTTAATGAAAATATTAGCAACTAAATAATTACCCATTCTTTGTTTTTTAGTATTTTATCTATTCTACCATATTTCTTTAAAATTGATTATTTTCGATCGAATTTTAAAATTGTAAATGCTGAAGTGGGCGATAAGTGTCGACTACAAACTGAATCTTAACTCAAAGTTTACTAAATCCCTTTACTAATATAGAGACTTCTAGATGCAAAAAATTGGAAATTTTTTTGAATTGAAGGATATCTTACAAGTAGTTTTAAATAAGCAGCAACTGAACTTCAAGGATTAAACTCTCCTTATATGTAAATATAGATTTCGCTGTGCCTCGTCATCGAACCAAACCAAAAACTTAAATAAAGTATTTAATATTACGCAAGATAACTTTTCATAAATTAACAAACGATACTCTTAAAAAATAATTTACAACGATGCTTTTGTATGGTTTGAATCAATGCACGTATATATAAATTCGTTATAAAAAATATATGAACACTACTATCAGCGAAATATCTAGCGTTTTGAAACAAAATTCTGTATATTTTTACCGAAAAGAGACTCTATTAAGATGGTATTTACTATAATAAATATTATTCAACAGGCATTAGCCACTAATTTTTTGTCTTATTTTGTGTAAAATTTTCGGTTCAAAATGTGATAATCATTCAATATTATTTAATTAAAAATACTATCATACATACTATTTAAAAAGAAAGAGCTATAAATAATCTCAAAATGACACAAGAACTCACACAACAATGATTTTAAAGTATAAATAATAAAGATAATCAAATAATTGTTTTTAAATGATAATGGTTCCAGATAAAAAAAAAACGGAGATTGTTAAAGTCGTCAGTAAAAACTGGATTTCAAAGATAAATTTAAAATAGATACAATCTTATGAAGACGATATTTATTCTATTTCGAGGTTTTCCATTATATCTTCGTTAACAATGGAATTTCTACACCTGCTGGCAAGGTCTGTTACTTATTAGTATCTAGTTTTTATAGATAACAGTATTGTTATCATTATGACACACTCCAATAAATACACTTAATGAGAACAATACCAACAATATTAGATTATCTAGTCAATTTTTCTTGGAACTCATACAAAATATTTACTGTCTGTAACTACCAATATCAATAAACCAACTGAAATTAAACTATTTGTCATTTCTTGATAAATTTTCTTCATATTTTGATTCTTTGACAAACAAAATATTATTAATCAATGTGAATTTCCTAAAAAGGTTGCACCAAATCATTCTGTTAGTATAGGAGTTTATAATGGACACAAATGATGTTAGGAACAGAGACTTATGTGATAGTATATATTAGAATACCAAGAGTATAAGTGCAAATATATTAATAATAAAACGGTCTAAAATTATTATTTTTAAAAATTATAGAATGGTACAATACTGAAGTCATTTAAGGAATCTACATTGACTTAAAAAAGAATACTTTTTGTTGGGAAATATAGGTTATTTTATACCAAAACATTTTGAAATTCCAAGAATTCCTTAATACAAAATTGTGTGTTAGTGCAACAAAACTACATAAATGATATTCGAGCTAATTGTATACTTATAGAAACAATATTAAATTATTCATTTTTACATTAGTTAATTGACACTGTTTTTAATAAATGCTTGGAGGCCTACATTTTTAATCAATAATAGAACAATGGCTGCCAATGAAAGAAATAATGAACTGTAACAAATTTTTAAAGACGTAAATCTTCAATAATATTTGTTCTTACTAATGTAGCAAGTACTACGATAAAACTGATCTTTAATCAAAAAATCCTAAATACTTTTAAAGAGTTAGTATTTACTTGCTTGAATAAGAAAATATAGTTCACAACACAAATCTTCAATATTATCTTCCTAAAAAAATTAAATCAGAGGCGCAGCTAATGAGTATATATGCCTTAGAAATAAGGCTGTCTTTATAGCTCCTTTTTTGTAATCGTAGGTAGGGGCATCCGGAGTGTCCATCCGGGCATCGGTGTTTGTCGGCTGGGTACCCGTATAAGTAGTAACTACGGGTTCCGGCGCTAGGCTGACTGTTGCGTTCTCGATGTTTTCGTTATTCCATGGTTTGGCTAGTAGATCCTTCTATGTTATGGAGATATTCAGGGCATCATCCCGCTTATTTAGCTGTTCATTCTTTTCGATTTCCAAGGCCTCTCTGACTATGCGTGTTTTATAATGTGAAATAGAGGCTATTTGTTTAGATCCCTCAAAATTGATGTTGTGACCATTATCATGATTGTGCTGAAAAAGATCTGAAGTTGTTTGTTTGTTTTTGATGCTAATTTTATGTTTTGGACCCGGGTATAGATTCTTCTGTTTGTTTGCTCTATGTACAGTTTGTAGCAGTCTCCGAATGGGATGCTGTAAATTTAATGGTTTTCCAGTTTTCTCTGGTCCTTGGGGTTTCCCAGGATGTCTGCCAGGGTGTTTTGTGGTTTGTAAGTTGAGCGTATGTTGTGTTTTCTTAGGATTCAGCCAATCCTATCTGTAACTTATTTCACATACGGTAATAGGACTCTACTTTAGTTGAGGTACCATTCTTCTGTCCTTGTCTGTGGAAGGCGCTGCCTTGCAAATGATCCCGTATAAACTGATGTTTATATCCGTTTTGCTTAAGGGCCCTAGTGATTTGTGTAATTTCTTGCTGTCTCGTGTCTGGTTCGGTGAGTCGGTATGATCTCGATACGAAGATGTTGGCTACCGGATGATGATGGTGGTGTGAGCCAGCATTTAAACATCTGTTGGCGTGGCTGGGCTTCCGGTAGACTGAGTATTGAAGTTGACCGTTGTTTCTCCGAGTTATAAGTACATGAAGGAAAGAGAGGCTTTTTCCTCTTCTACTTCCAAAGTGAACTGTATCCGGTAGTACATTCGGTTTAAATAGGTCAGGAAAGTGTCTAGTTTGTTTCGTCCATGGGGCCAAATTATAAAGATGTCATCAACATATCGTTTCCAGAGTTTCAGTGGTGAGTTTTTGAAGGCCTCTGTTTCGAAATACATCGTATAGAGGTTGGCTATTACTGGTGAAAGGGAAGATTCCATGGGTGCTCCATCTATTTGTTTGTATATCTAACTGTTGAAAATAAAATAGGTATATGAATCAAATATGAAGAAAATTTGCCGAGAAGTGCCAAATATAATTTAGTTTCAGTTAGTTTATTGATATTAGTAGTTACAGACAGGAAATATTTTGGGTCAGTTCCAATAAAAACTGACTGGAATAATCTAATATTGTTAGTATTGTCCTCATTAAGTGTCTTTATTGCAGTGTATTATAATGATAATACAGTTATCTGTAAAAACTAGATATTAAGAAGTAACAGACCTTGCCAGCAGATGTAGAAATTTCACTGCATTTTTTGACAGTGTTCCGATAGTTCTACAACATGAGCTGGAAAATTCTCGTTCATTGCTATTTTGTCTAGTGCTTTATCGACTGGAATACTGGGATAACGTGAAACAATATCTAGACTTGCCAGAATGTCATTTTTTCTCTAGTCGAATGTCTCCGATTATGTTCGTGAAGTGTTCGGAGTTTTGATGTCAGAATTAGCACTTTAAAGGGTTGGTTGCATGATCTTTGGCCGACATTTTTCTAGGTTTTGTGTAGGAGAGGCCATCGCGCTAACAATGGGTCTAAGGGGGATGTTAAGCTTGTGTGTCTTTGCTAGGTCATACAACTTTGGGCATCGGTTTGATTTTTTTCTTGGAATTATGAGTCTTTTAACCTCTGGTCCCAAGTTTGCAGCTTTTATAATTTTTGTGTTTGTAATTTTTTCCGGATATGTTATAGGGTCCCTTGTAACCGGCTTGTAGGTGTCGTCTTGTAGAATGGTTTCCATTTTTGTCATGTAGTCTTCGGTATTTAGGCATTGCCCTTGTCTTCTGACAATATGGTGATGTTTTCGTTTTTCTTGAGCGCTCGAATAGCTTTCCATTCTTCAAATTTGAGGTTTTTGGCTTAGGAGGTCTGCTGATTCTCAGGATTTGGGTGATATTTTCTATTATTCTTTCAGCATTTTCTTCTGGCCTGGTATCTAAGGCAACTTCTGCATTTGAGATTATATCTTCAACTGGGATTGATTTTGGTGTTACGGCGTAACCTTTGTTTAGTACTAATTCTTCGTGGTCTGTAAGATGGTGTGTTGAGAGGTTTATGCATGACTTTTATATTTCTAATTGTGGAACAGTGTGTCGCATGTCTTTCCCTCCGATGTTTTCTAGCTTTTTTTTTAGTTTTTTCGGTTTTATGGTTGGTATCGGATTCTGCCCGCCAGAAATGAATGTTTGTCAATATCAGACCATAGTAGAGGGTGTATATGGTTGCTCAGTTGAAGATGTAGGTAGACGGCTTCTTTGAGAAACTTCGTTCTAGAGTATCGACGCTTTGTAGAGACCTAATCGTCCTGATTAGGTGTCGGAGCGAGTCCTTCCAACATGTACTAGATTATCATATCACCTTAAAACAAAAAAATGCAACATCCATTTTTTAAACGTTCTACGAGAACAAATCCAGAAAAAACGAAGACAGATTGCCATTACAGAAATATATATTATATATTATATATTGTTATATATATATATATATATTTATATATATATATATATATATATATATATAAATATACATACATATATATATAATATATATATATACATATATATATATATATATATATATATATATATATATATAAATATACATACATATATATATATATATATATATATATATATATATATATAATTATATATATATATATAACAATAGACAAAATAGGGTATCTAAACGACAAGCGGGGATCGAAATTTCGTTTTTAATAAAAAGTTCCTTTTGCACTAGAACTTTAAAGGACCAAACCCCTACCAACACAGTAAATGGACCGACGCATTGAAATTTTTCACGAAAAAATAACCTTTTTGAACAGTGAAACTTAAAAAACTTACACTTAGTTTAAAAATTGTTGACCGAGAGGAAGATTTTCCACAAAAAGAACTCCTGTGGAACTTTAAAACCTTATATTACTTTTAAAAATCAATGACCAGTTGGCAAGGAGATGTTGATACAAAAAAGAGCTATTTCTTATAATAAAACTTTAAAAATGTACACCTAATTTAAAATACGGTGACCCGTGGTGGGGGTAAAAATTTTTCACAAAGAAAGGGACTATAAAGACAACCTTATTTCTTAGGCATATATACCCTTTAGCTGTGCCACAGATTTAGTTTTTTTTAGAGAGATAATAGTGAAGATTTGTATTGTGAATTATAATTTCTTATTTAAGCAAGTAAATACTAACTTTTTAGAAGGATTTAGGATTTTTGATTAAATTTCAATTTTATTATAGTTCTTAATACTCGTACATTAGTAAGAACCAATGTTATTAAAAGATTTACGTCTTAAAAAATTTATTACAGCACATTTTTTCTTTCAATGGTCGCCATTGCTCTATTATTGATTAAAAATGTAGATCTCCAAGCATTTACTAAAAACATGTGTCACTTAACTAATATAACATTGAATAATTTATTATTGTTTCTATAAGTATACAATTAGCTGGAATATCATTTAGGTAGTTTTGTTGCACTAACACACATATTATATTCAGGAATTCTTGGACTTTAAAAATGTTTTGGCGTAAAATAGCATCTATTGAAAATAAGTCCAGAACAAAAAGTTTTCTTTTTTAAGTCAATGGCAGACTTTTTAAATTACTTCAGAATTGTACCATCCTATGATTTTAAAAATAATTTTTTATTCCGAAAGCAACGTTGTAAGATCAAAGCTGCAGTTTTCACTATTTTAAATATTTTAAATAACTTTTTTAATAATATGTTTGGCACTTACACTTCGATCCAGAATAACTGCATAAACTGCACAGTATGTTGTTGTTCTTGTTTATACTATCAACTAAGTCTCTGTTCCTAACATCATTTGTGCGTATTATCAACTCCACAACTAAAATAATGATTTGGTGCAATCTTTTTAGAAAATTTACATTGATTGATAATATTTTGTTTGCCAAAGAATCGAAATATGAAGAAAATTTGCCGAGAAGTGCCAAATATAATTTAGTTTCAGTTAGTTTATTGATATTATTAGTTAAAGACAGTGAATATTTTGGGTGAGTTCCAATAAAAACTGACTGGAATAATCTAATATTGTTAGTATTATCCTCATGATAATACAATTATCTGTAAAAACTAGATATATAGATATTAACAAGTAACAGACCTTGCCAGCAGATGTAGAAATTCCATTGTAAACGAAGAAATAATGGAAAACATCGAAACAGAGGGAAATACTAAGTCTTCATCTCCATAAGTTTGTATCTTATTTTAAACTTAGCTTTGAAATCGAGTTTTTTACCGATGACTGTTAACAATT
>CM032452.1:31203312-31275812 GCA_019049505.1 Pachyrhynchus sulphureomaculatus
GATCATTTTAATAACCACCCTAACAAAAATTTTTATTTTAAAAACAATCAACGTACGGAACACTAAATTGTGCTATTTCAACTTGCCCTACCGTTTTATTTTTTTTTTTATTTGAAGCTATTATCTTTTTAAAAATAATGGTACCAATTTTACAGTTTGTAGTCTCCGTAGTCTGACTAATTATTTTTTTGTTAAATCAATAATTTGATTATCTTTATTATTTACACTTTAAAATCATTGTTTCCGTGAGCTTTTTGTGTCATTTCGAAATTATTTTAGCCTTTGCTTTTTAATTAGCTACTACGTCCTATTTATTGATGTAAGTGTGGGTAGCATGATTTACTGATGAGTTTACATCGCAAGGAGATAACGGACTTGCAGGTATCCCCCTTGTTGCTCACAAGAGGGAAACAGACCGATGGTTATAAACGCCCTCTCAAGGCCAGTGTCTATGTCAGAGATATAAAGAAGATATCTTTCTCTCGGTTAGTTTTATATACCTACAAGCGTATACTTCTAAGAGACAAAGATATACAAAAATGTAATGATAGACAGCGTTGGGTCGAATTGACAACTTGGCTGGGCGACCTGGAGCTGTCCGCTCTCTGTCGGTGCTCTGCTGCTACTGTCTGATTAGGCTTATGTATAGTGATTTTATATCTGCAACATGGCTCGGTAGATACTTGACACAAGAAAATCGGCATACGCTGGCAGTATTAGAGTATCATAATTAATGGCCTGGCAGCTGCTACGGTATGAGAACGCTAGTGATTCGAGATGCAGTTGAAAAATTGGAAAAGTTGATTGTTCGCAATTCCGATAAAAGGTTGATTCGAATGAATTAGAGCTCGTAGATTCAACTTATTTAAGTAAGAATAAAAACTTTTCAGATGTATAATACGAAAGATAGATTCAACACGTCTATTTCCCCAAAAAAAATCCTATATATAAGTAGTATACCTCTGTTTCGTTTTTATCTCTAAATATTCACGTCAATTAGGGATACAGGTATATATACATATATATATATAAATATAAGTATAATATATTTATATATATATATATATCTATAAATATATATAAATATATATATATATATATATATATATATGATTATATATATATATATATATATATATATATAATATATATAATATATATATACATATACATATATATAAATATATATATATATAAATATATATATTATATATATATACATATATAATTATATATATATATATATATATATATAAATATATATATTAATAATAATATATTATTATATATATAAATAATATATATATAGTATATATATATATATATATAATAATATATATAATATATATAATACATATATATATATATATATATATATATATAAATATATATATAAATATATATAATATATTACTATAAATACCTAATATATTATATATATAAAAATATATATATACATATACACATATAAATATATATATATATATATATATATAAATATATATAAATAATTATATATCTATATAATATCTAAATATAAAATTATTAAGATATATAATATGTATATATAAAAAATATCATATATTAATATATATAAATAATCTATATATATGGTAATGATTTTTTTTCTTGGCTTTAAGGTTAATGTGATTAAAACTTCATTTTACATCTAATGTTTACGTTTCGATCAACCTAGGTCAGATCTAAAAGCATTTAATTTCATTAATACATCCATTAACAATGTCAATATGTATCGAGTACCCTAAAGAACCAAACCATGATTACCTATGCAATAACAATGTTATAATTTGGCTTACCTTAGGATGTATGAATTTGAAAGATTTTTATTTTCTTGTCAATAATTAAAACATTCCAAGAGTTATATTCACAACACACTTTTACATTTTAAAACTCTGCACACATTTAACAATTATTAAAACGGTGTTACTTTATCATTATACTTTAAAGAACTGAAAAATATATTCGATTCAGATTGTTAATTTCTTTTTTGTCATTTATGGCATTTTGGTTTTTGTGGATAAGGATGGATTCTAAGTTTTTCTCTTTTTTTAGTATGATTTCCAGAACTTAAGATTTTTGTGCTTTCGTAATTAAATGTGTGTTTTTTTCAACATGAAATTAATCTAATAATTGTTAAATGTGTGCAGAGTTTTAAAATGTAAAAAGTGAGTTGTGTATATAATTCTTGGAATGTTTTAATTATTGACAAGAAAATAAAAATCTTTCAAATTCTACATCCTAAGGTAAACCAAATTATAACATTGTTATTGCATAGGTAATCATGGTTTGGTTCTTTAGGGCACTCGATACATATTGACATTGTTACTGGATGTATTAATGAAATTAAATGTGTTGGAAAAGATCACTAGGTGGATCGAAACGTAAACATACATGTAAAATGAAATTTTAATTCACATAACCTTAAAGCCAAGAAAAAATCATAACCCATATAAAATATAAAAAGAGGTTAAATAAAAAATTGTTTAAAATATATATACATATATATATATATATATATATATATATATATATATATACATATATATATATATATATATATATATACATATATATACATATATATATATATATATATATATATATATATATATATATATATATATATATATATATATATATATATATATATATATATATATATATATATATATATATATATATATATATATATATATAGTAAGAGAGATATAAAAAGCAAAAGTTGCCGTATCTAACAAAATCCTAAAATATGAAAATAGTTTGGGGAACTCGGAAAGAGGACACAAACAGATGTTCACACAATATTCATATTAGCCAATATTTCGGTTCTGGGTTGGGACCTTCATCAGGGCACAAACTGAAAAAGAGATAATGAAGCAATCAATAAGGAAAGTCGGGCGTAGAAAAATTATTATTGTTAAATATAATTTTTAATTTGTAATTTTTAATAAGTTCTTATTGTTGTTATAAAGAAGTATATATTATTATTATTATTATACAGAAGTACCAAAGTAAAAGTTGCAAGTGACTCACATGCATGTGCGAAATTAATCTAACAGGAATGACCATAAATAACAATTGTCATAACAAAGACCAACACTGAAATCAAAATAGCCACTAACATATTAATTTAAAAATATGGCATTTACAGCAAGGATGCCATTAGAAACCTTGGATGCGAAAAATCAAAATACTATTTATATTCATTCATTACCCACCTGTGATCTGAAAAGAAGACAGGTTTGACAAGGACGTTGACAAAGGACAAACTGTCTGACAGAAGTAAAGGATCACTCAAAACAAAGGGAAAAAAAGGTTGCACAACCAGGAAAGACCCGGTTGAATACAAATTAGGTACCTACGTCATCAGATTGGAATGTTGGTATAACAGGGAAAGTACCCATTAAGCGGTATGGAAATTGAAGTGGCGTAAAGGAAGTAGGATTTTTTCATCTTGAGAAAAAAAGAGAGAGATTGGAGAAAGAGCTGAAGAGTGAAGAGGATTTATTTATTCGTTATATATTAAACAATTTTAATAAAAATGGGAATGTTATTATAAAAGAAATTCACGGGAAACCATGGAACTAAATACCTAAAAAAAGGGGGGGGGGGGGGGGGGGGGGGGGGGGGGGGGGGGGGGGAGGGGGGGGGGGGGGGGGGGGGGGTTCACCCAATGAGTCAAATAAGTAACGGGAGAGAACTATAAAAACTGAGGACGAAAGACTATAAAGAAATGACGACCCAGAGATATCATGTGGGGAAGGTGAATCACAAGAGAGAAGAAAGCTATATATGTTGTCAAAACACCGTTAAGATCAGTTCTTTTATTAATGTTGTGAAGATTTTCGTTGATATAGCACATCTCAAGAAATTCTCTTTTGAAAAGGTTTTTTTTGAAAATGAAGAATTTTTGGTTCGTTGAAATTGAAGGAATGTCCATTATCGACAGAGTGGCTCGCCAGTGCACACCTTTGTGGATGACATCTGGTGTCACTTTTATGTAATGCGATGCGGCGATTGAGAGACTGAGAACGTCGTCCCCCACGACTGATATAGATGGCCTGGGACAATTGAGACAGGAAATCGAGTAGAAAATATCTGAGAGAACGGGTAGTGAAGATTTCAATTTACTAAAAAATGCGTTTGTTTTTGAAGAAATAATATTTGGCTATCTTAACATTGGGAATAACACGCAGAATATGAACTAATTTTGAAGTGAGTCCAGGTATAAAGGGCAAAGATAGTAACGAGAGACCTATTTCTGTATGGCTGGCAGGGGGTGAGGGGGTGGGGGGGAGGAGGGGGGTAAAGGTGTAGGAGGAGGTTCTGGTAAAATGATATTGGTGAGGAAGAGCTTATCAACTTCGTCCTTGGTCTTAAGCTGGAGCTTCTTATTGTACCCATTTTCCATGAAGAGGTTTGTGAGCAATGTCTGTGCTTGAGATAGGTAATCCGGGTGAGCTGTATTCTTAGCTCTTCGGTAGAGACCCCTTTTATAACATTTACTTTCACTTTCCAATCATGGCCGGAGTTAGCAAGGATATATCTGCCTGAGGAAGTTGGTTTTCTATACCAATCAAATCTGATGACACCATCAGCATCTCTAATGACTCTTGTGTCAAGGAAAGGAACAGCATTGTTTCGACTCTTCTTCCATGGTGAACTGTAGATATTGTTCAAAAGAATTGAAAATTTGAAGAATTTCTTCTTTACCATTTTCTGGTATGGACAGAATAAAATCATCGACGTATTGAAAAAGAAAGGGAAGCCTGAAGGATAGCTTGTCAATGCAATTTTACAACAAATAGGACATGACTATTGCGGCAAGAATAGGACTTAAGTTACTGCCTATAGGGCAACCAAAGGTTTGTAAATAGAAACTTTCCTTCTATTTGAAAAATATGGATTGAAAGAAGAATTCCATAATGGCGAGAAAGAAGGGTTTACCCAATTTTGTATTGGGCGAGATTAATGCCCATTCAGAATCAATAATTTGTCTGGTTAGCTGCCATGAGATGTTGGTAAAAAGACTGACCACATCGAGAGAAATGATGATATGATTATCAGGTAACTGAAAGTTATTAATTTCTGCACTAAAGGCAAAGGAGTCCTTGATGGCATAGGTATGATAAGTGACACCAGATGTCATCCACAAAGGTGTGCACTGGCGAGCCACTCTGTCGATAACGGACATTCCTTCAATTCCAACGAACCAAAAATTCTTCATTTTCAAAAGAGAATTTCTTGAGATGTGCTATATCAACGAAAATCCCCACAACATTAATAAAAGAACTGATCTTGACGGTTTGAGCAGCATATATAGCTTTTTTCTGTCTTGTGATTCACCTACCCCACATGATATCTCTGGGTCGTCATTCTCTTCATAGTCTTTCGTCCTCAGTTTCTTATAGTTCTCTCCCGTTACTTAATTGACTTTTGGGTGCCCCCGTTTTTAGGTATTTAGTTCCATGGTTTCCCGTGAATTTCTTTATAATAACATTCCCATTTTTATTAAAATTGTTTAATATATAACGAATAAATAAATCCTCTTCACTCTTCAGCTCCTTCTCCAATCCCTCTCTTCTTTTCTCAAGATGAAAAAATCCTACTTCCTTTACGCCACTTCAATTTCCATACCGTTTAATGGGTACTTTTCCTGTCATACCAACATAACAATCTGATGACGTAGGTATCTAATTTGTATTCAACCGGTTCTTTCCTGGTTGTTCAACCTTTTTTTCCCTTTTGTTTTGAGTGATCCTTTACTTCTGTCAGACAGTTGTCCTTTGTCAAGGTCTTGTCAAACCTGTCACTTCTTTTCAGATCACAGGTGGTTAATTAATGATAAATGAGTATTTTGATTTTTCGGCGTCCAAGGTTTCTAATGGCATCCTTGCTTTAAATGCCATATTTTTAAATTAATATGTTAGTGAATAGTGGCTATATGTTTTTTTCAGTGTTGGTCTTTGTTATGACAATTGTTATTTATGGTCATTCTTGTTAGATTAATTCGCACACTGCATGTGAGTCACTTGCAACTTTTACTTCGGTACTTCTTTATAATAATAATAATAATGTATACTTCTTTATAACAACAATAAGAACTTATTAAAAATTACAAATTAAAAATTAAAAATTATATTTAACAATAAATAATTTTTCTACGCCCGACTTTCCTTATTGGTTGCTTCATTATCTCAATTTTTCAGTTTGTGCCCTGATGAAGGTCCCAACCTAGGACCGAAATATTGGCTAAATGAATATTGTGTGAACATCTGTTTGTGCCCTCTTGCCGAGTTCCCCAACTATTTTCATATATATATATATTATATATATATATATATATAAATATATATATATATATATATATATATATATATATATATATATATATATATGTATAAGATATATATATATATATATATATATATATATATATATATATATATATATATATATATAATATATATATATATCTATACATATATATATAATATATATATATATATATATATATATATATATATATATGAAAATAGTATCTCGCAAGAGGGCACAAACCAGATGTTCACACAATATTCATTTATTATATATATATATATATATATATATATATATGAATAAATATTGGGGAATCGGCAAGAGGGCATGATGATACATATTGATGTTCATACAATATTAATTTATATATATATATATATATCTATAAATATATATATATATATATATATATAATATATCTATATACATAGATCGATTTAAAGCATGTAAGTATAGCCGGTAGTCTCCAAGTGCCCGTATTTTGAGGCGCATTCCACATTTTTCGACATGCACTGCCCCGAAATTACTAGATGGAAGGCTAAAATTCGATATGTAGATTACATTTTAAATGTAAAATATTACATACAATTCTTACTATTGTAACCACAGTTTTTTACACAATGGTGAGTAGCAAAGGAGCATAAGAGACTACTCCGTTCAAAACTGATATTTTATGCCTATTTGCATGAGACTAATGTTTCCGGTGTCACAAATAGGTGGTCCTAAGTTTGTACGGTTGAACATATTAATAAACTTGTCAATTAGATAAGGTCACATATCTTGGATAAATTTAAGAATTATATTTAATTATTAAGTGGTATTTTAAATGGGTGTATAAAATAATTAGTAATGCAGACCAATATATTAAATAAGATCCAATCATATAACTATTAATTTTAATTATTTTTTAAACATTTGCAACTAGACTTGACTAGACTAGATATATATTCTTTTTTACCCCAATTTCATTTTTAAATGAGTCTATTTTAAAACACCGAAATCCCATTACTTGTGTTGGATTTTTACGCAAAAAATCTTTTATTTGAGACACGTAGCTGTGAGCTTATCCCTTTTAGTGAAGTCGCAAACGAAAATGGACTCTATTAAGGCTACCTAAAATGATAAAGAAATGATCAGCTATCAGCTATGTATGTAAATTTAATGCCATCACTTAATAAAATTTAAACAAAATAACTAATCAGCTCAAAGTGGTCACATCCCTAGGGATACTCAGCTGTTTAGTTTATTTTACTTACTTTATTGAGAGGACCACTATCCGCCAGTTAGGTGTATACTCTCAATTTTCTTGACGCCATCATGTCTAGGACTTTAAGCAGTTAGCTCAGAACTACTCTAATAGGTATTATTTTTCAGATGAAGAGCTAGCGTCGGCTTACCTTGGTCTATTTGAGCTTATAGGTCATACTGTTGAGCTTAAAACCATTGCCAGCAGAATTATGCGTTCTCTAAATGCCGCTAGAAAAAACTTAGGAGTAAACTGGATGTTGAAACAAATAAGCTCGTCCCTGTTGTTTATGAAAAGATTACATAGTTTAACAGGATTATTTTAGTTTTTTTTTTCATTGTACCGCTTTAGATACTGTAAAAAATTAGCAAAAACTTATTTTATTGCAGTTGCGTTGAATGGGATCATCATGGATGTTGAAACAAACTGCAATTTTATTATGGGGTAAACGTTACTCCTACCAATTCCCTTTTGTGGAATTTGCTTTAAGTTTCAGAGCCTAAAGTTTTATGTAGCACATTTTTTTCTATTCATTACTTGGTTAAAAAATATGTAGCCTTTATTTTTTTATATCTATTTTTTGTATATCTTTAAACAAAATTATTCTAAAGCTGGTTCAACATACTTTATGTCGTAATCATCAGCTCTGCGTTGCTAATTTTCTTTGGAATAATTAATGACTAAAGACACATTGTTATGGGCAAAATTGGTACTTGAGAAAACTCTCTTTCCTCATCAACTTTGACCAAAACATATTATTTTTTTAATAGTTATAAACTATTCTTTAATTAAATTAAATATTCAATTGCTTTTAGTCCTTAAAATTAAGCTATAAATTGGAATACCGTTTTAAGCTATTCAGATTTCTTATTTTTCCGTTTTGTTTTTAAACATTATATTTTTTATTTAATGCGAATTAAATTACCTGTTTCTTTATATGAAACATAACCTTTATTTTTGCCAAATATTTTATAGTTCTTCTTAACAATATATAAGGTAGGTAGTATATAATTTTCTTCTTATTTTCCAGTTGATGAACCGATGCGAAAACTTAATTTTCTTGTATAAATTAAATCCTATTTAGGTAATTATTGTTTATTTACACTAAAGGGAAATGTCAAATGATGGTGGTCGTACTCGAAAATATGCAATTGCACGAGGATGTTTCTACGCCCAATTTGGTTGAATTTATCTGATATTTTTTACGACCGGCGCCAGCGTAGAAGATTCGCCTGGTCTCACTGTTACCTTTGGATTCGGTGTAAATATGATATAACCCTCGAGTTTCTTTCCTTGTATAGAAGGTTGTGACATGCACGGCGTCTGAAATCACCTTTCAATTAATTTAGTCATTTTTGAGTTTTTAAAATTGCATATGGTTGGTAGACGGAAGGAAACATAATTTCCGTAGAGGGAGAGTGGTATTTAAAAGGAAAAAGACGTTTTAACGTTCTCTTTTCTGCCACAAGCTAATTCGGTTTTCAATAAAGCCTTTAAAAGGCCAACGTGTTGGTTCGTAAATACTGAATTTTCGGGCTACGGTATAATTTGTAGTTTTGATAAGATACCTGGACACCGGTATATTCGCGATTTATTTTTCTTCTCACTGATACAGAAGAACATAGGAACAACCTATCCTGTACTCGAGGTGAGTAGCCATTTTATGTTTTTTTTTTTTTTTCGTTGTATCAGTTGAAAATTTTTTGAGCTTGGTCGTTGCGATCAGGATATATACTGAACTAAAGTATCCCAAACAAGGATGCATGTTGCTCCAGGGTTTTTCTTGTGTGTGTATTTCTGATTTTGCTATTGAAATTTTGGTATTGTTCGTCTCACGTTCGAGCAGCATGTCCCAGTCCAAAAAAAGGGTCTTACTATGTGCTGAATACAACAGAGGGCCACCAGTTCTTGATTTTTGAAATACCGGCTATTGGGTAGGACCTTAATTTTGTTCCAGTCACCGGCTCGGTATAGCTACACATACAGTTAGTATCCATCTTAGTAGAACTGGAAAGTAACAGACAAGTTTTAAATTGTAAAATTTACTATTTCCGATCTCCAAAGCTACGAACCATAAGGGAAAACTTAAGGCCTATATACAATGAGCCAAATAATCAGTGGTTCGGAGCCTTTGAAGATCTATCACTTCGATATTGTAGTGTGTTCATTTGTTGCGGATAAAACTTAGTATTGAGAACATTACCTACTGTGAGCACGACGTAGCGCATTTGGGTAAAGTCTAGTTCTTGATCAAACAATATCAAGATCTATGAGTATACATTTTTTTATATGATAGTAACATTCGTGTAATCAGGAAATTTCACCTACTGCTCAATCAATTTTCCTGGTAAGTGAGTTTTAATTTTGTTGGTGATCAAATTTTACGAGTCATAGTCTTTTTTTCATATCGAGAGTAAGGGAATCAATAGTTCATCTCGATTTTTCTTTTCTATTCTATTAGGTAGGCTAGGTAACTATGGTACAGCAGATTGGATTTGGAATCAGGCCAGCTTCGTGTAAAATAAAATTTGGTGGTACCCTTTCGGATTTTAACTGTGTCTAGATCAAGCTGGTTGGGAAAAAGGTCAAACCTATCCTGAGTTAGAGCTAGTAGACTTTGGCCTATAGGCATTGGGGTATGATATCCTATAAAACCTATCGAAGCGACAGGGCGGTTGACTGTGCTGTTTTGGATTTTGGCTAGTTATGTGCCTTGTGAAGAGTCTAAACGAGGAGGCCAAGCCCAGTGAGTGGTCCACAAACGAGGGAGTTTGTGAGCAAATTAGCCAAACGTTATAGTTTAGTAATCTAAATTTTGAATAGAATTACAGCACAGTACGGTAGTAGTAATATGCTATTATATTATGTTGTACCTCTTTCCCATAAATAAAATTATAATATAAATTACAGCTCAAGTAAAAATTGCTTGTAATAAATCTGACGCACCAACAGGAAATAAATATAATATTGATAACAACATTATTATAAATAAACAAAACTGGAGTATGAAAGTTTCCATTTCGTTTATGCACAGACTATAAATGTTACACACATCCATATGTCACATTAGTAAGATATTCATTTTCTTGGCCAAAAATTGGTTGATTTAGTGCTTTAAGCAGGTTAAAGACAGACAGTAAAATGCTAGGAGAAGAAAATAAATCACTTATTCATTTTCTTGGCCAAAAGTTGGTTGATTTAGTGCTTTAAGCAGGTTAAAGACAGACAGTAAAATGCTAGGAGAAGAAAATAAATCACTAACAGCACACATTATTTCTTATCTGTCAGCTGTGATCTATGACATCTGAAAAATTCCGATATATACCGAAAGTTGTTATTAGTTGTGGTAAGAGAAAAAACAAAATCATTCTGTAAGGTCGTAAATTGGTTTGGGTCTACCCCATTTTGATAGTCAGCAATGATACCGTGGTATATATGTTAGATGCTAAGAGTTTCTCTTAACGAGGCTACGTTAAATTTTATGAGGACTTTATTTTTTTCTCTCTAAATAAAAAGCGCAAGGCAAAAGTATCACAAATCACAAAATTAAAAAGAAAATATTGAAAATGATGAAGAGTAGGGATAATAAAAACGTTAACATAGATGAAGCTAACAACTAAATATAACTGATAGGTAACACAAAATTATGAGTAAAAAAGAGAAGAAAATACTGAAAACTGTTAACAACCATTATTAAGTATTAAACTATTAAAACAAGTTATTATTCCGTAGAGATAAAATGACAGTAATAATGTTTTTTCAATGCTTTGCATAATTTCTTCTTTATCGTTAAATATTTTAACTTATTAACGAGCTCCTTAACTTTTTTTTACCTACTTTTTATATATAATAACACAGTTGTCATGACTTGGACCATCCCTTTTGTAATAGTTCATTTTTGTGAAACTCTTCGCTTACTAAAAGACTCAATAAGAACAAATAAATTTAGATACTAAAACATGTTGTATGGCAATGTCAAAGTCATACAAAAGCCATAACTGTATTAAAAACTCTTACAAAGGGGCATATTCCAGTCAGGGATGAATCCAACCATCTGTTGAGAGACTTGATGTCCTTTTTTTTAGTCGCTGAACTTTAAATATTTATTATTTATCTATTCTATACCCGAAGTCTCACCTTTATGGAAGTTCCGAACGACGAGCAAAAGTATAGTACTCTTACATATAAATCGATAGATGAATTTCAGAAATTAATTTTATCTGAATTGAGATTATGGGATCAAAAATGGAAAACTTTCATAAATAATGGACATGAAAATAAAATTCCTAATACTGTGATAGATTTATTTAACCAACGCGATCAAGATATATTTCCGTCTCTCCATTTTTCATTTTAGCGCTGCAAGTGCTGAAAGAGCATTTTAAACTTTAAGAAGGGTTAAATTATGGATGCATTCAATTATGACGAAAGACAGGTTATTAGAATTATCTCTTTTAAATGTACATAACAACATTCCATTAGATGTAGATAAAATTATAGATCGATACGCTGCATTACGGAAAAATAGAGTTGATTTTGTTGCCCTATAATCGTCGATTGACTGAACTTTTTTTTTATTATTATTGATTATACGTGTTTCTTACACAAAAATTTTTAAAAATTCTAAATTCCCAAGTATGATTTTTAACAAATTCAAAAATAATTTGATTAACAAACCTATGTTTATTGTTGTGAGTTTATGTATAGAAAAATAAGCTCGTTGGCACTTATTGTTTTTAAAATTATGTGTCAATCAATTATTTTCTCTTGACTGCATAGATCGTTTTCTCCTTTGACAGAGAGCCATCTGTGATTATTCAGTAAATACACTTTCTAATTCAATAACTCTGTTTTTATAAATATCATAAATTATGAGAGGACCCCTTCCTTTCTTCTTGCTGAAATCCGATGCATTCTTTCAATTGGTTTTTTTGCCTGATGATGATTCTTCCTGTGTTTCCTAGGTCCTGAAGATGATGTACGAATTGGCATCGAAAGGTCGATTTTAGAATAAAACTACAGTCACGGAGAACTTTGAGACCTTTTTGTTCACTCTGTAATTCCCTAAGTGAAAAAAACCTCTTGGTTGTTACCAGTAAGCCTTCTTCTTCTACATATATATATATATATATATATATATATATATATATATATATATATATATATATATATATATATACATACATATATATATATATATATATATATATATATATATATATATATATATATATATATATACATATATATATATATATATATATATATATATATATATATATACATATATATATATATTTGTAACATTCATTTTTTCCTAGATTTTAAGACCATGTAATGTTACTGATTTTTCCATTTCAAATTGTACTTATTTTCATTTTTGTATCGAACGGTATATATTAAACAGAGATCCCCAAGACGTTCGGTATATATTGTGTTGTGCGGGTTCCTGACCGAACCTCTCGCTACGCCGCGATTGGTGAAATGTTTGATCCGCAGTTTTGATTGGAGCGTCGTGATATTACAGGCAAAAGTCGCACGATTATTTAAGGCTCCGCAGAGCTTGAATCGAGGGCTGTTTTCCATCTAGCCGCAGCCAGGCAGTACCGTCTAGCCGAGAGGCTATTTTCCATCTAGCCGAACTAGGCTAATTTTCATCAGAGGCCGCTAAGTAAAAGCACCAGTGTCTTAACTAAAAGCCGTAGTGGGCTTTCTAAGTGTTTGCTAAGAAAAAGTGTGAAATCGGGCGTAGTCCATCAAAACAGGAATAAGAACAGTAAGTCAACAAAACTTCCTTCAATAGACTTATCCCGGAGTAGTGCCTTAACTACAATTTAAAACAGACTACAAAGTGAAGTGTAAAGCACGACTTTTCGTCTTCGGGGGTTATAATAGTTTAAAATCTAAATGTAACAACTACTAGATAGGCTAGAATTTTTTTATAAAACTGCAAAGGTTAGAACTTTTTATTTTTTAAAATCATGAATAAATTTTCTTTTTGTTGATTAAAGCTAGTGTCTCACTGAATACCTATTTCTCTTTTCAGGATAAGAAAAGTCGTACTAGTATAATTCTTTTTAGTAATATCCGTAAAACACTTCAGTATTTTTTCATTTTTTTTTAACTGAAGTTAGATCCTTTCTATTTTAAAATGAATGGTGCCCAAAAAATCTGTACGGCTGAAGTTTTTTAAAAAAAATAGAAAATAAATTCCAAAAAGACGTAAGACAATTATCTCTTACCCATATCTCTCTACCAAGGAAAACTGAGCTAGTGTTTCTTTAATTTCTTTAGTTCCTTTAAAATCAGGTTTCACTCAATTCATTATCAGAAAATAAAGCGGGTAAGTTCCAATGTTACAAAATTGCGCTCAAGCGTGGGACAAACAACTTCTCACAGGGTACAAAAAAAGATGCCTCAAACTGAGAACACTTTATCACAGCTTACATAATGACGCAGTGTACGTGGGGCGCAATTAAACACCTTTTCATAGGATACAAAATTACGCCCAAGCTTGGGGCAACATTTTTTCACACGGTACAATATATATATATATATATATATATATATATATATATATATATATATATATATATATATATATATATATATATATATATATATATATATATATATATATATATATATATATATATATATATATATAGGCGACATCCGTGACCAGAACCGAAAGAGACGCACACAAACGTGTAATGGCTCAAAATTGTTGTTAAAGTATCTACTTTTTACATTAAAACACAAATAACGTTACAAAAAATTTTGGGGGGTTTCCGAAGGTCCTAAATTCATTTCTGCTTTTAGTTTTTGATTTCGTACCCTTAGTAGGGTGACTAATTATCAGAATTTTTATGCTTCTAATTATATTTTTGAGAGTAGTTTTCAAATTCGTATCCCTTAGGGAAGTGAAAAATATGGGTTGGCGTGAAATATTGACATAATTATGTTTTGTTATGCCTGGAATTAAAAATGTGTTATCATGGGTTTTTAAGGACGCATACTAGACTATGTAACCTAAAGTTTCTGTTTTATTAGCTCTAGTATGTTTGATTAAGGCACTTCAAGTTGTTTTTCTGTGGTGTAAGCAAAAATTTTGAGCCATTACACATTTCTGTGCATCTTTCAGTTCTGGTCATACGGGTGTCTCCATTGACGTGAAACGTCCCATATATATATATATATATATATATATATATATATATATATATATATATATATATATATATATATATATATATATATATATATATATATATATATATATATATATATATATATATATATATATATATATATATATATATATATATATATATATATATATATATATATATATATATACATTTATATTTATATATATATATATATATATATATATATATATATATATATATATATATGTTATATCCAGACATATATCTCCTACAGGCTAACAAGGACGGTTATACCGTGGTAATGGATAAAACTGAATATATTGCCAAGACTGAGTTATTATTAAGCGATTCATCAACATACACACAATTAAGTACAGATTCAACCACAACAATGACCTTCTCTTTTGTAAACATGATAGATGGGTTGTGATTACCACAAGGTCATGTGTTGATATCGTTGGACGTTGTCTCCTTATTTACCAACATTCCTGTTGATCTGGTTTTAAAATCCTGGAAGACAAGTGGTTGTTGATTGAAGCGCACACTGCGTTGTCAAATATCAATTTCATAAGATTCATTTTTGAACACACATATTTCGGGTTCAACAATGGATTTTATAAACAAATATTTGGAACCCCAGTGGGATCTCTCATAAGTCCCGTGTTAACCAATACTGTTTTAGATCAGTTGCTTGATGTGGTATTGACACAACTTCAGTTTGATATCTCATTCATTTATAAATACGTGGACGATATCATTTGTACGGTACCTGCGAATTGTACTAAAAAAATGTTGGATACTTTTAACCCTTTCAACAGTCATTTGTAATTTACCATCGAGCATGAGAATAATGATAGCATCCCTTTTTTGGATATACAGGTCATTAGAACTGATGATAATGTGTTAATTTTGAATTAGTATCAGAAACGAACAGCTTCCAACAGATTTATTAATTATTTTTCAAATCACCCTATGAACCAAAATTATAATAGCGTGATAGCAATGAAGAATAGAATAACACATATTAGCCACGAGAGTTACCTGCCTGCCAATCTAACCAAATTATATTATTTTTTTTCCAACAATGGGTATTCAAAACACATTTTGAAAAAACTCATTTACTATTCTAACAATTTTGATGACCCTACAGAGGAAACTCACAAGGTTATCAGATATAAAAAGTTACCGTTTGTGCACGGATTGACAGATTCAGTGGTTTCCATCTTCAAAGATTTCCCACACATTAAAATAGTTAAATATAACAGTCTCAGTAGCCGTACCTTTTTTACCCAACTCAAGCAGAAACCCCCTCTACTTTATAACACCAATGTAGTTTACAAGTTGTCCTGTTTGAATTGTGTTTCATGTTATATCGGACAGACATCACAGTGGATAAAACAAAGAATAACACAACACAAAAGTGATTGTCGAATAAATAAGAGGTCATGTGCCTTAGTTGATCATATTTTAAAAATGGGACATCAGTTCGATTTTGCCAATGTGGAAGTTTTGGAGATAAAAAAACTCCCCCCTTTTTGCTATCAAAGTACAACCGATAAATCTACATTTATTTATTATATATATATATATATATATATATATATATATATATATATATATATATATATATATATATATATGTATATATATATATATATATATATATATATATATATATATATATATATATATATATATATATATCTATATATATATATATATATATATATATATATATATATATATATATATATATATATATACAACGTGGCATAGAAGTGAGTAAGAAGTGTGTTTGCTTTCACCTACAAAAATTTCTGAAAATACACGTCAGCAGTGCATAAGTGAGTTTGGGTGGAATATCTGAACAGTGCGAAGGAGGGAAGACACAATAAATAAGAATTTGTGAGTAAACAGATATAAAAAAAGGGCTTAGAACATTTACTATAGGAGGTTAACTGATCGACGAAAGTATCGAGCCCGCACGCGGCGAAAACCACGGCGTTGCCGGACTGCCGTAGAAGTATAAAGAGACAAATGAATATCGATCTGACAAGTAAGGGACTTCTGAAGAGTGGATCTGAGTAACTTGCTTAACGCGGAACGATATAAATAAAAATGAGTATTAAAGGGGAATATACAACAGACGGGGGAAAACGAAAAAAAATCGAGCGGAGGCCTTGCTGAAACGTTTGGAAAGAGTACTAAAACAAGAAGATCTCCGGACAGAAGAAATAAAAATGAAGATAAAATGGAATTGTTGATAGAAGTGATCCGGGAAATAAAAAGTGATATGAAGGAATTCAAACAAGAACAAAAGAAATACGAGAAAGAAATTATGGAGGTTAAAAAGGAAAATTTAAGGCTAACAGAAGAAAATAAGGAATTAAAGGAGAACATGCAACGTATGAATGTAAAGCTGGAGAACATAGAGAGAGAAAAGAGAAGGAACAATATAGTCATACAAGGCCTGACAGTCAATACCAATGACGAAGTTATATTAAAGAAAGATATTAAAACATTCATTAAGAAATATATGGGAATGGAAGTAAGAGTTAAAAGCGCAAGAAAAATGGGGGAAAAACTTATTTGCTAGAATTAGAAGATGGAAGAGATAAACGAATAGTGATGGAAAATAAAAATAAGCTGAAGGAAGTAAAGGAACAGAAGACATACATCAATGACGATATGTCGCCAGAACAAAGACTAATACAGAAAAAAATTAGAATGCAAGCCAAACAGGAGGAAAGAAATGGGAAGAGAGTTAAGGTGGGGTTTGGAAGAATGATGATAGATGGAGAAAGATGGAACTGGAATATGGAGAGGGACATGCTTGAAAAGTGTAAAAAGAAAGAAAATCAAAAAAACCAATAGAAATTAGGAGGACAGACCAAGAAAATATGATGACGAAAACCGCAACGAAAAGGGACAAGGGAATGGGAAAGGAGGGAGAAAAGGAACAAGAACTTAATATGGTAGAGAGAAGAGAAAGAACAATAGAAACTTGGAAACTGGGCACATGGAACGTAAGAGGACTGAATGGGAAGGAGGTGGAATTGATAGATGAGTTTGAAGGGACGGGCTTGGAAATATTGACAATTAGCGAAACAAAGAGAAGGGGACAGGAAAGAATAGGTTTAAATAATGAACATACATTGATATACAAAGGAGCAAAAGAAAATATGTGAAAAACGTAAGAATAAGAAGAGAAGACGGAATATACAGTTATCATTACTTACTAGTAGGAATAATCAAAGAAAGGTTTCCTAAAGATGAAAGCCCAACAATAAGAAAATACAAATTAATAAGGACATATAAATTAAGAAATGAAGAAAATATGATCAAATTCGAAAAAGGATACAGACATATAAAATATGCAAGTTTGGAAGAAAAGTGGAGTATCTTCAAGAATTTAATCCTGGGCTGGGCTACCAGAGTATGCGGAGTGTGCAACGCAAACAACAGACAGCTTGGTGGAATGGTGATATACGTACAAGAAGAAATTATTGCGAAGAAGAAAGAATGGAAAAAATATCTCAAAACAAGAACACCTGAACAATATGAATTATATAAAGGAAAAACCGGTCAAGTGCAAGTTGAACTTGCACAATTAGTGTTCCGTACGTTGATTGTTTTTAAAATAAAAATTTTTGTTAGGATGGTATAAAATGATCAGTGACTTCACAAAACACACCCCCAAATGAGTTTTCAACCAAAGTTTGTTTCCAATCTTTACTGAAAACTGGTGACCTCGAATTTTTTTTTATATACCAAATAAATTATTAAAGGTAATGCACTCGTGATAATTTTCGTTCAATCTATACCCCGTGGAGAATATTCCAGAATTTTTTTCAAAATTTTTTGATCAGTACTTTTCGAGATAAGGTAGGGGTCAGCGATTTTTTAAAAGTAATACGAAGAAAAGTGTGCGCAAGTATTACATTACATATGTATTTTTTTACTCATGTTTTTACAAGCTTTCATTTGACACCACACTCGATGACCTAGTAAAAAAAAATTTTTTTCATTTCTGATTTCACCCCTCAAAACGAACCCCTTAAGTCAAAATATTTATGTTACGGTGGTATAAAATGATCAATAACTTCACAAAACACACCCCAAATGAGTTTTTTTTCAACAAAGTTTGTTTCCAATCTTTACTGAAATCGGATGTCCTTGAAATTTTTGTTTTTTATATACCATATAATTATTAAAGGTAATGCACTCGTGATAATTTTCGTTCAATACTACACCCCGTGGAGAATATTCCAGAATTTTTTTTTTTGAAATTTTTTGATAAGTACTTTCGAGATAAGGCCCGGGACAGCGATTTTTCGCGAATTTTTAAAAATAATACAAAGAAAAGTGCGCGCAAGTATAATATTATATATATATTTTTTACTCGTGTTTTCACAAGCTTTCATTTGACACCACACTTGATGACCTAGTAAAAAAATTTTTTTTTTCACTTCCGACTTCATCCCCCAAAATTAACCCCTTAAGTCAAAATTTAATTCTCAAAACTACATGGCTCTGATGAGGCCATCAATTCCTATATTGTTACCAAATTTCACCTTTCTATGTCAAATAGTTTCGGAGAAAAATCGGGTTGTGACAGACAGACAGACAGACAGACAGACAGACAGACAGACAGACAGACAGACAGACAGACAGACAGACAGACAGACAGACCAGACAGACAGACACCGAAGTGATCTTATAAGTGTTCCGTACGGAACACTAAAAATGAAAAGGGTTGGCAAGAAAAGCAAAGGAACAGTCATGGAAAGAATTCGGAGATAAAATGGAAGAAAATAGTAAAGAAGATCAAAAGCTATTCTACAGAGTTCTTAAATCATTCAGGAAGGACCAACCTATAACCGAATTATATGTAAAAAACCAAAACAAAGAAATCCTAACAACAGAGAAAGCAATAATGGAAAGATCTAAAGAATACTTTGAAGAACTACTGGGGGGTAATGAAGAAAAAGATAATGCAAATTATGAAGAATTGGAACAGCAAAATATGGAAGAAATAGAAGATAGGGAACAAATAGAATGGAAAGAGTTGGAGGAAGTTATAAGAAAATTGAAAAATGGAAAAGTCTCAGGCAGCGATAAGATAATGTCTGAAATGATTAAATACATGGGGAGGAAAGGAAAAACAATATTGTTAGAAATAATTAATAGTGCATGGGAGGACGAAAACTTTCCAGCCGTATGAGGAATATCGTTTATTACACCAATCTATAAAAAGGGAGAATACAAGGATTGCAATAATTACAGAGGAATTACTATACTGAGCACAACTGTCAAAATTTATGAGGGCATTATTAATAATAGGATAAAGAAAGTAATAGAACCACAATTATCGGAATCGAAAAGTGGATTTAGACCAGCAAGAAGTACACAAGATTACATATTTACACTGAAACAGGTTATCGAAAAAAGATCAAAACAAAATAAAATTCTAAACCTTGCTTTCATAGACTTAAAAAAAGCATTTGACAGTGTACCAAGAAATAAAGTGTGGAAAACCCTAGAAAACAAAGGAATAAGCAAAAAGACAATAAGAATAATAAATGGAATATACAGCAACAATGTGCAGTATGTAATAAAAAACAACATGAAGTCGGAGGGATTCACAACACAGGAAGGTTTGAGGCAAAGAGGAAGCTTGAGCCTAACATTATACATGGATGAAATAATCAAGAAATGCGAAATAAAAGTGAAAAGAATGACAGTAGATACTGGAAGCTGAAAAGAATAGAAGTATCTGAAGCGACTTTTGCTGATGATATTGTGCTGGTGGCGGAAAATGAGAGACAATTACAAGGAAACCTCGATATTTGGAATAAAGCGTTTAAGGAAGAAGGTATGAAAATTAATATAGATAAAACAAAAGTAATGACAATGGAAAACCAACAAGCAAACATTTACATAGAAGTGGAACAATATAAGTACCTGGAAGTGATAATGGATGAAACTGGAAAACAAGACAAAGAAATTGATGAAAAAATAGAAAAACGAACAAACTTTACTATGCAATAAATAATAAATTCATTAGAAAGAAAGAGGTGACGAAACAATCAAAAATAAAAGTGTCCAAGGCAATTTTTTAGGGCAATTCTGACAGACAGGCAGAAAAACAAGATACAAGCAGTACCCCCCCCCCCCCCAAACCCCACCCCCCCCCCCCCTCTCGAAATACCTGAGAGCAGTACAAGGAGTTACTTAGAAGGACAGAATAAGGAATACAGAAATAAGGAGAAGGCAGAGAGTACAAGCAATTATGGAATATATACAACAAAGACAGCTGGGATGGTGGGGACATATACAGAGAATGAAGGATGATAGACAGGTGAAACAAGTGTATGAAGCCCGAATACAGGGAAAACAGAAGCGAGGAAGACCTAGACAAATCTGGAATGGGAGTATTGGAAGTATACTTGAGGAGAAGGGAAAATCCTGGAAAGAAGCAGTGGAAATGGCAAAGAATAGAGAAGATGGAAGAAGAAGTTTATATGTGGAGATGGAGAGGGAAAAAAAAGGAGAATGTATAACTGCCCTACACCATATGGTGGAAGGGATATACGATTATATATATATATATATATATATATATATATATATATATATATATATATATATATATATATATATATATATATATGACTGTATATACTTCTATATACTTATATATACATATATATAAATGAATATAATAATTTCAATTTAGGGTACTGAAACCGTGAACAATCAGGAAAATATTTGAAGAAAGAAGACTTAACCACATGAGAATCAAAAAAAGTTTCTCGGTGCTGCACTTTAGTAACTAAGCGACGGCGCAAGCTTATCTTGAACTACAACTGGTAGTTCCTTTTGTCGCTTCATCCACCTCAGTCAAAAACTATTCTCAATTCCCTTAACGTCACATGGATTGGCATAGTCTCTAATTAAGTTCAACCTTAGAATCTCCACTTTTACTATTTCCTCCATTCGTGGGTCTTTCCGATATATTTTAAGGAATACGTGAACCATACAAATAAGTTTTTTTTAATGGAAGAAAATAATGTCCATTCTAGGTATCGATACCAGGAAAAATTAGGAAAACATTTAAAGGTAACAACATCAGAATAAGAGAACTAAAATGTTTCTCAGTGTTGGTGCAATTCTAATCCACAATTTCAGGGTGTCCCATCCCCCTGCACTTTACTAACTAAATCACAGTATTAGTGTATTTTGACTAGTTAGTCGGAGACTTGTTTTGTCGTTTTCCCCACCTAAGTAACCCTCTTGTAGTTTTTAGGTTAACAAATTAGTAAAATGATTTCCTCGATTCATCAGATATATAAAGGGGCACGTCGTTTTCATTTGTTCCGTTGTCTCACGTTTTCATTCTTAGCTTCCTTACATTTTTACGTCTAAAAACATGTGAAAGAGTTGATCTGGGAAATTCCACGAACACTCCTGCAGAGTTAAGAGGCAAAATAATTGATGCAGCGGCGCAGATGACAACGACGAGACTTTGAGATTGATACGATCGGATGTGAGGAAGAAAGTACTCATGCGTCTTGAATATTTGGGATATCGTTCTGAACAAAATTCGTAAGTAATAAATATTTTATTAGCCTAATATTTTTGTTTCATTTAGTGGGCTATCACGGACATTCCTAAATATTCTACGGCCGTTCATATATCCCAGAGAGTGGGTTCCATCTATAAAATAGCTACTAGGTATGGTTTTACTATTGCATACATCATAAATGTGCTTGTCTAGTATAAAAACAGGAAACACTAGGTCCCTTAAACATTAAACAGAACCAGTATCATACTATTCTTGTGATGCCTATTCGTTTCGGATGTTGGCTCTTTTAAGTTTGTTGACTGCCACTCTAAAAAGTTGTTTAGTGGTTAACGAGTACCACCTCCGTAAATTAGTATCATAACAAGCTAGGGAATAAAACAAACAAATTCCAAATAAAATAACGCGTGGATATATTTCCATAGAGTATTTAAACCTGCAACTTGGTCTATTACTTGTTTGTATATATAAAGTATAAAAAAATTAAAGCCGAACTTTCACAAAAAATAGGAGATATATTACATGTCATTAAACTATTAAGTGAAAAGATAACTTTGATCTTGATAGGTTTTTTTTTATAAGAAAAATCATTACGTTTACTTAAATTGTAGAACCTTCCCCCAAGAAATTTATTAGTTTTGTTACTGCCTTATGATCTTAATATAAAAATTACGTGAGCAGCGCCAAGACAGAAACACAATTACTTAATTAAAGAAAACGTAATGTTATTGTTTTCATAAATTAGAAAGTTTTTAGATAGATAGAAAATTCATGCCTTTGTACATTCCTTCTGTCGGCATTGGTGAGGCAGCCCTTCTGAACTCAACATCTCTTTTACACTAGACTCTTTCTACAAATATTTACGGTACAATTCTTTCACTACCCGTGATTTGTCAAAACTGAGCAGTGGAGGATTGAAAATTAACAGGTGAAGTGAAGTTTGGTAAAATGTTAACAATGAATTAGGGAAAAAATCGGTACACCAAAACCTGTGTCAAAACGAAACTGTTAGTTAACAAAACTGGTAGATACAACTTGTGCAAAAGCTGAACTAGCGGTAAATTCGTAATCAAAAAATTGACCATTGGACCCTGGAGAGGAAAAAAGAAGAAAGAACTTAGAAGTAAAGAAAGAACATTGTACCCCCTTCAAAAATATCAGGATTTTCAAATAATTTTATCTTATCAACCTTGCAGTCTGTGGTCAAAGGTAACTTAAAATAATGTGACTACAAATGGCACCATACCGTATACTGAGTAATACCGTGTATGTAAAAAAGAAACAATCTTTAGTACTGGCAATTCGGCCACCGAGCGAACCGAAAGGAAAATGAAACTTTCGAAAAGAGAAGTAGGAACTTACCTAATGGTAAGTTTCTATGCAAAACTACAGAAGAATATACTTTTAGGGTATGCCACCTAAAAAATAACAAGTGAAGAAGCCAGACCAGATATACGTTTACGAGGGTACCAGAGTACCACTGAAAGTAGAGCAGAAATAGAAAATTAGACAGAAGCAAAATGTCGATATTTAAACAGATCCACTGAACCTGTGTTGAACTGCCAAAAAAAAATATTACGCCCTACTAAGTAATATAAAAAATACAAGGAAATTCTAAAGAAAAATACATGCGAGAGAGCAAAATGAGTTTTTATGATGTAGGAATACTACGTTGGAGATCTGATCAAGTAAGAAGTGAACTTCCTGTTGCCAAACTTCTATTTTATTCTGGCAAAACTCTGTAGTGTGCGCAAAATAAATGTATTGTAAAAAGTAAACGCTACAACTTTCAACTAATTTCTGTGCTTGTCGAATCAGAACGAGAACCCCTGTAGCTGTTACTTAGAGATGAAACTACAACAGATACCTGCATCTCTGCTATAAAAGCTTTAAAAGTAACTAAAGGATTTTTTCTTACCATCTAGCTCTCTCCATCGCTGATAAAACAAAAATGATTTTAATAATTTTTATGCTTAGTGTTTTATAAAATTTTTACAGTATCTCACTTTAATCGACGTAGAAGCTGAAATTTAAAAATTTAAATTAAGTTGTTTGTGATAACTTTAAACAATTAGACATTTTTAAACATTTTATTTTATATAAGGCATTATTAAAATTTTAGGTCTAAATATTAAAAACATCGATAAATCATGGTTCCTGAGATTTAACTGCGACAATTTATTTTTCCTAGGATTTCCTAACTAACAAAAACCGTGAAAGCTACCGTTCCATTAAAAATATTGTATCTAATGAGAAAAAAGAAAAATGATTGACTTACCAAAGTGGTTTTTTCTATAATAAAACAAGCAATCATTTGCACAGAGGGATATTCCCTAATATACTATTGTTAACTACATAACACAATAATTAAACAGAAAAATATAAAAAAGCCAAAATGGCTGGCCTTGATACTCTCTGCTAATCCCGTAAACCAGTAAATTCACAAAAAATTATCAATTTTTGGCGGCAAAGGTGGAGTGTGATAGACCGATATAACTTTTGTGTAGTGGAGAAGGATAGAAGGTATTGATTCGTTTCGATCTGAGATATGCTTTTAGTTTAAAACTTAGTTACATAGCAAATAGTGAAGTGAATAAAGATGGAAATAGTAGTTGAGTGTGCAGATTTTTTATTTTAATAGCGCATGTGTCAGCCTGCATACGGGGGATAACAGAAAGAAACAATGCATTACAGTCTTCGGAAAAATAAAAATAAAAATATATGTATAATCGATAATATAATGTAATAGAGTGATTGGAAGGAAAAAACATTTTGTCTATGTGTTATTCGTCTGGTGCAGGACGATCAATTAGTGATTGGTATTTTTCTAATTATAATTTGAGGATGTAACTGTATATGGAACTGAGTCCCTGGGTGTCACTCTTTTTATTCATGGTGTAGGGTTCCCGGTTAATATGGACCATTTCTAAGAAAATTCGTTTGTAGTAAGAATCAGAGCGATCCAGGACCTCAGTCTCACCCCAGTTCATCTGATGGTCATTGTTAGTGACATGTTGTGCTAAAGCACAAGATTGTACATTACGTCTGCAGTCACTTTTGTGTGATGTAATCCTACCCTTCAGATTTCTGGAGGTTTGACCTATGTACTTATTACAATTTGAACAAGGTATTTTGTAAATTACGTTCCAATTTTCATTTTTTAGAAGAGGAGTCTTTGTTTTGGTGTACAGTTTAGAGACAGTTTTGATTTGTCTTTTAGCAATTTTGAAATCAAACGGTTTGAAAATATTAATTAATCTATCAGTAAAATTATCAATATAAGGAAGAGAGAAATAAAAGTTTTGATTATTTAATTGAGTCGAGGAATGGCTCATATGAATATATATATATATATATATATATATATATATATATATATAATATATATATATATATATAAATAAAGAGAGAGAAAGCAAAAGTTGCCATATCTAACAAAATCCTAAGTTATGAAACTAGTTGGGGAACTCGGCAAAAAGGGGCATCAACAGATGTTCATACTATATTCATTTAGCCAATATTTCGGTCCTAGGTTGGGACCTTCATCAGGGCACAAACTAAAAAAGAGATAACGGAGCAACCAATAAAGAAATTCAGGCATGAAGAATTGGTATTGTTGAGTCCAATTTTTAATTATTAATTTCCAATTTGTAATTTTTAATTTCAATCTTATAATTATTGATAAAAATTGATAAAAACTATTGCAATTTAAAAGCAATATTGTTCTAAAAAATCATAAATTATTATTATTATTATTATTATGGAGAAATGTCAAAAACAAAATGCAAGTGACTCACATGTAGCATGCAATTTAATCTAACAAGAATGACCATAAATAACAATTGCCATAACAACGACCAACACTGAAATAAAACAGCCACTATTCACTAACATATTAATATAAAAACATGGCATTTACAGCAAGGATGGCATTAAAAATATTGGATGCTGAAAAATCAAAATTAATTAACCACCTGCCATCTAAAAGAAAAGTGACAATTTTGACAGGGCGCTGACAAAGGACGACCACCTGACAGATGTAAGGGATCACTCAAAATGAATAAAAGGAAAAGGTTAAACAACCAGGAAATAACCGGTTTAGTACAAATTAGGTACAACGTCATATAGTGAAATTTTGGTATGAAGGGAAAAGGTATCCAATGGGAACGCAAATTTTTCGCCGGTATGGAAATTAAGTGACATAGGGAGGAAATGATTGTTCTTCATCTAGGGGGAGAATAGAAATACAGGAAAAGAAGGTGGCAAGTGGAAAGGGTTTTTCATTAATTGGGAACATACTAAGCAATTTTATTATTATTATTACAAAAAGTTCTTCTTTCTCACATTTGATCAATGTGGTTCCATGTTTGGCTGACGGGCCAAAACCAAGTCAGCACAAACGCTATTACTATTCCGTATTAAGGAATGACTGACAATGTTACATGTTTTCAAAATCACTGACTTCTGAATGTTTCTGTGTATGTCTGTGTTGAGTCCCAATTGCACTAAATGTGGTGTGAATGTTATTGGTGTAAGGCCTGTGGCTGATATAATGAGGGGGACAATGATGACTTTTTCCTGTCTCCATAGCCTTTTTATTTCCGTTGCAAGGTCTGTGTATTTGGAAATTTTTTCTGTGTATTTCGCTTGGATGTTTGTGTCGTTGGGGACAGCTATGTCAATCAGATAGGTGACTTTTCCTTTTTTGCACTGAAAAGTAATATCGGGTCTATTGGCGGAGACTGTTTTATCTGTATGGATACCGATATCCCAGTAGAGCTTGTAATCTTCATTTTCAAGTATGGATGTTGGGGTGTATTTGTAGTAGGGATCTGTGTTTTCTATGAGTCTGTATGTTGTGGCTAGTGCTTGGTGAACCACTTTGGCAGCTGAATCATGCCTGGCTGTGTACTCCGTTCCGGCCAATATTTTACATCCGCTCGTTATGTGTTCGATCGTTTCTTTCTGCTGGTGGCATTTCCTACATCTATCCTCTGCAATAGTCGGGTGTTTGATGATATACTTTTGGTAGTTTCTGGTTAATATGACTTTATCCTGGATGGCAAGTAAGAAGCCTTCAGTCTCAGGGAATAGCTGCCCATCCCGTAACCAGGTGTATGATTGTTTTTTATTACGTGGTCTTGTTCTATGTGGTATCTGTGTTTTCCGTGGAGTGTTTTCTCTGACCACGTTTTCATCTTTTCCTGTTGTAATTGGGTGTGACTGTGTGTGCCTGCTGAGTGGTCTGCCCGGGCTAAGTCGAGAGGTGTGCAGTTTTTGTCTGCTTTCACTGTCGCTGTGTGGAGGCTGGTTTGCTTGCTGTGAAAGAATTTCCTAAGTGTTTGTATTTGTTTTGTGTGTAATGATCTGATGTCTATAATTCCTCTTCCTCCTGCCTTCCTTTCGATGGTAAGTCTTTCTTTGCATGCGTTGGGGTGTAACATTTTCCTGTATTTGGTGAATTGAGATCGTATAAGGATGTGAATATTTTCTGTCTGTTTGTGACCATTTGATGATACCAAATGAATATGTGAGTATAGGTATAGCGAACGTGTTGATGGCTTTAGTGAGATTCTTAGAGTTGAGTTTTGTTTGCAAAAGTTTCGTCAGTCTGTTTTTGAATTCGGTTCTGAGCTCTGTTTTGATGTGAGTGTGGGTTGAGTTTGGTGCTTTGTTGGAAGCCTAGATATTTGTATGTTTCTTTATCGAACATGTTATCGAGCGTTTCATTGTTGATGGTTTCTGTCTCATGGTGCCACTTCCATTGGCCTTTGTTGATGTGGAGCACTTTGCATTTACTTATACCAAATTCCATATTGACTTTTAAGGTGAATATTTCTGTGATTTTGAGGAGTTCTTTCAGCTGTGTTTGTGTGGCAGCGTAGAGTTTTATGTCGTCCATATATAGGAGGTGGTTTATTTTATGTTGATTCACTTTTTGGTGTCTGATATTGAAGCCATGCTCTGTTCTGTTTAGTATTTTTGAGAGTGGATTGAGACAGAGGCAAAACCATAGAGCACTGAGCGAGTCTCCCTGAAATATACCCCCGTCTGATGTACAGCTCTTCTGTTTGGATCCGTTCGGTTTGTGTTTCTAGGCGTATTTTGGTTTTCCATGTTTTCATAATTTGCGCGAGAAACTGCCTGAGGTGTTGGTTGATTTTATAGATTTCTAGGGCCCTGATTAACCAGCTGTGGGGTATGGAGTCGAAGGCTTTTTTATAGTCTATGTAACCTATGTGAAGGTTTCTGTGTTCTTTTCTGGTTGTCCCATAATCACGCTATCTATAATCAGCTGCTCTTTGCATCCTCGACTATTTTTCCTGCATCCCTTCTGCTCTTCTGTGAGGATATTGTTGTCTGTTAGGTGTTGTTCTATTTTCTTCGAAATTGTGGCTGTGATGATCTTGTATAGGGTTGGAAGACAGGTGATAGGTCGGTAGTTTGACGGGTTTGTGGTGTCTGAGCTTTTGGGTTTAACGTATGTTATTCCTTGTGTGAGGAAAGTGGGAAATGTGTGTGGTTGTAGAATGGCTTTGTTGATTTGGTGTGTGAGTGCTTCGTGTGTGGTGGTAAACTGTTTGTACCAGAAGTTTTGTATATTGTCTATTACAGGACATTTCCAGTTGTGTGTGTGTTTGATAGTTTCTGTGATTTCTTGTGTATTAAATGTGGTATTTTCTTGTTCTGTCACATGTTTATGTTTGTCTTCTTCGGCTTTGATCCAGGGGGTGTTATTATTGTGTAGTTTGGGTTCTGACCAGATACTTTTCCAATAATCTGTGAGTTCTTGTTTGTTTGGTGGTTCAGTCACTGCTATCTGTCTGTTGTACATAGTTTTCCGGTAGAACTGTTTTTCGCTTCTTCGGAAGAGGTTGTTGGTGTCTTTCCTCTCATTTGATTCTTTGTATCTACGGAGTCTTGCGGCATATACAGATAGTTTTTGTTTCAAAGTATCGAGGATTTCTGGCAGTGTTCTGTTGGGAGACTTAGATTTGATCTTGTTTGCCCCCTGTGTGACACGTTTGGACGCGTTCCCGCTTATAAACTGGGTAAGATGTCCTAGATCTCTCCTGATGTTGTTGATTTTGTTTTCTATTCTTATTTGCCATTCGAATTTTGGTTTTGTCCTGTTGGGGTTTCCTTATCGTTGAGGGAGTTTTTGATTATTTTGTGTTAGAGTGGTGATTGCTGCTGCGTATATTATTGTGTGAATGTCTTCGATTGTGCTTAAGTCTGTTATATACTGAGGTATTATGTGCTTGTTTAGTGTGTTGAGGATTGGTTGCGTGCTCTGTCTGAAGATTAAACGAGGGATGGGATTTCTTGTTGTGGGGTCGGTGCCTGACCATCGAGCTAGATGTGACTCCATTTTTGCTTTAAGTGTTTGTATGAGACGTGATTCGGGGTGATGTTGTGTGGATGTCGTTAAGGGTGGCGAGTGATTCATGTTGTTGTCTGTGATATGGTGTTGCGCGGTACTCGCAATATTATTTTGCGTTATGCTCCTCCTGGGTGGTGGGTATTGCTGTGTTCGACTGGGTGGGGTTGTGTGTGTGAGGCTGGTTCGGAATCTGCTTTATTGTTTCTATTGTTTGGTTGGTCTGTGTTCAGTTCAACAGCCACTGTGTCCTTGATGGTTTGCAATTCGAGAGGTGTGAGACGATTGTTCTTGGTAATAACTCTTTTTTGGTCTATTACTCTCTGTTCTGAAACAAGTAATTGCAGATGTGGATATTCGGTCAAGAAAAGTCTGTGCAGTTGCTGTCTGTAGCCCGATGTTATTGTTTCGAGTTTGGTGGCGGTGTAGTAACAGCGCATCACCGTCCTATTCATCTCATCCGTCCACTTTAAACCGCTGTCTTGGTTTTCCAGCCTTGGTAGTTGCATGTTGTCCTTGCAAAACATACGGGCCCTGGCCTGGCTTTGGTGGTTGTGTTTGTCCCGTATCTACGTCGGTTGTGCTTGGGATTGATGTTGGTGGGTCCAAGCGGCGAGTGATTCTCTTCTCAGTGATTTCTTTGTCAGGTTTTGTGTTTTCATTACAGCAACGCATGGCGTGTTCGTTGATTCCTGTGGTGCAACTCATGCGCTGCTGTGATTTTCCCGCCTTGGTGGGTGTCGGCTTAGTCGCCGACACAACACTTTTGGCAGGTCCATTTTCGGTTGCCTGGTCTTCATCGTTTTGGTCGAGCTGCCATTTCCCGCGACGTCCTCGACCGTTACGTCGCTCGCCCGATGCTTCTTTTATTGGTCTGTTGTTCTCTGGAATGTTTTCAATGTTTTGTGGTGTCAAAAGCTCAAAGTGTCCCGACATTGGGTTCCCTGTTAGTAGAAGGTAAATGGTTTTGTTGTATTTTCCCGTGCTTATTATTGTTGGTCTGTCCGTAAAAGTTATTTTTGTATGTCTTGTTATTCGTTGTTTTGAGAAGATATGAAAGTTGCTATTTTGTGTTTCCGAGAGGGCAAGTATCTCTAGGCTCGTCCCATAGGTGCCATTTTTCCGCATATAATTATAATAGTTATTAAAGTCTTTTATATCGTCGACTTCAATTAATGAAAAAATGTGTGAAGTTCCGACCAGTTTTGTTGTAAATATTTTAGAGCAACCTCTCGGAGTTTCTCATGATGGTTCTGGTGGCCATATAAGTGTAAGCTAACTGCACGGAAAAAAGGCAATTTCCATCACCTACAATGTCGGATCTGGTAAAACTATCGGGAGTAGTTTCGACTGAGGCGGTTGTTTGGTTCGTCTGTAGTTGTTGTTGTTGTGGTGTTGCTATAGCTGTTTGTACGACAGGGGTCCGCCTCCGCAACACCCTTCCATTTTCATTATTATAATTATTATTATTTAACATAGTATTCCCACGAGTATCCTAGGGAAGAAAGGTCGACTGCGGCAGAGCCTGGATGCCACAGCAAGGCTACTTACTCCCGGAGGGCGCCCGGTATCCGGGGGAACCGTTCGCGACTCATAAACGCTGAGCCATTCATCTTCTCGGCACGGTAAACACCTTAAGATTGCGTTTTTATTACACATAATTTGGACAACACAAGACAGGACAACATGACTCGGGTACCTCGGGATCGTCAATGCCCGTACTAGGAGAATCCTGGGATTCCCCTAGCCCCTGAGGGGTTATTATTATTGTTATTATAACAAAAAGTTCTTCTTTCTCACATTTGATCAATGTGGTTCCATGTTTGGCTGACGGGCCACAACCAAGTCAGCACAAACGCTATTACCATTCCGTATTAAGGAATGACCTGACAATGTTACATGTTTTCAAAATCACTGACTTCTGAATGTTTTCTGTGTATGTCTGTGTTGAGTCCTAATTGCACTAAATGTGGTGTGAATGTTATGGTGTAAGGCCTGTGGATGATATAATGAGGGGGACAATGATGACTTTTTCTTGTCTCCATAGCCTTTTTATTTCCGTTGCAAGGTCTGTGTATTTGGAAATTTTTTCTGTGTATTTCGTTTGGATGTTTGTGTCGTTGGGGACAGCTATGTCAATTAGATAGGTGACTTTTCCTTTTTGCACTGAAAAGTAATATCGGGTCTATTGGCGGAGACTGTTTTATCTGTATGGATACCGATGTCCCAGTAGAGCTTGTAATCTTCATTTTCAAGTATGGATGTTGGCGTGTATTTGTAGTAGGGATCTGTGTTTTCTATGAGTTTGTATGTTGTTGCTAGTGCTTGGTGAACTACTTTGGCAGCTGAATCATGCCTGGCTGTGTGTACTCCGTTCCGGCCAATATTTTACATCCGCTCGTTATGTGTTCGATCGTTTCTTTCTGCTGGTGGCATTTCCTACATCTGTCCTCTGCAATAGTCGGGTCTTTGATGATATGCTTTTGGTAGTTTCTGGTTAATATGACTTTATCCTGGATGGCAAGTAAGAAGCCTTCAGTCTCAGGGAATAGCTGCCCATCCCGTAACCAGGTGTATGATTGGTTTTTATTTACGTGGTCTTGTTCTATGTGGTATCTGTGTTTTCCGTGGAGTGTTTTCTCTGACCACGTTTTCATCTTTTCCTGTTGTAATTGGGTGTGACTGTGTGTGTCTGCTGAGTGGTCTGCCCGGGCTAAGTCGAGAGGTGTGTAGTTTTTGTCTGCTTTCACTGTCGCTGTGTGGAGGCTGGTTTGCTTGCTGTGAAAGAATTTCCTAAGTGTTTGTATTTGTTTTGTGTGTAATGATCTGATGTCTATAATTCCTCTTCCTCCTGCCTTCCTCTCGATGGTAAGTCTTTCTTTGCATGCGTTGGGGTGTAATTTCCTGTATTTGGTGAATTGAGATCGTATAAGGTTATTGTTATTATTATTATTGTTATTATTATTAATGTTATTACAAATGGAAGTGTAATTGTCAAGAATTTCACGGGAAATCAAGAAAAACATATACTTAAACAAGGTGGTACCCAGAGAACAAAACATGCAGCAAGACAGAGCTGTAAACTACCAAAACGAAAAAATTATTATGACGAGAGTGACGACCCCGAGACATTATGTGAGGAATGCAAATCGCAAGAAAGGAGAAAGCTATATATGTTGCTCAAGCCGTCAAGATCAGTTCTTTTATTGATATTCTGGGGATTCTCGTTGATATAGCACATCTCAAGAAATTCTCTTTTAAGAAGGTTTTTTTGAAAATGAAGGCTTTTCGGTTCTCTGAAGTGGAAGGAATGTCCATTATCGACAGAGTGAATCGCCAGTGCACATCTTTGCGGATGACATCTGGTGTCGCTTTTATGTAATGCGATGCGACGGTTAAGAGATTGTGATGTCTGGCCAATATACACAGCGGGACAATCAAGACAGGAAATGGAATAGACAATATCTGACATAGGAAGAATGGGTAGAGAAGATTTCAATTTGCTAAAAATACGCTTGTTTTTATGGAAGTAATATTTGGCAATCTTATCATTGGGAATGGCGCACAAAATATGAACCAATTTTGAGGTGAGACCAGGTATAAATGGCAAAGAGAGTAACGAGGGACTTGTTTCCGTATGGCTAGCAGGGGGTAACGGGGGTGGAAGGAGAGGAGGGGATGAACACATAGGAGGGGGCTCTGGTAAGATATCATCAGAGAGGAAGAGCTTATCAACTTCGTCCTTGGTCTTGAGCAGGAACTTCTTATTGTACCCATTTTCCATAAAGAGATTGGTGAGCAATGTTTGTGCTTGAGATAGATAATCTGGGTGAGCTATATTTCTGATTCTTCGATAGAGGCCTTTTATGACATTTATTTTCACCTTCCAATCGTGGCCGGAATTGGCATATATATATCTGCCTGAAGAAGTTGGTTTTTCTATACCAGTCTAGTCGGATAACACCATCAGGACCTCTGATGACTCTTGTGTCCAGGAAGGGGTCAGCATTGTTCGACTCTTCTTCCATGGTGAACTGTAGGTGTTGATCGAAAGAATTGAAAATATGGAGGATTTCTTCTTTACCATTTTCTGGTATGGACAGAATAAGATCATCAACATACTGAAAGAGAAAAGGAAGTCTGAAAGATAGCTTTTCGATGCAATTTTTCAAGAGATAGGACATGACTATTGCTGCAAGAATAGGACTTAAGTTACTGCCCATAGGGCAACCAAAGGTTTGTAGGTAGAAACTGTCTTTAAATTTGAAAAATGTAGATTGAAAGAAGAACTGCATAACAGTGAGGAAGAAGGGTTTATACAATTTTGTGTTGGGCGAAATTAGTGCCCATTCGGAATCAATAATCTGTTTGGTTAACTGCCATGAAATATTAGTAAAGAGACTGACTACATCGAGAGAAATGATGACATGATTCTGAGGTAGTAGAAAATTATTAATTTCTGCACTGAAGGCAAAGGAGTCCTTAACTGCATATAGATGGTAATTTCGGAAGAATTTTTCTAATATATCTGCACAGAATTTACTTAAGTTTGATGTAGGAGAGTTGATTGTGGAGACAATAGGTCTGAGTGGTACACCTTCTTTGTGTATCTTAGGCAGGCCGTAGATTCTTGGTGGAATGGCTTTGTAGGTATAAAGTTGTCTTGCTATTCTGTCATCGATCCATTTTTTATTCTTCATTTGTCTGACAAAAGAGTTGTTTTTATGTTGATATTGATTTGTAGGGTCATGCGAAAGCTTTTCATAGACTTGTTCATCATCTATTAATTCGGACATTTTTGTTTCATAATGTTGCTTTTCCAGTGCCACAGTGACTGAGCCTTTGTCTGAAGGAATGATCAAGATGTCTCTGTGTTGTTTCAGGAAGGTTACTGTTTTCTTGAATAAAGTTTTCTCAAAGGATGCAGCGGTGTTATGATTGTGGAGTACAGCATTTGTGACGGCATTGGTGCACTTAGTTTTAAGGATATCTTGGTTAGGAGAAGGTAAAAGTTTAATGAAAGATTCAATATCTGCTAAAACCGTCTTGACGGGTATATCTTTACCTGGAAAAGAATCAAAAACAAATTTGGGACCCAAGGAGAGAACTGTGTGAATTTCGGAAGGAAAGTTAACCTGAGTGAGATTAGTGAACCAATGTTGACATACTTTTAATTTATTGGCACGAACTTGCATTCAATTATTAAATTTATTAAACAAATTGCTTGAGAGGGATCTAGAAACAGTATGGAAAGATTTTAATTGAATGGTACGGAAACGTTGCACTATGTATAGAGGAACTCTGTCCTCTGCAGAGTAAATAACACGATTAAGAAGAGAAGTTAGCTTAGTTATTTCTTTAATAGTGAAGGAAATTTCATAGGATAGAATTCTGAGAGATACCTTACTCTGGAAGCGCTGGATCCTGTTATTATCATTCGGTCTATCTGACATTAAGTTGTTCATGCATCCAAAGTTCTGTACAATGTGTCTAGGGATAAGGCCTGTTGACCTACACTTCAATAAAAAGTTCCTTCTACTGGTCATTTTTGCTAATTTTAGGTTAAACTTAGCCCAATTTCGGAAAAGGTTTGTTGTTTCCGCTCCATATCTATTATTTAAATCTTGAAAAAACCCCATTTCTATAACAAATAAAGAGAGAGAAAGCAAAAGTTGCCGCATCTAACAAAATCCTAAGTTATGAAACTAGTTGGGGAACTCGGCAAAAAGGGGCATCAACAGATACTATATTCATTTAGCCAATATTTCGGTCCTAGGTTGGGACCTTCATCAGGGCACAAACTGAAAAAGAGATAACGGAGCAACCAATAAAGAAAATCAGGCATGAAGAATTGGTATTGTTGAGTCCAATGTTTAATTATTAATTTCCAATTTGTAATTTTGAATTTCAATCTTATAATTATTGATAAAAATTGATAAAAACTATTGCAATTTAAAAGCATTATTGTTCTAAAAAATCATAAATTATTATTATTATTATTATGGAGAAATCTCAAAAACAAAATGCAAGTGACTCACATGTAGCATGCAATTTAATCTAACAAGAATGACCATAAATAACAATTGTCATAACAACGACAACACTGAAATAAAAAACAGCCATTATTCACTAACATATCAATATAAAAACATGGCATTTACAGCAAGGATGCCATTAAAAACATTGGATGCTGAAAAATCAAAATTAATTAACCACCTGCCATCTAAAAGAAAAGTGACAATTTTGACAGGGCGTCAAGACGGTTTTAGCAGATATTGAATCTTTCATTAAACTTTTACCTTCTTCTAACCACGATATCCTTAGAGCTAAGTGCACCAATGCCGTCACAAATGCTGTACTCCACAATCATAACACCGCTGCATCCTTTGAGAAAACTTTATTCAAGAAAGCAGTAACCTTCCTGAAACAACACAGAGACATCTTGATCATTCCTTCAGACAAAGGCTCAGTCACTGTGGCATTGGAAAAGCAACATTATGAAACAAAAATGTCCGAATTAATAGATGATGAACAAGTCTATGAAAAGCTTTCGCATGACCCTACAAATCAGTATCAAAATAAAAACAACTCTTTTGTCAGACAAATGAAGAATAAAAAATGGATCGATGACAGAATAGCAAGACAACTTTATACCTACAAAGCCATTCCACCAAGAATCTACGGCCTGCCTAAGATACACAAAGAAGGTGTACCACCCAGACCTATTGTCTCCACAATCAACTCTCCTACATCAAACTTAAGTAAATTCCGTGCAGATATATTAGAAAAATCCTTCCAAAATTACCATCTCTATGCAGTTAAGGACTCCTTTGCCTTCAGTGCAGAAATTAATAATTTTCTATTAGCTGAGAATCATGTCATCATTTCTCTTGATGTAGTCAGTCTCTTTACCAATATTTCATGGCAGTTAACCAAACAGATTATTGATTCCGAATGGGCACTAATTTCGCCCAACACAAAATTGGATAAATCCTTCTTCCTCACTGTTATGCAGTTCTTCTTTCAATCTACATTTTTCAAATATAAAGACAGTTTCTACCTACAAACCTTTGGTTGCCCTATGGGCAGTAACTTAAGTCCTATTCTTGCAGCAATAGTCATGTCCTATCTCTTGAAAAATTGCATCGAAAAGCTATCTTTCACACTTCCTTTTCTCTTTCAATATGTTGATGATCTTATTCTGTCCATACCAGAAAATGGTAAAGAAGAAATCCTCCATATTTTCAATTCTTTCGATCAACACCTACAGTTCACCATGGAAGAAGAGTCGAACAATGCTGTCCCCTTCCTGGACACAAGAGTCATCAGAGGTCCTGATGGTGTTATCCGACTAGACTGGTATAGAAAACCAACTTCTTCAGGCAGATATATACATGCCAATTCCGGCCACGATTGGAAGGTGAAAATAAATGTCATAAAAGGCCTCTATCGAAGAATCAGAAATATAGCTCACCCAGATTATCTATCTCAAGCAAAATCATTGCTCACCAATCTCTTTATGGAAAATGGGTACAATAAGAAGTTCCTGCTCAAGACCAAGGACGAAGTTGATAAGCTCTTCCTCTCTGATGATATCTTACCAGAGCCCCCTCCTATGCGTTCATCCCCTCCTCTCCTTCCACCCCCGTTACCCCCTGCTAGCCATACGGAAACAAGTCCTTCGTTACTCTCTTTGCCATTTATACCTGGTCTCACCTCAAAATTGGTTCATATTTTGCGCGCCATTCCCAATGTTAAGATTGCCAAATATTACTTCCATAAAAACAAGCGTATTTTTAGCAAATTGAAATCTTCTCTACCCATTCTTTCTATGTCAGATATTGTCTATTCCATTTCCTGTCTTGATTGTCCCGCTGTGTATATTGGCCAGACATCACAATCTCTTAACCGTCGCATCGCATTACATAAAAGCGACACCAGATGTCATCCGCAAAGATGTGCACTGGCGATTCACTCTGTCGATAATGGACATTCCTTCAACTTCAGAGAACCGAAAATTCTTCATTTCCAAAAAAACCTTCTTAAAAGAGAATTTCTTGAGATGTGCTATATCAACGAGAATCCCCAGAATATCAATAAAAGAACTGATCTTGACGGCTTGAGCAACATATATAGCTTTCTCCTTTCTTGCGATTTGCATTCCTCACATAATGTCTCTGGGTCGTCACTCTCGTCATAATATCCCTGATCGAGACGGAGAGTTCGCCAGTCTTCTTGATCTGTTTTTAACCACTAATCCGGAGATTTACACGGTCAGCGTAAATGCACCGTTAGGTTCTTCCGACCATAAACTACTTTCGACATCGAGTATTCTACCAATCAGTGACAGAGAGGCGCCCAAACCGCGCAAGATTTGGCAATACAAATCTGCTAAATGGGAAGATCTCATGGAATATTTTCGAACTTTCCCTTGGTTGGACGTTTGTTTTCGATCCGACGATCCATCTGACTGCGCCAGGGAGGTTTCCGATGTTATTTTGGCCGGTATGGATGCTTACATCCCTTTTTCGAAGAAATGCCCTTCCAACGGCAAGCCTTGGTTTGACCTAAAATGCAAAGAAGCTGTTGCTTCTAAACATCTTGCATACCGACAGTGGCGTGAAGATCCTAACACCATAAATCGTAACATCTTTGTTCGTGCCAGGAACAGATGCAAAGAAATTATCGACGAAACCAAGGAGGTACACAATCAACGGATTAGAAACAAACTTCTCGCTTGTCCCGGCAATTCCAGGTCCTTTTGGTCAGTCGCTAAGGCAGTTAGTCAAAATTTCACCAAATCCACCATACCACCACTCACACGGCCAGATAATTCTATTGCAACGACACCTGTTGAGAAAGCGAACTTGTTGGCTGAACTCTTTGCTTCACATTCTACTGTCGATTTCCAAGGAAAAACACCACCTACTATTCCCATAGTGCAGTCAAGGATGCCCGATATTGTCTTCAGACAGCGTATCATAAAACGTATTTTGATGAAGCTAGACACCAAAAAGGCTTCAGGCGCTGACGGAATACCTGCCATAGTTCTCAAGAACTGTGCGAGGGAACTAACACCAGTTTTCTGTAGACTTTTCAACCTATCCTACAGAAAGGGAATATTTCCTTCCTGCTGGAAATGTGCCACAGTTCAGCCGATACCTAAAAAAGGCAAGAAGACCTTGCCAAATAACTACCGACCAATCGCACTACTCTCAATAATATCGAAAGTCATGGAAAAGGCTATCAATCAGCATCTTCTAAAATATCTTGAAGGATTCAACATTATTAGTGATCACCAATATGGCTTTCATAAAAATAGATCAACAGGAGATCTTCTGACTTATGTAACACATGTTTGGAACAACGCAATTGAACACTTTGGAGAATCTCGAGCGGTTGCTCTTGACATATCCAAGGCATTTGACCGTGTTTGGCACGATGGGCTGTTGGCTAAGCTACGTTCTTATGGTATGTCTGAAAAGTTCTGTTTGTGGCTCTCATGTTTCCTCAGAGAGCGTTCTTTACGAGTGGCGGTTGACGGATTTCTTTCTAACACCTTCACTATCAACGCCGGTGTGCCCCAAGGTTCCATACTGTCTCCTACTCTCTTCCTCATTTATATTAACGATCTGCTGGAAAAGACCGAGAATCCAATCTACAGCTTTGCAGATGACAGTACACTTATCTCTTCATTCACTTTGAACGCTCGGACATCGACTACTCAGACGAATATCCGCAGACAGCAGGAAGTCATTCAACTCAACAAAGACCTGGAAGAAATTCTATCTTGGGGTGACAGTAACCAAGTGGAATTTAACGCTACAAAAACCCAGGCGGCAGTTTTTTCTAAAAAAGTTAACGTTGCAGAACCCGACATAGTTATGTCGGGGCACTCCCATCCCTCTAACATCGTCACTCAATCTGTTAGGCGTTAATTTGGGAGCAAATATGTCCTGGCATGAACATGTTGCAGGCATAGCAAGAAGAGCTTCTCAAAAGTTGGGAATATTGTTTCGAACCAGAAAGCTTTACACTCCACAACAACTGTTAATTCTTTACAAAGCTCAAATTCAACCAACTATGGAATACTGCTCCCATGTTTGGAGCTCCGCTTCCAAACATACACTGCATTTGTTGGATTCTATCCAGAGAAGAGCTGTTCGTCTGATTGGACACCCGGAATTGACCGACGGCCTTGATTCGCTGGAACATCGAAGAACGGTTGGCGACTTGAGCCTATTCTACAAGTACTTTCATGGAAAGTGTTCGAAAGATGTGGCCCGTTTGATTCCTCCCAGAGCGGTGCATATTAGAAGTACACGTCGCGCTGATGCTTCACATCCGTATGAGGTTCAGCTTGTTACTCCTCGTACAACGCTTTTCAAGCAGTCTTTTATATGGAGAACATCATACCTTTGGAATGGTTTACCCAGTACTGTGTTTCCCATCGAGTACAATCTACAGCAATTCAAGAACAACGTGAATCGTTTTCTCCGCACACGTGTCGCTCCTGTAGCGCTTTAGGGACTTCCCTGTAGCACGTGTGCTAGATACATAAAACAAAAATAATAATTTTTTCGTTTTGGTAGTTTACAGCTCTGTCTTGCTGCATGTTTTGTTCTCTGGGTACCACCTTGTTTAATTACATGTTTTTCTTGATTTCCCGTGAAATTCTTGACAATTACACTTCCATTTGTTATAACATTAATAATAGTAACAATAATAATAATAAAATGCCCTCAGGGGCTAGGGGAATCCCAGGATTCTCCTAGTACGGGCATTGACGATCCCGAGGTACCTGAGTCATGTTGTGCTGTCTTGTGTTGTCCAGATTATGTGTAATAAAAACGCAATCTTAAGGTGTTTACCGTGCCGAGAAGATGAATGGCTCAGCGTTTATGAGTCGCGAACGGTTACCCCGGATACCGGGCGCCCTCCGGGAGTAAGTAGCCTTGCTGTGGCATCCAGGCTCTGCCGCAGTCGACCTTTCTTTCCTAGGATACTCGTGGGAATACTATGTTAAACAATAATAATTATAATAATGAAAATGGAAGGGTGTTGCAGAGGCGGACCCCTGTCGTACAAACAGCTACAGCAACACCACAACAACAACTACAGACGAACCAAACAACCGCCTCAGTCGAAACTACTCCCGATAGTTTTACCAGATCCGACATTGTAGGTGATGGAAATTGCCTTTTCCGTGCAGTTAGTTTATACTTATATGGCCACCAGAACCATCATGAGAAGCTCCGAGAGGTTGCTCTAAGATATTTACAACAAAACTGGTCGGAACTTCACACATTTTCATTAATTGAAGTCGACGATATAAAAGACTTCAATAACTATTATAAATATATGCGGAAAAATGGCACCTATGGAACGAGCCTAGAGATACTTGCCCTCTCGGAAACACAAAATAGCAACTTTCATATCTTCTCAAAACAACGAAGAACAAGACATACAAAAATAACTTTTACGGACAGACCAACAATAATAAGCACGGGAAAATACAACAAAACCATTTACCTTCTACTAACAGGCAACCCAATGTCGGGACACTTTGAGCTTCTGACACCACAAAACACTGAAAACATTCCAGAGAACAACAAACCAATAAAAGAAGCATCGGGCGAGCGACGTAACGGTCGAGGACGTCGCGGGAAATGGCAGCTCGACCAAAACGATGAAGACCAGGCAACCGAAAATGGACCTGCCAAAAGTGTTGTGTTGGCGACTAAGCCGACACCCACCAAGGCGGGAAAATCACAGCAGCGCATGAGTTGCACCACAGGAATCAACGAACACGCCATGCGTTGCTGTAATGAAAACACAAAACCTGACAAAGAAATCACTGAGAAGAGAATCACTCGCCGCTTGGACCCACCAACATCAATCCCAAGCGCAACCGACGTAGATACGGGACAAACACAACCACCAAATCCAGGCCAGGGCCCGTATGTATTGCAAGGACAACATGCAACTACCAAGGCTGGAAAACCAAGACAGCGGTTAAAGTGGACGGATGAGATGAATAGGACGGTGATGCGCTGTTACTACACCGCCACCAAACTCGAAACAATAACATCGGGCTACAGACAGCAACTGCACAGACTTTTCTTGACCGAATATCCACATCTGCAATTACTTGTTTCAGAACAGAGAGTAGTAGACCAAAAAAGAGTTATTACCAAGAACAATCGTCTCACACCTCTCGAATTGCAAACCATCAAGGACACAGTGGCTGTTGAACTGAACACAGACCAACCAAACAATAGAAACAATAAAGCAGATTCCGAACCAGCCTCACACACACAACCACCCAGTCGAACACAACAATACCCACCACCCAGGAGGAGCATAACGCAAAAAATAATATTGCGAGTACCGCGCAACACCATATCACAGACAACAACATGAATCACTCGCCACCCTCAACGACATCCACACAACATCACCCCGAATCACCTCTCATACAAACACTTAAAGCAAAAATGGAGTCACATCTAGCTCGATGGTCAGGCACCGACCCCACAACAAGAAATCCCATCCCTCGTTTAATCTTCAGACAGAGCACGCAACCAATCCTCAACACACTAAACAAGCACATAATACCTCAGTATATAACAGACTCAAGCACAATCGAAGACATTCACACAATAATATACGCAGCTGCAATCACCACTCTAACACAAAATAATCAAAAACTCCCTCAACGACAAGGAAACCCCAACAGGACAAAACCAAAATTCAAATGGCAAATAAGAATAGAAAACAAAATCAACAACATCAGGAGAGATCTAGGACATCTTACCCAGTTTATAAGCGGGAACGCGTCCAAACGTGTCACACAGGGGGCAAACAAGATCAAATCTAAGTCTCCCAACAGAACACTGCCAGAAATCCTCGATACCTTGAAACAAAAACTATCTGTATATGCCGCAAGACTCCGTAGATACAAAGAATCAAATGAGAGGAAAGACACCAACAACCTCTTCCGAAGAAGCGAAAAACAGTTCTACCGGAAAACTATGTACAACAAACAGATAGCAGTGACTGAACCACCAAACAAACAAGAACTCACAGATTATTGGAAAAGTATCTGGTCAGAACCCAAACAACACAATAATAACACCCCCTGGATCAAAGCCGAAGAAGACAAACATAAACATGTGACAGAACAAGAAAATACCACATTTAATACACAAGAAATTACAGAAACTATCAAACACACACACAACTGGAAATGTCCTGGAATAGACAATATACAAAACTTCTGGTACAAACAGTTTACCACCACACACGAAGCACTCACACACCAAATCAACAAAGCCATTCTACAACCACACACATTTCCCACTTTCCTCACACAAGGAATAACATACGTTAAACCCAAAAGCTCAGACACCACAAACCCGTCAAACTACCGACCTATCACCTGTCTTCCAACCCTATACAAGATCATCACAGCCACAATATCGAAGAAAATAGAACAACACCTAACAGACAACAATATCCTCACAGAAGAGCAGAAGGGATGCAGGAAAAATAGTCGAGGATGCAAAGAGCAGCTGATTATAGATAGCGTGATTATGGGACAAACCAGAAAAGAACACAGAAACCTTCACATCGGTTACATAGACTATAAAAAAGCCTTCGACTCCATACCCCACAGCTGGTTAATCAGGGCCCTAGAAATCTATAAAATCAACCAACACCTCAGGCAGTTTCTCGCGCAAATTATGAAAACATGGAAAACCAAAATACGCCTAGAAACACAAACCGAACGGATCCAAACAGAAGAGCTGTACATCGGACGGGGTGTATTTCAGGGGGACTCGCTCAGTGCATTATGGTTTTGCCTCTGTCTCAATCCACTCTCAAATATACTAAACAGAACAGAGCATGGCTTCAATATCAGACACCAAAAAGTGAATCAACATAAAGTAAACCACCTCCTATATATGGACGACATAAAACTCTACGCTGCCACACAAACACAGCTGAAAGAACTCCTCAAAATCACAGAAATATTCACCTTAGATGTCAATATGGAATTTGGTATAAGTAAATGCAAAGTGCTCCACATCAACAAAGGCCAATGGAAGCACCACCATGAGACAGAAACCATCAACAATGAAACGCTCGATAACATGTTCGATAAAGAAACATACAAATATCTAGGCTTCCAACAAAGCACCAAACTCAACCACACTCACATCAAAACAGAGCTCAGAACCGAATTTAAAAACAGACTGACGAAACTTTTGCAAACAAAACTCAACTCTAAGAATCTCACTAAAGCCATCAACACGTTCGCTATACCTATACTCACATATTCATTTGGTATCATCAAATGGTCACAAACAGACATAGAAAATATTCACATCCTTATACGATCTCAATTCACCAAATACAGGAAATTACACCCCAAACGCATGTAAAGAAAGACTTACCATCGAGAGGAAGGCAGGAGGAAGAGGAATTATAGACATCAGATCATTACACACAAAACAAAAATACAAACACTTAGGAAATTCTTTCACAGCAAGCAAACCAGCCTCCACACAGCGACAGTGAAAGCAGACAAAAACTACACACCTCTCGACTTAGCCGGGCAGACCACTCAGCAGACACACACAGTCACACCCAATTACAACAGGAAAAGATGAAAACGTGGTCGGAGAAAACACTCCACGGAAAACACAGATACCACATAGAACAAGACCACGTAAATAAAAAACAATCATACACCAGGTTACGGGATGGGCAGCTATTCCCTGAGACTGAAGGCTTCTTACTTGCCATCCAGGATAAAGTCATATTAACCAGAAACTACCAAAAGCATATCATCAAAGACCCGACTATTGCAGAGGACAGATGTAGGAAATGCCACCAGCAGAAAGAAACGATCGAACACATAACGAGCGGATGTAAAATATTGGCCGGAACGGAGTACACAGCCAGGCATGATTCAGCTGCCAAAGTGGTTCACCAAGCACTAGCCACAACATACAGACTCATAGAAAACACAGATCCCTACTACAAATACACGCCAACATCCATACTTGAAAATGAAGATTACAAGCTCTACTGGGATATCGGTATCCATACAGATAAAACAGTCTCCGCCAATAGACCCGATATTACTTTTCAGTGCAAAAAAGGAAAAGTCACCTATCTGATTGACATAGCTGTCCCCAACGACACAAACATCCAAGCGAAATATACAGAAAAAATTTCCAAATACACAGACCTTGCAACGGAAATAAAAAGGCTATGGAGACAGGAAAAAGTCATCATTGTCCCCCTCATTATATCGGCCACAGGCCTTACACCAATAACATTCACACCACATTTAGTGCAATTGGGACTCAACACGGACATACACAGAAACATTCAGAAGTCAGTGATTTTGAAAACATGTAACATTGTCAGGTCATTCCTTAATACGGAATGGTAATAGCGTTTGTGCTGACTTGGTTTTGGCCCGTCAGCCAAACATGGAACCACATTGATCAAATGTGAGAAAGAAGAACTTTTTGTAATAATAATAAAATTGCTTAGTATGTTCCCAATTAATGAAAAACCCTTTCCACTTGCCACCTCCTTTTCCTGTATTTCTATTCTCCCCCTAGATGAAGAACAGTCATTTCCTCCCTATGTCACTTAATTTCCATACCGGCGAAAATTTGCGTTCCCATTGGATACCTTTTCCCTTCATACCAAAATTTCACTATATGACGAGTACCTAATTTGTACTAAACCGGTTCTTTTCTGGTTGTTTAACCTTTTCCTTTTATTCATTTTGAGTGATCCCTTACATCTGTCAGGTGGTCGTCCTTTGTCAGCGCCCTGTCAAAATTGTCACTTTTCTTTTAGATGGCAGGTGGTTAATTAATTTTGATTTTTCAGCATCCAATGTTTTTAATAGCATCCTTGCTGTAAATGCCATGTTTTTATATTAATACTCGTATGTTAGTGAATAGTGGCTGTTTTATTTCAGTGTTGGTCGTTGTTATGGCAATTGTTATTTATGGTCATTCTTGTTAGATTAAATTGCATGCTACATGTGAGTCACTTGCATTTTGTTTTTGCCATTTCTCCATAATAATAATAATAATAATTTATGATTTTTTAAAACAATAATGCTTTTAAATTGCAATAGTTTTATCAATTTTTATCAATAATTATAAGATTGAAATTAAAAATTACAAATTGTAAATTAATAATTAAAAATTGGACTCAACAATACCAATTCTTCATGCCTGATTTTCTTTATTGGTTGCTCCGTTATCTCTTTTTCAGTTTGTGCCCTAATGAAGGTCCCAACCTAGGACCGAAATATTGGCTAAATGAATATAGTATGAACATCTGTTGATGCCCCTTTTTGCCGAGTTCCCCAACTAGTTTCATAACTTAGTATATATATATATATATATATATATATATATATATATATATATATATATATATATATATATATATATATATATATACTCCCTAATTAAAGTCATTTCCCGAAATGTATCGTGTGTTAAAGTTTTTCAAAAACTATTTAATAAAAAAGATTACCTAAATTTGTATCATTCTTAGTACCGTTAGGATAGGAATATGGGGATAACCTTTGACAAAGCTTGAAATTAATCCAAATCTCTTTAGGACCTTTGACTGTCGTCCATCTCTCGCGGGTTTACGTACTGATAAGCATAAAGTCGTCCAATGTGGTATCAATGGACACTAGATTTGGGGATTTTTATTTAATGTTAACTGAAATGAAACTAAGAATTTTAGATTTCAGTGATTTATTGAAGAAATAGTTAACTTAAAATATGAAATAATTTCTAATCACCTTTTCTATTTAAATTTTATTTGAGCTGTGCTTGGCGGCATGACTTATTTTAATCATGATCTGTTAAAATAAATCCTCCAACTCTCAGATCAAATCTATGTAGGTTGAAGTAAGAAACAAATTATTTTCATAAGGAAATATTCATAAACGTAATAAAATATGTTGTACAACAACCAAATAGTGCAATTATTGTTGCTCGCTCAATAACAAAAAATCCAGCGGCTTTGAATTCATTTTTCAATAAACCAATTTTAAAACACAGACAATCCATTATTTGATAATATTCGGATTTTTCTGTAAAAGATTCTTTCACCTTAAGACATATTGCTATCAGTTTATCCTTTTCTCTCTTAGTGATGTCGCAGACAAATATACAAGCTATTACAGGTGCCTAAAATAAATAAATTATATCAGCACTTATAGTTTTTAATAAGACCGTGCAAACGTGTATTTCTAAAATAAATTCTAAGTTTAGCTATCTTACACTAAAGATTAACTTATTCAAAACATTGATATCCCACATTTTAAATCGTAGGTACTTGGTGGTAATTTATTTTTATTTAACCACAAAAAAGAATGAGCATAGGAAGTGATTTTGAGACATTTACAACCGAAACCAGAAATTTTTAGTACATAATGTTGCTGCCAAAATTAAAAATAATTCTGAAAAATCACACAGTTTTCTTATTACTCTACTCCAAAAACCCTGCAAAGAATTTATAACATGCCTCTAACCTTCCAACTAATTAAGTCTTTATATACTGAACTGTAAATAATTATGTTTAAAATTTAGTTGTAATGACATTCAAAAACATGATTATACAGAAACAGAATTGTTTCAAGAATTTAATGCTTCTCTGTAGGTGGCGGTAAAAACAGTCTATACGGGAGAAAATCTCAAAAGACAACGTCACATAAAACTGCTAATTTACAAATTAGACAGGTCTTTATTTTCATTTTTTTATATTCAAGGAACACAGTGTCTTGATGTTAACGCATAAAAATAAAAAAATTGAAATTATTTACCAAGAAATTCTTTTGTAGATATGTAATAAATTCTTAAATTGATTTGTCCATACTTCATCAAAGTACTACATGTCGAATTTTTAAATAAGATATATTTTATGGTAATATATTAAAACAAAAGATAAGCAGATGAAAAACTTCAGGTATGTCGACAAATGAAAGCCGACATTTTCGTATACGTATCACTTTTCGCAAAATTGGAAATGGTGAGAACCGCTTATATGTTTGACTAGGTTCCATGATATCTGATGTGATGTTTAACAGGACATATACTTGACAACTCCTCCAATTTCTTTCCCAGCTAATACGTTAAATGTTTGACCATAATAATAAATAACCAGCCAAAGACAAGTAGAACTTGCACAATCAGTGTTCTGTACGTTGATTGCTTTTGAAATAAAAGTTTTTGTTACAGAGGTATTAAATGATCAATGACTTCACAAAACACAACCCAAATGAGTTTTCAATAATTTTCGTTCAATCTCCACCCTGTGGAAAATATTTCAGAATTTTTTCAAAATTTTCTAGTCAGGACTTTTCCAGATAATGGGGAGCATCAATTTCTCGCAATTTTTTAAAAATAATTCAAAGAAAAGTGTGCGCAAGTATTACTTTATATATATTTTTGAACTCGTGGTTTTATAAGCTTTAGTTTGGCATCCCCCTTGATGTCCTGGTAAAACGATTTTTTTTCAGTTCCGATTTCACACCAAAATTAACCCTTTAAGTAAAAATTTAATTTTCAAAACTACACGGCACTCATGAGACTATCAATTACTTTATTAGTGATAAATTTTTACTTTCTATGTCAAATAGTTTAAAAGAAAATCGAGTGTAACATACTGACAGACAGACAGACAGACAGGCGGACAGACACCGAAGTGATCTTATAAGTGTTGCGTATGGAACACTAAAAAACGAACGTTGAAAAATAAAGTCTATAAAGCTTAAGATCATTGACTTAGTGACGTCAAATAAATTAAAAAATCAAAATCCAGTGGTCCCCTATGATATCATCTCTCCCTATTTGTTATGGGGAAAATCGATTACCGAAATATAAGGAGTCTGGAAGATCCAAGTTTATTGGTCTAATTTCAACTGAAGGACTTTTGGTAGCGTGCAATTATGCTCTGGTTTAAGAGATAGCAGAGCAGTGAATAAGTTCAGAAATATGGGTCTTTTCAATTCTGGCATTTATGGTAAGGAATATTACATATGTTTATTATTAAGATTTCAGAGTTCAACGAGAATACACCAAATACGTCTTAAAATTAATTATTGTTTAATATTTACAATCTGACAAGAAAATGTCGCAATTTAGTAGACTCTGGAGATTCCTGCTACCGCAATATATAAATTAAATAACGTTTTCAGGTAGCATAACGACATTTGGTGTCATAGTATAGTTAAAGTTAGGTTTATTTAAGAGAGAAATGGGATTACTGGAAAGGTAAAAATAATAATAAAAATTAACTTACCGCATACCAAGTTAACCAAACAATAAAAGTAGTAGATAACTGATATTTAAAAATAAGTAGACTAGTAACAATAAAATATTGAAAACTGTTGACGACCATTATTAAAAATTGAATTTCGAATAAATTCTTAAAATGAGTTACTATTTCATAGAGATAAAGTGACAATATTTCTACTTTTCCAATTGTTTTCATTATTTCTGCTTTAATATCACAATATTTTAAATAAATAATAAGGTTCTTAATGTTTTGGTATCTAATTCTTATACATATTAATAAAGTTACCATACATTGCAATGTAGCATACGTATATATTACAAACATACTTAAAATCAATAAAATAAATTCTAATACTTTATTCCACTCATTTTCTAATTTGTCTATGTGAACTCTAATTACTAATAAAAATATTGACAAAATGGAAAAAATTGAATAATATTTAGCATTTCTAAAAATATTTTCTTCAAATTTTGATCTTCCAGTGGACAGAATTTCTTCAACAATCGAAAATTTTTGAAAAAATCATGCACCAAACTCGTCTCTTATTAAATGAGTTAATAATAACAGTAAGGAGAGATAGAAACTGACATAGGGTGGATGATACTGCCAAAGAACTGATCACGGTGTTAAGAACACAGTTACAAACTGGTACATTCTGGTAGGTGTTCCAAAATGTAACTGTTCCCGAAAATATTGCAACAATAACAAAAACTGCGACTTGCTTTTTATAGCGTTGTTCCTGTATTAACGTATTATTGCGAAAATCAAAATATGGTACAATGCAGAGAAAATTTAAAAATTTTGAAGCCCAAATAAAAAAGAGCGCTCTAGAATTCATGCTCTTATTCTAAAACGCACACAACGTTAATACTGCTTAGGTTATCTAAACAGTATCTATATTTGTATTAAACACTCGATGGTAAACAAATTAATAACCTGTCAAGGGTAACCTATGGCAATCGATAATGTATTAATTATCTTGGAAATGTGTAGAAGGTTATATATTGAATCATAATAAAAACGAGAAAAATGTTTCACAGAATTTGTATCGTCTCTAACAAGGTGCGATTCAAAATTGTTCTTGAATATGCAGGGTAGCCTAAAAAAGATTGACAGAGTGAATATGCATTTTCTTATATAGCCGATTCATATATTTCTATCTCAGAAAGATTTATTGTACTATTAGCCGTGTCCGCGGCTCCGCTCGCGTGGATTTGATTCACTATTATGGTCACTGCTTATTCCTGATGTTACCTAACGTAATAAAATATATCCTATAACTGGCCAGAGAAGTATTTAAAAAAAAAACACGTAAATCGGATAAGTGGTTCTGGAGTGCTAAGCGCACTAACGGACAGACAGACAGAGAGACGTTGCGTTTTATATATATTAAAGAGATTATTATTATGATTGTTTTTGTTTTTCTTTCTCACATTTGATCAATGTGGTTCCAAGTTTGGCTGACGGGCGCAAACCAAGTCAGCACAAATGCATTACCATTGTGTATTAAGGAATGACCTGACTATGTTACATATTTTCAAAATCACTGACTTCTGAATGTTTTTGTGTATGTTTGTGTTGAGTCTTAATTGTACTAAGTGTGGTGTGAATGTTGTTGGTGTAAGGCCTGTGGCTGATATAATGAGGGGGACAATGATGACTTTTTCTTGTTTCCATAGCCTTTTTATGTCCGCTGCAAGGTCTGTGTATTTGGAAATTTTTTCTGTGTATTTCGTTTGGATGTTTGTGTCGTTGGGGACAGCTATGTCAATTAGATAGGTGACTTTTTTTTTGCACTGAAAAGTAATATCGGGTCTATTGGCGTAGACTGGTTTATCTGTATGGATACTAATGTCCCAGTAGAGCTTGTAATCTTTATTTTCAAGTACGGATGTTGGTGTGTATTTATAGTAGGGATCTGTGTTTTCTATGAGCTTGTATGTTGTGGCTAGTGCTTGGTGAACTACTTGTGCCGCTGAATCAAGTCTGGCTGTGTATTCCGTTCCGGCTAATATTTTACATCCGCTTGTTATGTGTTCGATCGTTTCTTTCTGCTAGTGGCATTTCTGCATCTGTCTTCTGTAATGGTTGGGTCTTTGATGATATGCTTTTGGTAGTTTCTGGATAATATGACTTTATCCTGAATGGCAAGTAAGAAGCCTTCTGTTTCCGGGAATAGCTGCCCATCCCGTAACTAGGTGTATGATTGTTTTTTATTTACTTGGTCTTGTTCTATGTGGTATCTGTGTTTTCCGTGGAGTGTTTTTTCTGACCACGTTTTCATCTTTTCCTGTTGTAATTGGGTGTGACTGTGTGTATCTGCTGGGTGATCTACCCGGGATAAGTCGAGTGGGGTATAGTTTTTGTCTGCTTTGAATGTTGCTGTGTGGAGGCTGGTTTGCTTGGTGTGAAAGAATTTCGTAGGTGCTTGTATTTGTTTTGTGTGTAATGATCTGATGTCTATAATTCCTCTTCTTCCTGCCTTCCTTTCGATGGTAAGTCTTTCTTTGCATGCGTTGGGGTGTAATTTCCTGTATTTGGTGAATTGAGATCGTATAAGGATGTGAATACTTTCTAAGTCTGTTCGTGACCATTTGATGATACCAAATGAATATGTGAGTATAGGTATAGCGAACGTGTTGATGGCTTAAGTGAGATTCTTATAGTTGAGTTTTGTTTGTAAAAGTTTCGTCAGTCTGTTTTTGAATTCGGTTCTGAGCTCTGTTTTGATGTGAGTGTGGTTGAGTTTGGTGCTTTGTTGGAAGCCTAGATATTTGTATGTTTCGTTGTCGAACATGTTATCGAGTGTTTCATTGTTGATGGTTTCTGTCTCATGGTGGTACTTCCATTGGCCTTTGTTGATGTGGAGCACTTTGCATTTACTTATACCAAATTCCATATTGACATCTAAGGTGAATATTTCTGCGATTTTGAGGAGTTCTTTCAGCTGTGTTTTTGTGGTAGCGTAGAATTTTATGTCATCCATATATAGGAGGTGGTTTATTTTATGTTGATTCACTTTTTGGTGTCTGATATTGAGGCCATGCTGTATTCTGTTTAGTATATTTGAGAGTGGATTGAGACAGAGGCAAAAACCATAGAGCGCTGAGCGAGTCTCCCTGAAATATACCCCGTCTGATGTACAGCTTTTCTGTTTGGATGCATTCGGTTTGTGTTTCTAGGCGTATTTTGATTTTCCATGTTTTCATAATTTGCGCTAGAAATTGTCTGAGGTGTTGGTTGATTTTATAGATTTCTAGGGCTCTGATTAACCAGCTGTGAGGTATGGAGTCGAAGGCTTTTTTACAGTCTATGTAACCGATGTGAAGGTTTCTGTGTTCTTTTCTGGTTTGTTCCATAATCACGCTATCTATGATCAGCTGTTCTTTGCACCCTCGACTATTTTTCCTGCATCCCATCTGCTCTTCTGTGATAATATTGTTGTCTGTTAGGTGTTGTTCTATTTTCTTGGAAATTGCGACTGTGATGATCTCTAACGGACAGACAGACCGAGAGACGTTACGTTTTATATATATTAAGGAGATTATTATTATTATTATTATATAATTTGGCCAGAGAACACATGTATGAATTAAAAAAAAAACACGTAAATCGGATAAGTGGTTCTCGAGTGATAAGCGCACTAGTACACAGACAGACAGATAGAGAGACGTTGTATTCTTTGTCGCATGATACTGTTCCGTATTTAACGGTTTAGGCAGCGTATTACAAGAGGGTTTGTTAGCAGCAAACTTTTTTCCGACTTGATTCCCTATTATCGTCACGGCTTATTTTTTATATTACTCAACGTAATAAAATATATCCTATAAACTGACCAAAGAATATATGTATAAATATAAAAAAAATACGTAAATCGGATAAGTGGTTCTCGGGTGATAAGTGCACTAACGGACAGACGGAGAGACGTTGCATTTTATATATATTATAGAAGATTATAGACAACCTGGCCAGAGAATAAATGTATGAATTAAAAAAAAAAACACGTAAATCGGATTAGTGGTCCTCGAGTGATAAGCGCACTAACTGAGAGACAGACAGTCAGAGAGACGTTGCGTTTTATATATATTATAGATATTCTTTGCTACATGATATTGTTCCATATTTAATGGTTTAGGCAGTGTATTGCAAGAGAACGCGCTAGCGGAAAACTTTTTTCCGACTTCATTCACTATTATTGTCACTGCTTATTCCTTATGTTACATCACGCAATAAAATATAGCCTATAACCTAGCCAGAGAACATATGCATATTTTTTTTTTTTAAAAAAAGGAGTGGTTATCCAGTGATAAGCGCACTAACGGACAGACAGAGACGTTGCGTTTTATATATATTATAGATTATCATATATTTAAATCGTATATTTTGTCAGATATATTCGGTAAAGATATAAGTATGTAGAACTAGGCTGCATTTTGTACACTGAAAAATATTGTCCAACTTTACAAGATAATTTTTTTAGTTTTGCTTGGTCGAGTGTAAAGTTACACTCAATGAGGTGCCGATTTTAACTTACCCGAATCTTTTATTTGATCTAATAAGCTACACACATTGTACATAAGAGAAGTCACAAATGTACAAAAAAAGTGTCACAGAGAACTAAACTAAAATAAAATAGGACAAGTAAGACAGTACACAAATAGTACCAGAATATGTTCCTTTAGGTACGACAAACTATATAAAAATCCTAAACATTGCTCATTGTCACATACACAGTAAAAATTTTCTCCTTTTAAGGTAGTAAGCAGTCTTGTTTTAAATGTCGAGGTAATCCGTTATAAAATTTATTCTATTAATAGTGGGGCCCTTTAATTGCCAAGTCATGTTTTGATAAAAGATAGTATAGTCTAGTCCAGTTGCATAGCTGTGAGAGTGCTCTGCATTTGAAAAGACCATAGAATTTGTTTACAAATACATTAAGCAGCAGAACGAGCGATACGTAACTTATTTTCTTTGACACATCCTCTACAGAATTCTGATTAATTCTTTCCCAAGATTATTCTAAATGTTGGCTTTTGAATTAGAAATATTTCGGATAATTTATAAGGTAATAAAAATACGTATTGTTAGCTAGCACTAAATATATACTTTTAGGGTTCCGTATGGAACACTTATAAGATCACTTCTGTGTCTGTCCGTCTGTTCTTTTGTCTGACTGTGTGTCACACCCGATTTTCTGTGAAACTATTTGACATAGAAAGTTTAAATTTGGCACTATTATAGGAGTTGATGGCCTCGTCAGAGCCGTGTACTTTTAAAAGTTAAATTTTGACTTAAGGGGTTACTTTTGAGGATAAAATCGGAAGTGAAAAAAAATTACCAAGTCATCGAGTGGGCTGTCAAACGAAAACTTCTAAAAACACGAGTTCAAAAATATATATAATGTAATACTTGCGCATACTCTTCTTTGTATTATTTTTAAAAAGTATTGATAAAAAATTTTGGAAAAAATCTGGAATATTCTCCACAGGGTGTAGATTGAATGAAAATTATCACTTTTAATAATTTATCTGGTATTTAAAAAAAAACAAAAATTTCATGTTCATGTGTATGTTTTCATCAGTTTTCAGTAAAGATCAGAACAAAACTTTGTTGAAAACTCCTTTGAGGTGTGTTTTGTAAAGTCAATGATCATTTTATACCTCCTTAAGAAAAATTTTTATCTTAAGATATAAATATATAAATATATATATATATATATATATATATATATATATATATATATATATATATATATATATATATATATATATATATGTACATACCTGTTCGCTGCAAAAAGTAGGTATATTTAAAAAAGATATTTTAAAGGTTAATAAGAATAATAGAAAAAATAGTGATTATATATTTTCACTGTACTTTAGATTATAATAATTTTTTTTTTTAAATATGTTTTAAATGTTAACATTATTTTTTATCGGGTTAAATGGACCACTTATGAAAATTATGTTTCCTTGCTTGCAGGAACACTTCACAAAAAATAATTCAATCTGCAAAAATAACCATTAATCTTGAAAAATAATGTAGTAGGTAAAAACTGTCAAAGGTTTTTTTTTTTCAAAAATAAAAAATTTATGGTGTTTCAAACATTAATATGAAATTTTCTACCAAAAGATTTATATTTAATTACTTATAAAAAATTGTCTGTTAGGAAAAATTAAAAAACCTCTAGATATTTTATAGAAAACGTAATTGTTAAGATTTAAAAAGAAAAAAGTTAAAAAAAATATTATAATTTGACTTAGTAATATTCCAGACAGTGCATTGAGAACGGTAGCGGTCCTAATCCGATGCCAGATTAGATTTAATGCTATAACTTTTTAATGGAATGGAATTTTCTTAAATTCTTTTTTTAAATTCTTAGAAATATGGAGAATAAAATTCCGTAAAAAATAAAATTTTTGAAAATTCCAGGTTTATGTAACCCCTTAAAAGCGATCACCGTACGGAACACTAATTGCGCAAGTCCAACTTTCACTTTACCGGTTATTCTTTTTAATTTGAGATAAACTACTACATAAAGCAATTCGTCAAAAGCACTTGGCCGGTTTTTTTTTTTGTAAAGATTTACAAATGCATTATAGCGATTTCGTAATACAACTACAATTTCCAAAGCTTAACTAAGACTAAAACAAATTTTTTGTATTTATTTTTGTATAATGAAAGGATGTGAGCATCTTAGATGCTATAAAAGTTGGTAAAGGATGGAATTTCCGACGTCTACTTGACTATTTAGTAATTCTATATTATGGTTCTTTGAGTGTGTAAATTTCTATTGATTCTAAGAAATTAAGTTTTGACCCTTTAGGTGCCGTATGGAGTATTAATAAACAATTAATATTAGAAAATTGATGTCAGTTTCTAAAAAATGGTTAGCATAGTGAAATTTTTTATTTTTTAACCTGTAAGATGCATTGTGCTCTGCAAACCTTGTTTTAAATTCCGTCCTGTTTAGCCTACTTAACAGCTATTGCAGTCCTAACACTTTAGTTTATAAATTCCTGATTTATTATGTTTATGAGTTTTATCTTCGGTATTGAAAAACATATTGGATAATTTTTGAGCAGGTTTTTAAACCTATTCTTGTTTTTTTTTTCGGCTGTTAGAACTTGAGATATTTTATCAGAGATGGGACCATAATATATCAGAGGTATGAATTATTTTCTTTCGTGGTATTCTTTTATGGAATAAATTAAGATGAAGGTGATTGGCTTTTGTTTGCGGCTTATTAAGGTATTAATTAATTTAGGTTGGAAGCCGTTATTGAGTGCTATATTTTTGATTGTGTCCGGTTCCTTTTTTAAATTACTTTTACTAAGAGGGATATTGAAGGCTTTAGGGTTCATAGGTCTATAGGCTGCCAGTTTATGGAAGTTAGAGTGTATTGAAAGAGTTAGTTTACGGAAAATATCGAATTCTAATCTATTTCCATTCTTTGAAATTGTAATATCTATGAAATTTATTTAATTATATGTTTCCTTTTCCAGTATGAATTTTTATCTTGGGGTACATATTATTCAGATGATTTAAAGTAGAATTTAGTTTAATATAATTTCCATGGAAACATACTAAAGGGCTAAGCGGAGAACCCACAGCAAGACCGTCTCTTTGTTTAAAAAATTGATTATTGAATTGGAAATAGTTTCCGGTTATGAAAAATTTGTAGTTTCAATATATCTTGTATTGTCGTATTGATGATTTCTAAAGAATCTTCATTTAGGATATTGGAGAACATGTCAGTTACATCAAATGAAACTAGAAGGGCATTATTTGGCATGGAGATATTTTTAAGTTTATTTGTGAGGTCAATAGAATTTTTTGTGCTATGTTTTGGATTGTTTTTAAATATATTTAGTGTCAGTTAATACAGTAATTTTATTATTAAAATGTACTGTCACAAAGTAACGGACCAATGAATCAAAAAATCTATAAGAGCTACCACAAGATACAAGGCAGTATTTAGTCCGATTATAAAAGTTCGAAAATTAATTATTTTTAAAATATTTTTATTGAACCACCGAAAAAACTTTTAAAGTGCAGTACACATAATTTAATTGGTTTGATAGATTTATCATCCAACCATTTAACATGTAAGTCACACCTAAAAATTTAAGATGTTTGTTGGGATTTAAAATTAAGATATTTACTTTCAAATTAAATGTATTGTGTATTTGCGATTCGTTTTTATGGAGAGTTCGGGAGAGCTTCGATTCGGGAAAATTATTGGCCCTCAAGAAAACGTTCGTATCATAGGCATAATTGATTAATGGACTTCTTGTCTGTCAGCATATCATATTTAAATTATTTACATATATTATGAAGATAAAGGGCCCTAAGACACTATCTCGTCATATGCCATTGTCTGTTGGTTACGGTCCCGACTTTATGTTTTCGCCTCCGATAGCACGCAATCTGTGTGCGGTCCACCAGATAAAACATTATTCTATCTAACTGCTTCCATATATATATATATATATATATATATATATATATATATATATATATATATATATATGTATAAATTTATAAATATATATATATATATATAATATATATATATATATATATATATATATATATATATATATATATATATATATATTTATAAATATATATATATATATATATATATATATATATATATATATATATATATATATATATATATATATATATATATATATATAATATAATTTAATACTACTAGATTACAAATTTAGACAGAAGTAGACAACAAAATATAGAAAATTGTTAATGAACGTTACTAAAAATTCAATTAATTGAATACTATTTCTTAGAGAAAGTAATAACATTTCAATTTTCCAATTATGGTATACGTATATTTTTTATCCATTTACAAATATGTTGTGATGACACATTAACAAGAAATTGATACAGATTTATATACATAAAATGAAAAGTCTCTCTGTCTGTCTGTCCATTAGTGAGCTTATCACTGGAGAACCACTTATCCGATTTACGTGATTTTTGTTTAAAACATACATATGTTATCTGGCCAGGTTATAGGATATAATTTATTACGTTAGGTAAGATAAGGAATAAGCAGTAACGATAATAGTGAATTAAGTCGGAAAAAAGTTTGCCGCTAGCGCGTTCTCTTGCAATACAGTGCCTAAACTGAAAATATCATGTAGCAAAGAATATAATATACATAAAATGCAACGTCTCTCTGTCTGTCCGTTAGTGCGCTTATCACTCGAGAACCACTTATCCGATTTACGTGCTTTTTTTTTAAACATACATATGTTCTCTGGCCAGGTTATAGGATATATTTTATTATGTTAGGTAACGTAAGAAATAAACAGTGACGATAATAGTGAATCAAGCAATCTCGAGCAATTCACTCCCTAAACCGTTAAATATGGAACAGTATCATGTAACAAAGAATATAATACATATAAAATGCAACATCTCTCTGTCTGTCTGTCTGTCCGTTAGTGCGCTTATCACTCGAGAACCACTTATTCGATTTACCTGTTTTTTTTTTTAATTCATACATATGTTTTCTGGCCCCGCTATATAATAATAATAATAATATCACCAAATCAACAAAGCCATTCTACAACCACACACATTCCCCACTTTTCTTACTCAAGGAATAACATACGTCAAACCTAAAAGTTCAGACACCACAAACCCGTCAAACTACCGACCTATCACCTGTCTTCCAACCCTATACAGGATCATCACAGCCACAATTTCCAAGAAAATAGAATAGACAACAATATTCTTACAGAAGAGCAGAAAGGGTGCAGGAAAAATAGCCGAGGATGCAAGGAGCAGCTGATCATAGATAGCGTGATCATGGGACAAACCAGAAAAGAACACAGAAACCTGCACACCGGCTACATAGACCATAAAAAAGCCTTCGACTCCATACCCCACAGCTGGTTAATCAGAGCCCTAGAAATCTACAAAATCAATTAAAACCTGAGGCAATTCCTCGCGCAAATTATGAAAACATGGGAAACCAAAATCCACCTAAAAACACAAATCAAACGCATCCAAACAGAAGAGCTGTACATCAGAAAAGGTATATTTCAGGGAGACTCGCTCAGAGCTCTATGGTTTTGCCTCTGTCTCAATCCACTCTCAAATACACTAAACAGAACAGACCATGGCTTCAACATCAGACACCAAAAAGTGAACCGACATAACATAAACCACCTCCTATATATGGATGACATAATACTCTACGCTGCCACACAGGTAGGGTACTTGAAAGAACTCCTCAAAATCACAGAAACATTCACCTTAAATATCAATATGGAATTTGGTATAAGTAAATGTAAAGTGCTCCACATCAACAAAGGCCAATGGAAAGGCCACCATGAGACAGAAACTATCAACAACGAAACACTCGATAACATGCTCGACAAAGAAACATACAAATATCTAGGCTTCCAACAAAGCACCAAACTCAAGCACACTCACATCAAAACAGAGCTCATAACCAAATTCAAAAACAGATTGACGAAACTTTTACAAACAAAACTCAACTCAAAGAATCTCACTAAAGCTATCAGCACGTTCGCCATACCTATACTCACATATTTATTTGATATCATCAAATGGACACAGACAGACATAGAAAACGTTCACATCCTTATACGTTTTCAATTTACCAAATACAGGAAATTACACCCCAACGCATGCAAAAAGAGACTTACCATCGAGAGGAAGCAAAGAGGAAGAGGAATCATAGACATAAGATCACTACACACAAAACAAATACAAGCACTTAGGAAATTCTTTCACACCAAGCAAACCAGCCTCCACACAGCAAAGCAGACAAAAACTACACCCCACTCGACTTATCCCGGGTAGACCACCCAGCAGACGGACACAGTCACACCCAATTACAACAGGAAAAGACCGTCAGAACAAACGCTCCACGGAAAACACAGATACCACATAGAACAAGACCACATAAATAAAAAACAATCATACACCTGGTTACAGGATGGGCAGCTATTCCCGGAAACAGAAGGCTTCTTACTTGCCATCCAAGATAAAGTCATATTAACCAGAAACTACCAAAAACATATCATCAAAGACCCAACTATTACAGAAGACAGATGCAGACACTAGCAGAAGGAGACGATCGATCACATAGCAAGCGGATGTAAAATGTTGGCAGGTACGGAATACACAGCCAGACATGACTCAGCGGCAAAACTAGGTCACCAAGCACTAGCCACAACATACAAACTCATAGAAAACACAGATCCCTACTACAAATACACACCAACATCCATACTTGAAAATAAAGATTACAAGCTCTACTGGGACATTAGTATCCATACAGATAAAACAGTCTCCGCCAATAGACCCGATGTTACTTTTCAGTGCAAAAAAGGAAAAGTCACTTATCTAATTGACATAGCTGTCCCCAACGACACAAAGATCCAAACGAAATACACAGAAAAAATTTCCAAATACACAGACCTTGCAACGGAAATAAAAAGGCTATGGAAACAAGAAAAAGTCATCATTGTCCCTCTCGTCATATCAGCCATAGGCCTTACACCAACAACATTCACTCCACACTTAGTACAATTAGGACTCAACACAAACTTACACAAAAACATTCAGAAGTCAGTGATTTTGAAAACATGTAACATTGTCAGGTCATTCCTTAATACACAATGGTAATGCGTTTGTGGTGACTTGGTTTAGGCCCGTCAGCAGACATGGAACCATATTGACCAAATGTGAAAAAGAAAAACAAAAAGAAGAAAATTAATATATATATATATAATAACGTCTGTCTGTCTGTCTGTCCGTTAGTTTGCTTGTCATTCGAGAGCCACTTATCCGATTGACGTATTTTTTTTTTAAATTCTTGATATTTATATAAAAAAATTTATAATATATATATATATATATATATATATATATATATATATATATATATATATATATATAACGCAACGTCTCTCTGTCTGCCTGTCTGTCCGTTTTTGTGCTTAGCAATCAAGAACCACTTATCCGATTTACCTGTTTTTTTTTTTAATAAAATAAATATGTTCTCTTGCCAGGTTATAGGATATATTTTATTACGTTAGGTAACATAAGGTCTAAGCAGCGACGATAATAGTGAATCAAGTCCACGCGAGGGGAGCCGCGGGCACGGCTAGTAGATTTATATAAATTAATAATACGTTTTTGTCAAATTTTAATCTTTCCTTGGACTAAATCTGATCAACCATTATAAATTTTTAACCTACGTCTTACCTTTTTTAATGAATTAATAATATCAGCAAGCAAAAATGAACTGGGACACCAGCTAGATTATCATGAGGCGATGTTGTGCTAAAAATACTGCCACAAGCTACTCTTTTCAGAAACATCTATCTAAACGTTACCACTTAAAATATTGCAAAAATATTATTAATTTTTGCCATAATAATAAATTTTGATGCAGTAAGTCGATACCTAAAAAAGTTTAAAATTGAATTAAAAACTGGTAAAATGATTTCTGCCCTTCTTTATGGTGAAATATTAATAAAAAAAGAGATAAATTTACCTCGTTAAAATAATTTTTTAAAAAGTTTATGATTGAAAACTACAGTTCAACAAGGCAGTTACTCAAAATTTTACCAAATCCACCATAGCACCACTCACACGCCCAGTTAATTCTGTTGCAACAACACCTGTTGAGACAGCAAACTTGTTGGCTGAACTCTTTGCGTCACATTCTACTGTCGATTTCCAAGGAAAAACACCACCTGATATTCCCATAGTGCAGTCAACGATGCCCGATATTGTCTTCAGACAGCGTGTCATAAAACGTATTTTAATGAAGCTAGACACCAAAAAAGCTTCTGGCGCTGACGAAATACCTGCAATACCTGCCATAATACTCAAAAACTGCGCGAGAGAACTAATACCTGTTTTCTGTAGACTTTTCAAGTTATCCTATAGAAAAGGAATATCTCCTTTCTGCTGGAAATGCCAAACAACTATCGACCAGTCACACTGCTTTCAACAATATCGAAAGGTATGGAAAAGGCTATCAATTAGCATCTTCTAAAATATCCTGAAGAATTCAATGTTAATAGCGACCATCAATATGGCTTTCGTATATATAGATGAACCAGAGATTTTTTAATTTATGTAACACATGTTTGGAACAACGTAACTGAACACTTTGGAGAATATCACGCGGTTGCTCTTGATATATCCAAGGCATTTGACCTTATTTGGCACCATGAATTGTTGGCTAATCTACGCTCTTCTGGTATGTCTAAAAGGTTTTACTTATGGATCTCACGTTTCATCAAAGAACGTTCTTTACGAGCGGCAGTCCATAGATGCCTTTTTAATACCTTCACTGCTAACGCCAGTGTGCCCCAAGGCTCCATACTGTATCCTATTCTCTTTCTCATTTACGTTAACAATCTGCTTGAAAAGACCAGGATCCCCCGGATACCGGGTGCCCTCGGAGAGTAAGTAGCCTTGTTGTGGCATCCAGGCTCTGCCGCAGTGGGAACTCTATGTCGAATAATAATAATTATAATAATGATAGTGACAGGGTGTTGCGGAGGCGGACCCCTGTTGTACAAACAGCTACAGCACCACCACAACAACAACAACCACAGACAAACCAAACAACCGCCTCAGCCGAAACTATCCGCGATAGTTTTACCAGATCCGACATTATAGGTGATGAAAATTGTCTTTTCCGTGCAGCTAGCTTACACTTATATGGCCACCAAAACCATCATGAGAAACTCCGAGAGGTTGCTCTAAGATATATACAACAAAACTGGTCGGAACTTCACACATTTTCATTAACTGAAGACGACGATAAGAAAGATTTCAATAACTACTATAATTTTATGAGGAAAAATGGCACCTATGGAACGAGCCTAGAAATACTTGCCCTCTCGGAAACCCAAAATAGCAACTTTCATATCTTCTCAAAACAATGAAGAACAAGAGATACAAATATAACTTTTAGGGACAGACCAATATTAATAAGCACAGGAAAACACACCGAAACGATTTACCTTCTTTAACAGATAACCCATTGTCGGGACACTTTGAGCTTCTGACACCACAAAAACACTGAAAACATCCCAAACAACAGTAGACCAATAAAAGAAGCATCGTGCGAGAGACGTATCGGTCGAGGACGTCACGGGAAACGGCAGCTCGACCAAAACGCTGAAGACCGGGCAACCGAAAATTGACCCACCAAGGCGGGTAAATAAAAGCAACGCATGAATTGCACCACAGAAATCAACACCACATTATGTATACCACAAAATAAAAATAAAATAACAACTGTCGCTGAAATCCTTTAGCGGGAAGCGAACAACCGGAGGGCGAAGCGATATCTAAAGCGAGGACATCAACAGGCCCTAAACCCCGCATTCGTTACAGCTGCGCTGCCAGGCGCCGTTTTAAAAAGCTGTGGAAGAGAGAGGGGACTAATCAACCTGCGCACTCCTGCACCCCAGCCCAAATGCTCGGGCGCGGTGAGCCAGACAATGCTTGTTCGGATCACTGGGTCGGGGCTGGTTCGGGGGCGTCGGCATGCCGAAATCATATTTTTAAAATAGATTTTTGCAACATACGGGGTTCAAACACGAACATAAATTCAGTGCACCGACACCTGCAATCAAATAAAACTCACGTACTCGCTCTCTGTGAAACCAAGGTCAGTTCATCGACCAGCACAGTATCCTGGGTACGACTTCTATTCCCGATTTAGACGTAACTTTGGAATCTGTCTTTTTGTCAGAAGCGACCTCTCTTGCCAACGAGAAGAGGCTCTGGAGCCCTCAAACTTTGATGTTATGTGGTTAAAAATAATGACTAAATTAACCACAAGGTTCATCTGTATCCTCTATTGACCACCAAGTGATACTAACTTTAGAACACTTTTAGCTTCACTTGCAGACACTATTGATCATTTATAAATTAACTATGCAAATGCCGAAATTGCCATCCTGGGCGACTTTAATGTCCACAACATCAACAGGCTTAAATATTCAAATACTACCGACGAACAAAGTCGTGAAGCTGAATCATTCTCACTCATCTGTGGCTTAACTCAGCTTATTGACGAACCGACACGGATCCCTGATTGAGACGGGGAGTTCGCCAGTCTTCTTGATCTGTTTTTAACCACCAACCCGGAGATTTACACGGTCACCGTAAATCCGCCGTTAGGTTCTTACGACCATAAACTGCTTCCGACATCGAATATCGTACCAATCAGTGACTGAGAGGCGCCTAAACCGCGCTAGATTTCGCACCACAAATCTGCTAAACGGGAAGATCTCATGGAATATTTTCGAACTTTTCCTTGGTTAGACTTTTGTTTTCATTCTGACGACCCACATGACTGCGCCAGGGAGGTTTCCGATGTTATTTTGGCTGGTATGGAAGCTTACATTCCTTTTTCGAAGAAATGCCCTTCCAATGACAAGCCTTGGTTTGACCGTAAATGCAAAGAAGCTGTTGCTTCTAAACATCTTGCCTATCCACAACGACGTGAAAATCCTAACGCCATAAATCGTAACACCTTTTCTCGTGCCCGGAACAGATGCAAAGAAATTATCGACGAAACCAAGGAGGCACACAATCGGCGAATTAGAAACAAACTTCTCGCTTGTTCTAATAATTCCAGGTCCTTTTGGGCAGTCGCTAAGGCAGTTAGCCAAAATTTCACCAAATCCACCATATCACCACTCACACGGCCAGATAATTATATTTCAACTATACCTGTTGAAAAAGCGAACTTGTTGCTTCACATTCTACTGTCGATTTCCAAGGAAAAACACCACCTACTATTCCTATAGTGCAGTCAAGGATGCCCGACGTTGTCTTCAGACAGCGTATCATAAAACTTATTTTAATGAAGCTAGACACCAAAAAAGCTTCTGGTGCTGACGGAATACCTGCCATAGTTCTCAAAAAAAAGTCATGAAAAAGGCTATCAATCAACTACAACAACAACAACAAACTAAAATATCTTGAAGAATTCAGCATTATTAACGATCACCAATATGGCTTTCATAAATATCGATCAACATGAGATCTTTTGACTTATGTAACACATGTTTGGAACAACGCAATTGAACACTTTGGAGAACCTCGAGCGGTTGCTCTTGCCATATCCAAGGCATTCGACCGTGTTTGGCACAATGGAGCGTTGGCTAAGGTAAGCTCTTCGGGTATGTCTGAAAAGTTCCGTTTGTGGCTCTGATATTTCCTTAGTGAGCGTCTTTTACGAGTGACGGTCGACGGATTTCTTTCTAACACCTTCATTATTAACGCCTCATTTACATTAACAAACTGCTGGAAAAGACCGGAAATCCAATCTACAGCGTTGCAGATGATAGCACGGTTATCTCTTCACTTTGAATGCTCGGACATCGGCTGCTCAGGCAAGTGTCCGCAGACAGCGGGAAGTTATTCAACTTAATAAAGACCTGGAAAAAATTCTATCTTGGGGTGACAGTAACCAAGTGGAATTTAACGCTACAAAAACCCAGGCGGCAGTTATTTCTAAAAAAGTTAACGTTGCTGAACCCGACATAGTTATAGCGGGGCAATCCATTCCTCTAACATCGTCACTCAATTTGTTGGGGGTTAATTTGGGAGCAAATATGTCCTGGCATGAGCATGTTGCAGGCATAGCAAGGAGAGCTTCTCAAAAGTTGGGAATATTATTTCGAACCAGAAAGATTTACATTCCACAACAACTCTTAATTCTTTACAAAGCTCGAATTCGACCAACTATGGAATACTGCTTCCATGTTTGGGGCTCCGCTCCCAAACATACACTGCATTTGTTGGATTCGCGGCCTTGATTCGCTGGACCATCGAAGAACGGTTGGCGACTTCTACAAGTATTTTCATGGAAAGTGTTCGGAGGATGTGGCCCGTTTAATTCCTCCCAGAGCGGTGTAAGTTAGAAATACACGTCGCGCTGATACTTCGCATCCGTATGAGGTTCAGCTTGTTACTCCTTGTAAAACGTTTTTCAAGGCGCCTTTTATATGGAGAACAGCATCCCTTTGGAATAATTTGCCCAGGACTGTGTTTCCCACCGAGTACAACTTACAGCGATTCAAGAACAACGTGAAAAGCTTTTTTTCCACACGTGTCGCGCCTGTAGCGCTTTAGGGATCTCCCTGCAGCACGTGTGCTAGACCTATAAAAAAAATAGAATCTACAGCTTTGCAGAGGATAGCACGCTTATCTCTTCATTCACTTTGAATGCTCGAACATAGGCTACTCATGCAAATATCCGCAGAGAGCAGCAAGTCGTTCAACTTAACAAAGACCGGGAAGAAATTCTATCTTGGGGCGACAGACAGTAATCAAGTAGATATTAACGCTACAAAAACCAAGGCGGCAGTTTCTCTAAAAAAGTTAACGTTGCTGAACCCGACATAATTATATCGGGTATTCCATTTCTCTAGCATCGTCACTGAATTTGTTGGGCGTTAATTTGAGAGCAAATATTTCTTGTCATGGACATGTTGGAAGCATAGCAAAGAGAGCTTCTCAAAACTTTGGATATTACTTCGAACTAAAAAGCTTTACACTCCTCCAGAACTATTAATTCTGTGCCAAGTTCAAATTCAACCTAGGATGGAATACTCCTGCCATGTTTGAGGCTCTGCTTCCAAACATAAACTAAATTTGTTGGACTCTATTCGGAAGAGAGCTGTTCGCCTGATTGGAGACCCGGAAGTGGCCAGCAACTTTCACTGGAACATTGAAAAACCGTTGGAGACTTGAGTCTATTCTATAAGTATTCTTCGCTTAATTCCTCCCAGAGCGGTGCATGCTAGAAATACACGTCACACTGATATTTCACATCCATATGAGGTTCAGCTTGTTACTCCTCATAAAATCCTTTTAAAGCAGTCTTTTATATGGAGAACCTCGTCCCTTTGGAGTAATTTTCCCAGGACTATGTTTCCAACCGTGTACAATTTCTGTAGAGCCTTAGGGATTTTCCTGCACCACGTGTCCTGGACCCATAAAAAAAGAGAAACTACATAAATATTAAAAATAAGATGTAATAAATTTTCTTTTCCATAACAAGCAAAACATCAAATACCATGTAAGTGTATTAGGAAATGGTAAAATAAATTTTTTATGTATATAAGGTGTTATTTACCAACAGGCACTAACATAAACCAGCCTGTCATAGGGCATACATTGAGTGTGTTAATTACTGCTTTGTAATTGTAGAACTTTAACTGTAAAGAAAAAATTGTAACATTTTGCATTGAAATAATAAAGAGTTTTTGAATTTGAATTTGAGGAAATATTACCATATTACTGTTAAGACCATATAAAATCTATCGACACCTACCACTTTTAACCCCTATCGCTGAAAAATTATAGATTTCGTCCCCGACGGAAATAAGTGACTATTTTTTTCGTGATCTAGAAACCCTAAAACGTGAAGAAAAGCAAAAATCTCTGATCAGGTAAGACTTCAGGTCTTGCCCTGCCACCAGGTAAGACTTCAGGTCTTACCTGGTGGCAGGGCAGTACCACACACATCTACCTTAGTCAATCTCTTTGACATGTAATGGATAATTTTATAAAAAAGCTTTGATAAAATCGATGTAGATGAGTAACCTGGGTGTTATTAACCATACTTCTGGCGATCAATTCTGAGTGCAAAGTAATTTTAGAATCTGTAAATCTATTAGGGTAGAAGCTATGCTAATGTGTAGTCAGTTGATTTCTTACCAAGAGAAATAAGTGCTGATATATAGATCTTGGCAAATGTGCAAACTTTGAAAATGGTTCGATAATTATTTACCAAGTGCTAACATCAATACCTCAAAGACTGAATAATAGAGGGAAGCAACGCTCAAATCTGGACATATTTAACTGCAAAGAACAGTGAAATCTCGTCTAGTCCAGCTCCCTTTCTTGTAAAATACATTTTATTTTCAAAGAACTTAAAGAGAGTTGATGAAGATATGCAAGTTTTAACATAAGGATTGTTCGACTTAGGATAAAAACTGGTTTTGAAATATTCAGTAAACAAATTACATACATCTTTGCAGTTATTTGCCATCTGTGTATTATTTGACTTATTAGAGCTTAAGGTTGTTTGCCGCTACAAAATGCCAAAATTTTCTGCTATTATTACAGTAGGTATCTATGCCTCAATGTGATTTAAGTAATTAAATAATTTTCCTTGATGAGACATTTGTAGCGTTCCCTTAATAATTTAATGAATTTAAATCATGTGGGTTACCATAAACCATTTTTTATGAAATTTATTTTTTTTTTCTTTTATTAATTTTATCGTTGCACTAGAGAAATATATTAGATATCTATTATTACAATATATATATATATATATATATATATATATATATATATATATATATATATATATGTATATATGTTTATATATATATATGTATATATATATATATATATATATATATATGTATATATATATATATATATATATATATATATATATATATATATATATATATATATATATATATATATATATATATATATATATATATATATATATATATATATATATATATATATATATATATATATGTATATGTATATATATATATATATATATATATATATGTATATATATATATATATATATATATATGTATATATATATATATATATATATATATATATATATATATATATATATATATATACATGTATATATATGTATATATAAATATATATATATATATATATATATATATATATATATATATATATATATATATATATATATATTTATATATATATATATATATATATATATATATATATATATATATATATATATATATATATATTATATATATATATATATATATATATATATATATATATATATATATTTATATATATATATATATATATATATATATATATATAACAAATAAAGAGAGAGAAAGCAAAAGTTGCCGTATCTAACAAAATCCTAAATTATGAAACTAGTTGAGGGACTCGGCAAAACGGGCATCAGCAGATGTTCATACTATATTGATTTAGCCAATATTTCGGTCCTAGGTTGGGACCTTCATCAGGGCACAAACTGAAAAAGAGATAACGAAGCAACCAATAAAGAAAATTAGGCATAGAGACTTGGTGTTATGAAGTTAAGTTTTTTAAAATTATTAATTTTAATTATTAATTTCTAATTTGATTTTAATCTTACAATTATTCATATGTAACTATTTTAATTCAACAGTATTATTGTTCTAAACAATCACAAATTATTATTATTATTATGGAAAAATGTCAACAAAACTCACTTGTAGCATGAAAATTAATCTAACAAGAATGACCATCAAAAACAATCGCCATAGTAAAAAACCAACACTGAAATAAAACAACCACTATTCACTAACAGTTTAACATAAAAACATGGCATTTACAGCAGGGATGCCATTGATAACGTTGGATGCTGAAATTCAAAACTAATTAACCACCTGCCATCTTAAAGAAAAATGAATGAAAAGTGACAACTTTGACAGGGCGCTGACAAAGGACGACCACGTGACAGATGTAAGGGATCACCCAAAAAGAATAAAAGGAAAGGTCAAACGACCAGGAAAGGACCGGTTTAGGTACGAAATTAAGTGCTACGTCATATAATAAAATTAAAATTTTTTTTTTTTTTTAAATTTTGGTATAAGAGGAAAGGAAATTCAATGGGAAGGCAAATTTACGCTGTTATGACCATTGAAAGGCATATAAAGGAACCAATTTTTATTTCATCTGGGGGAAGTAGAGCAAGGGAAAAAGGAAGGCGATAACTGGAAAGGATTTTTCATTAATTGGGAGCATATTATTCATTTTATTATTATAATTAATATTATATCAATGTTATCTAAATAGGAATGTAAATTATGAAGAAATTGAGGGGAACCAAGAAAAACATATACTTAAACAAGATGGTACCCAGAGGGGAACATGCAAAAGGACAGAGTTTTCAAATACCAAAAAACGAAAGTTATTATGGGGAGTATGACGACCCAGAGACGTTATGCAAGGGATGACGGTCACAAGAGAGAAGATAGCTGTATATGCTGCTCAAGCCATCAAGATCAGTTCTTTTATTGATATTTTGGGGATTCTCGTTGATATAGCACATCTCAAGGAATTCTCTTTTAAGAAGGTTTTTTTGGATATGAAGGATTTTTGGTTCTCTGAAATTAAAGGAATGTCCATTATCAACAGAATGAGTTGCCAGTGCACATCTTTGTGGATGGCATCTGGTGTCGCTTTTATGTAATGCGATGCGACGGTTGAGACATTGTGATGTCTGGCCAATATACACAGCAGGACAGTCAAGACAGGAAACGGAATAGACTACATCTGACATGGAAAGAATAGGTAGAGAAGATTTCAATTTACTGAAAATGCTCTTATTTTTTATAGAAATAATACTTGGCAATCTTAAAATTGGGAATGACGCGCAAAATATGAACCAATTTTGAGGTAAGACCAGGTATAAATGGCAAAGAGAGCAAGGAAGGACTTATTTCCGTATGGCTAGCAGGGGGTAACTGGGGTGGAAGGGGAGGAGGGGGGATAAGTGTAAAGGGGGAGGTTCTGGTAAAATGTCATTAGAAAGGAAGAGCTTGTCGACTTCATCCTTGGTCTTGAGCAGGAACCTCTTGTTGTACCCATTTTCCATAAAGAGACTGGTAAGTAGTGTTTGTGCTTGTGGAAGATAATCTGGGTGAGCTATATTTCTAATTCTTCGATATAGACCTTTTATGACGTTAATTTTAACTTTCCAATCATGGCCAGAATTGGCATGTATATATCTGCCTGATGAAGTTGGCTTTCTATACCAGTCCAGTCTGATCACACCATCGGGACATCTAATGACTCTTGTGTCCAGGAAGGGAACGGAATTGTTTGACTCTTCTTCCATAGTAAACTGTAGATGTTGATCAAAAGAATTGAAGACATGAAGGATTTCTTCTTTACCATTCTCTGGTATGGACAGAATAAGATCATCCACATATTGAAAGAGAAAAGGGGGTCTGAAAGATAACTTTTCAATGCAATTTTTCAAAAGGAAGGACATGACTATTGCTGCGAGAGTGGGGCTTAAATTACTGCCCATAGGGCAACCAAAGGTTTGTCGGTAGAAATGTTCTTTGTACTTGAAAAAGGTAGATTGGAAGAAAAACTCAATGACAGAAAGGAAGAAGGATTTATCTAATTTTGTGTTGGGCGAAATTAGTGCCCATTCGGAATCAATAATATGTTTGGTTAGCTGCCATGAAATGTTGGTAAAGAGACTGACTACATCTAGAGAAATAATGACATGATTCTCAGGTAATAAGAAATTATTAACTTCTGCACTGAAGGCAAAGGAGTCCTTAACAGCATATCGATGGTAATTTTGGAAGGATTTTTCTAATATATCTGCACAGAATTTACTTAAGCTTGATGTAGGAGAGTTTGATTGTGGAGACAATAGGTCTTAGTGGCACACCTTCTTTGTGTATCTTTGGCAGGCCGTAGATTCTTGGTGGGATGGCTTTGTAAGTACAAAGTTGTCTTGCTGTTCTGTCATCGATCCACTTCTTATTCTTCATCTGCTTAACAAAGGAATTGCTTTTATTTTGATATTGACTTGTAGGGTCATGCGAAAGCTTTTCATAGACTTGTTCATCATCTATTAATTCGGACATTTTCGTTTCGTAATGCTGCTTTTCAAGCGCCACAGTGACTGAGCCCTTGTCTGAAGGAATGATCATGGAGTTCCTCCATATATAGTACAACGTTTCCGTACCACTTAATTAAAATCTTTTCACACTGTTTCTAGATCTCTCTCAAGTAATCTGTTTAATAAATTTAACAATTTGATACAAGTTCGTGCTAATAAATTGAAGGTGTGTCAACATTGGTTTACTAATCTCTCTCAGGTCAACTTTCCTTCCGAAGTTCACACAGTTCTCTCTCTGGGTCCCAAATTTGTTTTTGATTCTTTTCCAGGTAAAGATATACCTGTCAAGACAGTTCTAGCAGATATTGAATCTTTCATTAAACTTTTACCTTCTCCTAACCAAGATATCCTTAGAGCTAAGTGTACCAATGCCGTCACTAATGCTGTACTCCAGAATCGCAACACCGCTACATCCTTTGAGAAAACTTTATTCAAGAAAGCAGTAACCTTCCTCAAACAACACAAAGACATCTTGATCATTCCTTCAGACAAGGGCTCAGTCACTGTGGCGCTTGAAAAGCAGCATTACGAAACGAAAATGTCCGAATTAATAGATGATGAACAAGTCTATGAAAAGCTTTCGCATGACCCTACACAAGTCAATATCAAAATAAAAGCAATTCCTTTGTTAAGCAGAT
>CM032452.1:31280812-31417311 GCA_019049505.1 Pachyrhynchus sulphureomaculatus
TCAGATTTAATTGGTATTTAACAAATTATGGATAAAAAGGAACCCTAAAAAGTGACTCTTAACAAAGTGTTTTGGAAGATGCCACACATTTCAGTGAGCGGTCAACAAAAGTTACGATTACTCAAACAATTTGAAAGCAACACGGATTTAAATATGGCCTTTCGTAGTTGGGAATTGCATGAATATTCACAGTTGCAACAAGCTAAAAATCATACTTGGACTGTAAAATCTTCAAATCAGTTGGAAAAACCACGTTTTATTATCGTTGGTTTTCAAACAGCCATGAAAACTAAAATCGATAAAGATATGAATACTTTTAACCATATTAATTTAACTAATTTGAAGGACTACTTAAATTCAGAGGTATCTCCCTACGACAATTCAAACCTAGATTTTCACTCTAACAAATATTCAATTCTCTATGAAACAATTTCAAAAATCCTACTATTATACATCTCTCAACGATCCATGTGTCTATCCTCTAAGATTTAAATCACATACACCTCTAATAATAATTGATTGTTCTCGACAGAGTGAAGATATACTGAAAGGAGGATCTGACGACATACGCATCGAAATTGAAACCAGTAAAAACGTACCCAAAGATTGCCTATTATTTAATCCTACATGATCGATTAGTTAGATATAACCCTCTAACCAGTTTTTTGAAAGAATATTAACAGTGTAAATAAATAAAACAAACTATTATGTGATACAAATATTTTATTATTAGTATTAAGAAATTGGTTTGTAAATAATGTAAGTAAATATTAAAAAAAAAACAGAAATTGTTCTTATACTACATATTTTACAAACAAAAAGAATATCCAACTCCTATTTACTACTACCACTAGTACTATGGAGTGATAAAGGATCCTTCTCCTCCTGTTCCTCCTTGTCGTTATTATCATCATCCTCATCATTATCACTTGACGAGTCAGAATATACTTCCCCAACGGTTAATTTTGCTTTCTTCTTTCTTGGTGGAGATGATTCGTCTACTGTTCCTTCCTCTTGGTAGGTTATAGAAGGATTCTTCAACATTACTATTGATTGAGGTGTATCAGCCACTTCTTCATCGAGGAGATTGAATTTGCACTTCTTGACAACCTTCTCCAGAATCTTGAAATCTTCCTCATTGTCAATTTTAGTACGCATGTAGCGCAGCGGTAAGTTACCCAATTTTTGTTTCAACTTGAGACCTTTAGGACAATAGGATAGGTGGACGTAAACTTTTTCGCCCCTAGATTTAACTGATTTAACACCATATCTGTAAAGAAAATAGACAATAAATAAATCTGACTGAAAAAGTTCTCCGAGTTTAGCAAAGAAAACGAAAAAAAAAATTAAATAAACTAAAAAAACTCTTACTAAAACAGTTCTTTAATCACAACCTTAACGTAACGAAGTGGAAAATTGATTGAATCTACAGAGAAGAGGACAAGAGTACAGGGAGTATTAGCCATAATGTAAAACAACACTTTATTCACTGTACTGTTGTAGTAATAATGATTCCAAATACAAATTTCAGTCGAGGTTATATACTAGTTCAAAATATTTCGTCAGAGGGCTCTAGTCACGTTGCAGTCAACGTGCATGAACATATACTCGACAACAGAAATATATTCATAAATAAAATATTGGTACCCTTAATAAGATTGCATCAGACAAAATTTTCCAATCATCAGATATTTGTTGTTATTCAAAACATGTTTTTGACATTTATCTCTTATCATTATGCTTTTTTATAGACTAATTGACTCCAGTAATTTACTTGTTTTTCTTATCATTAAGCTTTTTATTCAGTTTCTTTTTGTTTTGCAATAAATCAAACTAATTAAGGCAGTCAAAATTTTCCAAACACCAAATATTTGTCATTATTAAAAACATGTTTTCAACATAATAACAACTCAGCAGATAATTCAAAGTCACGTTGCACCAACATATACTGTTTGTAAACATGACATATGAAACAAAGTATAAATAGAACGATTTGCTTTAGTGTAGTCATCAGTTCAAGCGTTTACTTGATACAAATAGTATACCAGATATTACATTTACAAAGAATAAGAAATATGTCTTCAACCAACGACAATAGCAGCAGCAGCAACAGTACTAAACTGTTAGATTCTTTTTCCACGGACGTAGTACGGTCTACCGAATTGGTAAGCAGATTACTTAAAACAAAGGAAGAATAGAAAAGACATATAAGTATCTTAAAGAAAAATAATGCTATTTTAACAAAGGGTTTAAAAAACAAAATCTGTGTGAACAGTTTAAGTAAAATGGAATCGAATTTATGCATTTTGAAAAATTATTTAGAAAAATTTAAATTTCATCTTAAAACTAATAAATCTTTGGCAAAGAGAAAATTAATTTGGCAAAATGTAGATACCTGTTTTCAGGGACGCATAAGAACCGGAATTATAACAAACTTTGAATATAAAGAGCCTAAGGAATTTTTACAAAAAGCTATTAGTGTATTTTCTCTGCGAATTAGAATAGAACTCAAACAATTGACTATACTTAAAGTAAATGTTGTTTTTTGTGGTCAATTTATAAAAACTTAAACTCTTGAAACGGCTGTTAAATATTTTTCGACAAAAAATAATATAATTGATGATAATACAAACTTCTCTGAGTGGTATAAGATGAATGTAGTTGATAAAGTTTTACTTAATTTAGAGGATTTTCAGGAAAAAGACAACGGTTGGGCCTTATGTGAAATATGGCACTTGAGAGTAAATTTAAACAAATATAATCCTATAATGGAGGGTTTCTCACATATGTGACAGTACCTAAATTAATTCAAAAAACTAAAAGTGTTGTTAATATCCACAATAATGATCCTTATTGCTTTCTCTGGTCTGTTGTATGTGCTTTATATCCAGATGACAACGTTAAAAAAATACATGTACTTCATCTTATCTACATTTCAGCCAAGTATTAAAATACGTAAGAATTTTATTTCCTATAGTATTAAAAGGAATTCCTCGATTTGAAGCGATAAATAAATTGACTATAAATATATAACCAGGAAGTTTTACCCTTAATGTTGACTAAGACAAACTTTTCAACTAAAATTAATTTACTTATTTTAACTACTCTTGATGATGAAGATTCTGATGATAATGATTCCTTTGAAATTGACTATTCTAACTCTAACAATAAAACAGTATTCCATTTGTATTAAGAATACGAGAGATGTTTTAATCACTTTAAAAGCGAATCAAACCTGACCAAACATTTAGCTGATTGTATGATACTAAATAAATCTAAAATTACTTTACCCAAAGAAAATGAGAAAATTTTAACTTTTAAAAATTTTTCGAACAAATTGAGGGTTCCATTTGTAATTCATGCAGATTTATAAATTACATTGGTGAGCATACCACTAAGAAATCCAAAAAATATCAAAAACATGAACCTATTAGTATTGCTTATTACTTAAAATGTTCCTATGATGACTCTCTTTTAAAATTTCAAATCTACAGTGGTGAAAATTGTCAGGTATGGTTTGTTAGGCAACTGGAAAAAATTACACAACAAGTACAGTCAATATATTCAAATCCTATTAAATTATCATTAACGAAACAACAAAATGATGATTTTTATCGTGCGAAAACTTGTCACAATTGCTCTAAACCCTTTTTAGCAGATTCGAATGATTATAAAGTAAGAGATCACTATCATTTAACTGGTTATTTTAGAGGAGCAGCGCACAACTCTTGCAATAGAAATTTTAAAAATAAAATGGTAATACCTGTCCTTTTTCACAACCTTTCCGGTTACGATAGTCATTTTTTGATTAGAGCCCTTTGTACTGAAATAAAAGGATCAATAAGTTTAATTCCAGTTAACAAGGAAAAATATATATCATTTACAAAATGTGGAAAATTCAAAAGTTCAGTTTCGATTTTTAAATTCTTATCGGTTTATGACAATTAATCTAGATAAATTAGCTTCCTATCTAGATGATGACCAGAAAAATATTACGAAAAAGCCTATAACGATGATACTCAATTTAAATTAGCTACCAGGAAAGGAGTCTTTCCTTATGATTAGATTGACCGTTGGGAAAAATTGCAAGAAAAGTCTTTGCCATCTATAGATAAATTTTTTAGTAAAATTAATAATTCTAATATAACCGTACAGCAGTATGAACATGCTTGCAAAGTATGGAATACTTTTAATATGCAAAATCTTCAAGAATATGCTGAACTCTATTTGAAAACTGATGTCTTACTTCTAGCTGACGTTCTTGAAAATTTTAGGAAGCTCTGTTTAAATAATAATAAATTAGACGGCCTTCACTATTTTACAGCCCCCGGATTGGCATTTGACAGTGTGCTCCGAATAACCGACGTAAAATTAAAATTACTAACTGACATTGATATGATTATGTTTGTTGAAAGGGGTATTAGAGGAGGTATTTCACAATGTTCTAATAGATACGATAAAGCAAATAATAAATACATGAAAAACGAATATAATAGCAATGAACCTTCCACTTTTTTTTATGTATTTTGATGTTAATAACCTCTATGGAGCAGCCATGAGTTTTCTATTATCTACAGGAGATTTTCAGTGAGTAGAGGATTTTTACCAAGAGGGTAATATATTAAATATTCCTCACGATAACGATTACGGTTATATTTTTGAAGTAGACCTTTGTTATCCCAAATAATTATTTAATCTTCATAAAGATCTACCACTTTGACCTGAACATATAATACGGCCAATTTCAGACTCTAATATTCCCAAGCTACTAACAACTCTTTACAATAAGAAAAAATATTTTATTCACTATCTAGCTCTACAACAAGCTATTCAATTGGGTTTAAAAGTTACAAAATTTCAGAGATGTTTAAAATTCAAACAATCTTCATGGTTAAAAGGATATTTTTTAAAATTAATGAATCTTGCTCCATACGCAAATATAGATATGTAAAATTTTTGAACAAATCATCAGGATGATTTGGTGCAAATTATTATATTTCTCAGCCCAATTTTCATAGTTGTGAAGTTTTTTTTAAAGACCTGGTTCTAATTTAAGTGAAAATATTAAATGTAAAATTCAATAAACCTATTTATCTTGGAATGTCAATTCTAGACATATCAAAAAATATTTTATATAAATTTCACTACAATTGCATTAAACAAAAATTTGGTTCGAACTAAAAATTGTTATATACAGACACAGATAGTCTTATATACCAGTTCAACGTAGATGATATTTATGCACATATCAATATGTTTGATACTTCTAACTATCCTGAAGATAATATCTATGATATACATCTTATAATTAAGAAAATCTATGGGCTCATGAAGGTTGAAAATAATGGAAAAATCATGACTGAATTTATTGGATTACGTTATAAAATGTACACTTTTAAAGTTCTAAATAACAACAATAATAATGTTATTGATAAACACAATTCAAATATTATCTCAAATGTTGGAATAGTCAAAAAGGCCAAAGGTATTCAATCTTCTGCTCTAAAATTAATTTCATTGGAAGATTATTATCAATGTTTATTTAACCACACAAAAATTAAGGTAACTCAAAATTTTATACCTAACGAGAAGCATAACGTTTATACTGTCGAACAACTTAAAACAGGTTTAAGTCCCTATGACGACAAGCGAATCGTTAATTATATTTTCACAGACACTGTACCCTGGGGTTATAATGATGATACCTCTTATTCTTTCTTTTAAGAAAGTAATCTTTTTTGCTATCTATTAGTTTCACCGTTTCACTATATGATGCTCTGGGCTGAAATCAACAAATGTAATAAAAATATTTCCGAGCAATATCGGTCTATAATATAAATATAATTCATTTTTCAGACTCAGCATCATCCTCATCATTTTGAAAGGGAACAACAATTTATTAACTTAATGCTAAATGCATATAATCGTCTTCATCGAAACGGTAGCCAATTTTGCAAACAGTGTACAAAATTTTTCTGTTTTTGCCCCAAATTCCTTAAATTCGTGGTATGGTGGTTACTACTACCGAAATATTCGTACAGGACTTGTACTGTCATGAGAAAATTGCTGATTCATGAATTTACTTCTAGCAAGACAGCAGAAGAACATTTTTTTACTTTTCAGATAGAGATTGATAACTGTAATAAATGCAAGACTGCCACATATGACTTCAAGGAGTGTGCTCGCTGTGAAGCATTTCTAGGTGCAATATGTTCCATATGGGTAGAGAAACCTATCCAGCCAAACTCAGAATCTGTAGACTAACACCCTCATATTTCTACTTTTTTCACTCGCCAATGCAATCTTGGAAACAAGAAGAATAATGTATGGTTTCAATTATTATTATTATTATGTAAATTAACCCATTTATATTTGAAATTAATATTTCCTGTAGAAATTATTTCATTAACCTTTTGTAATATTTTATAAAGTTTTATTATGAATATATTTCTTAAATCTGTTCATACTTGTGTTTTATTCTCTCATCAGCATCATATAGAAAACTACCAACGAGTTCAAAATCGTTTCAACGAGATCAAACTAGGCTAGGCTAGGCTAATCTCATTGGAACATATATAATTTACTATTTGCTAAATATAACAAATATTACACTATACAATGGCCCGGCTGATTGGCGCAGTGGGTTAAGGCGTTAGACTTGCCCACTGTTGTCCGAGAGGTCCGCGGTTCGATTCCGTGTCTGGGCTGGGTGTTTGTGATTTGTTGTGTGAATGTGTAAATTTGTGTTTCCTACAAAAGAGAGATGCTGGCTAATTGGTTATACGCCAAAGCCATAAAACACATGTAAAAAAAAAAAAAAAAAAAAAAAAAAAAACACTATACAATGCATTTTACTCAAATCCTCATCACCAAATTTTGACCCTTCTTATCAGTTTTGATGACCTATCGACTCATTAAAACTGTTTTTCAACCCACTTTTAAACGATTAGCTCATATTATGTTTACTTAAGTCCTTATCACATCACTTTTTACCGACTAAACGGTTCCAATTGTTTACTTTTCGAGCATTTTTACAGACTAATTGACGCCTCATTACAAAATAGGGGAGCCTAAACCCATTTAAACAATCTAAACTAAGTCAATAAGGCCTTTTTTCAACAAAACATTTACCTACCGATACATTTTTACCCGCTTTGCCTCTACACAACTTCTCTTAAATGAAAGTTTGAGGAAGTTTTCCGAACTTAAGATAACCTGCTACAGTCAGCTCTATTGCCAAAACGACATATAACATTTACCGATACGATAAACACGACATTCAACCCTAATTTCGTGCCAAAAAGACACTGTTTCAACAACCACTGGACTTGTGACGTCATTGACGAACTCTTCTTGCTCCATTCTTAAGACACACAGGTGATACCTAGCTCACCTATTCTTCACATATAAGCACCTTGTAGACAGCTCAAATTGCCAAAAGGGTACTGATTTAACATCCTCTGGTAAAATTACGTCATTGACGACAACTTTATGCACATATTAAAGAAGATATCAACATGTTTGATACTTCTGACTATCCTGAAAATAATATCTATTATATACCTCTTAAAAATAAGAAAATTTATGGGCTCATGAAGGTTGAAAATAATGGAAAAATCATGACTGAATTTATTGGATTACGTACACAAAAATTGAGGTAACTCAAAATTTTATACGTAACGAGAAGCATAACGTTTATACTGTCGAACAACTTAAAACAGGTTTAAGTCCCTATGACGACAAGCGAATCGTTAATTATATTTTAACAGACACTGTACCCTGAGGTACACAACTTCTTGCGGAATTTTCAGCAAATTTCAGCACTTCTTGTAGATTTTCAGGAATTCTTCGGCTAATGGTAACTCAAGGATGGATAGATGCCATCCGGCCCCAGAACCCAGCCATAACAACTTCTTATATATATATATATATATATATATATATATATATATATATATATATATATATATATATATATACATATATACATATATATATATATATATATATATATATATATATATATATATATATATATATATATATATATATATATATATGCATATCTGATTTTTAGTAACTAACAAGGCATTCCAATATATTCCTTCGGACAATCCGTGTACGGTATTGCAAAAACAACACATTTAATTCATTCATTGTAGGAATATGGCTTTTATGAAATTTATTTTTTTCTTTTATTACTTGTATAGTTGCACTAGAGAAATATATTAGATATCTATTATTACAAAAGCCAATGGGAACATATCTGAAGATCTCGGTATTTAGTTTATTATAAAAATAAATCATGAGTTATAATCGTGGGAGCGACTATAACGTTTTTAAAAAACAACTTTTGATTGAATTTTAAAAACTTTTTGTTTTTTGGTTCTGTGGAAAACTTTTTAAGACACTTGATACATCAGACACACTCACTCTGCTTTTATTTGTTACTTATATTTATAAACTTTAAATGCCGATATGCAGAATGGTGCACATAGATAAAGGAAATCTTAATTGACACTTTTTATATATTTTAAGCATTTTATCAGGATCATGATAACTTCCACTCCATTATTCTGAAAAGTCACCTTTCAGGACGTATATAATATATTATTATTAATTACGTAAGTTAAAAAAAATTGGATTGAAAATATTTACTGTTATTACCTACTATTTTAAATTCAATGCATGGATGGTGACTATCTTCTGGCACCATGGGTAAGTACAGGGTGGTCCAAATTGGATACTTGTAAAGGTCTAAAGGAGATAGATGAAAACCGATGTCGGCGTCTGAGGCTCAATTTTTATGATAAACTCAATGATGAAAAACGCATATCGATATCTAGTACCAATTCAGATATACAGGGTGTTTTTCAAAACTCTGCATTTTGGAAAAATATTTGTAATTCTTTTCATATTGAAAATTTTTAATTTCTGTAAAAACATTCTCGAAGCAGTTTTTCACGTGAATTTTAACAGCGTAAGTTAAATTTTTTTACAACTAGTATTTTAATAGTTATTAACGCAAAAAATTTTTAAATCTGATATCCTGTATTTTTTTCCTTATCTTATAATAGAGCTTTTAATTATCATTCTAAAAATATAGCACACTTTATATTTTGCTTAAATCTACTTCAAAATACACCAGTTTTAAATGCACATTTTGTGAAGTAGTCTTTGGACGGAGTAGCCATATGGTTTAATTCAATTAGTTACTCGTAGTTGTCAAATTTTACTGCAGGATCAGTTATTAAATTGTCAAATAAATCGGAATGAAGTTTGCAAATTACGAAAAATGGGATATGATAGTGTATTTCATACAAACCGGTATCTATAGAGACGTCAACCCTTCAGGGAAATATTCGCTCGATTGCGACATAATCTAGTTAATAGTGGCCAATTTGAAAAGAAACTACCCAAAAATTATGCATCAAACAGGAATAAGGAGAAGAAATAGTAGTTTTAGGAACTATCGGAAATAATTCCAACACTTCAATCCGACAGTTAAAAGAATCCACTTGACTACCAAGAACTAACGTAAGTCATACTCTGAAGAAGCACAAATTCAGGCCATATAGGACAAGAAAAGTTTATCACCTTGGAGACGGAGATTTTCAACGGCGTATGGATTTTTGCCATGGTTTCTGGAGAATTGTAACCATGTTCCCAATTTTTCATTAAATTGTATTTGGACAGACGAAGCTTATGTAAGCAACGCAGGTATTTTTTAACCGTTACAATTCTTATACGTGGGCACAAGAAAAACCTCATTGAGTTGTGGAGCAAAGAAATCAAGGCAGTTTTGGATTTAATGTGTGGGCAGGAATTTTTCGATGCAGGGTTATGGGTCCATTTATTTACGAAGGAACACTCACCTCTCAGAGATATTTAGAAATTTTAAGTCAGCGAATAGAACCTCTTGTTGATGAACTGCCGTTAATGGACCTTAGAAATATATTTTTTCAACATGACGAAGCACCCCCTCATAACGCTGCAGTTATCAGTAATTTTTTATCGGCCAATTTCGGCAATAACTGAATAGCCAACAAAGGTCCGAATCGTTGGTCGGCAAGGTCACCGGATTTAACACCCATGGACTTCTATCTCTGGGGAAGATTGTAAGACTTAATTTTTAAATTGCCAACAAACATCAGGCAAGAGTTAGAAGTCGCAATGATACAAAGTTTTGCTGCTCTCACTCCTCTTGAACTAATCAACTAGGTAAGAAGTGTCCAGCCTATGTGTAAATGAAACTGGTCGCATTTCGAACATCTCTTATAGAAAATTGTTTTGTTTTAGTTTGCTCTACTCGGAATAAATTGTTTTATTGTTGTTTTGTTTTATTTTCTACATAGTTTAAAGTACTATAGCATTTAGTAAATTTCATTGTAGCTATGACTCTTAGAGTTATTTCTTAGAATTTTTTTTATGATTTGACTGCTATCGGTAAACAATTGATATTGCCGCTCCAAAACCTACTTCATAAAATGTGCACTTAAAACTTGCGTAAAAACTGAAAACCTTTATATTTTGGCCACTATTAACTAAGTTATGTCGCAATCGAGCGAATATATTCGTGAACGGTTGACGCCTCTGGGGATACCGTTCGTGGTACGTTGCCTCTTCCGAATTTTCTCCGGTTTGTATGAAACACACTATCATATCCCATTTTTCGTAATTTTCAAACTTCATTGCAATTTATTTGACAATTCAATAACTGATCTTGAAGTAAAATTTGACAACTACGAGTAAACATTTGAATTAAACAATATGACCGCTCCGCCCAAAGCCTACTTCACAAAATGTATATTTAAAACTCGCGTAAAAACTGAAAACCTTTATATTTTGAAGTAGATTTAAGCAAAATATAAAGTGTGGTATATTTTCAAAATGGTAATTTAAAGCTCTATTCGGATGAGGAAAAATATATAGGGTATCCCATTTAAAAAATTTATGTTTGGGTTAATAATATTAAATAAAAAGTGCCTTGAGAATGTTTTTACAGAAATCAAAAATTTTCAATAGGAAAAGAATTACAAACATTTTTCCAAAATGCAGATTTTTGAAAAAATATACAGAGCAACCCATTTAAAAAAATATATTTTTGCGTTATTAACTAATAAAATATTAGTTGTAAAAAAATGTAACTTACACTGTTGAAATCCACGTGAAAAAATGCTTTGAGAATGTTTTTACGGAAATCAACAATTTTCAGTAGAAAAAGAATTACAAACATTTTTCCAAAATGCAGATTTTTGAAAAACACCCTGTATATCCGAAACGGTACTAGATATCGATATGCGGTTTTCTCCATTGAGTTTATCAAAAAAATTGAGCCTCAGAGACCGACATCAGTTTTCGTCTATCTCCTTTAGATAAAGGGGTTACCTTTAAAAGTGTCCAATTTGGACCACCCTGTACATTGAATTATGCTGCGTCGCTCGCACCGCTCACTAGAAGACGCTCCCTTAGGACACAGACATAAATAGGTACTGAAATTTATTTAGGTCTGAACTTAAAATTTTAAGTAATTTCTTGTGGATATACCTTGGCACTTATCAAACTTTCTAGTACGTTGTATTGTAGAAGTGATACTAAAAAATCTTAAAATAATTAACTCAACTGTACTTGTAGTCCTTAGTAGAAGTAAATTATTTTTATAAAGAAATATTCACAAACGTAATAAAATATGTTGCACAACAACTAAACAGCGAAATTAGTGTTGCTCGCTCGATTACAAAAAATCCGGCGGCAGTGAATTCATTTTTCAAGAAACCAATCTTAAAACAAAGACAATCCATTTCTTGATAGTATTTTGATTTCTCTGCAAAAGTTTCTTTAACTCTGAGACATGTGGCTGTAAGCTTGTCCTTTTCTCTTTTAGTGATGTCGCAGACAAATATACAGATTATTATGGGTGCCTAAAATAAAAAAAAAATGTATCAGTGATTTTTGCTTTCAATGCGGTGTCCTAAGTGAGAAACTAAATTGAGAAAAGTCAGTTTACAGGAAAGAAACTTATTTATCTAGACTATATAATCCGTCATTTATTACAACTTAGAAAGCCAACCAGTTTCAATTTCTTTAAAAATCATTATCGAATCTATAGAATCAAAACATGTTCAGGGAAGACCTTATTTTTAGATATTATCATCATACCAAGAAACTTCCAATGTAACGAAAAAAAAATCACACATAGTTATATGGTGTAGTAAAAAAATATTAGGATTGTCAAAGCTATGCACAAAGTCGCAATGCTGTTATCTCCCGCCTCACATGGCTCTTCGTTCAACCACTATTGTCATCTCGGTAAATGGTTATTGTTTTGGACTAGTTTTCTAATTCCCCTGTTTATTATAAACAAACACACACACACACACATATATATATATATATATATATATATATATATATATATATATATATATATATATATATATATATATATATATATATATATATATATATATATATATATATATATATATATAAATATATTATATAAACTGGACTGTCTTTTTTTTGGGTAAATAGGTTCTTTTCAAAAAACAAAATACTAGTTGTGTATTGACGTTTCGCCTTATTTAGGCATCTTTTTATTCAGTCTAAAATTAGAAAACACATGTAAAATGTTTGTATAATTGCAGGTTTAAATATCCGGTCAAGTGCAAGTGCGCAATTAGTGTTCCGTACGTCGATTGCTTTTAAAATAAGTTTTTTTGTTATGTAGATATAAAATGATCAATGACTTCACAAAATACACCCCTAATGAGTTTTCATCAAAGTTTTTTCCGATCTTTAGTGAAAACTAATTAGCTTGAAATTTTTGTATTTTTATATACCAGGTAGTTGATTAAAGGTAATGCACTCGTGTTAAATTTCATTCAATCTACACTCTGTGGAGAATATTCCCGAATTTTTTCATAATTTTTTTAAACAGTACTTTTCGAGATAAGTGGGGGACAGCGATTTTTCGCGTTTTTTTTTTAAATAATACAAAGAAAAGTTTGTGCAAGTATTACATTATATATTTTTTTGTGTTTTTACTCGATGATTTGGTAAAAAAAAAAAATTTTTACTTCCAATTTCACCCCCCAAAACTAATCTCTTTATTCAAAATTTAACTTTCAAAACTACATGGCTCTGATGAGGCCATTAATTCCTATATTAATACCAAATTTCAACTTTTTACGTCAAACAGTTTCGGAGAAAACTGGATGTGACAGACAGACAGACGGATGGACAGTCGGACAGAGACCGAAGTGATCTTATAAGTATTCCGTACTGAAGACTAAAAATAACATTTCACGAACACTCGGACTTTTAAAATACACATAAAATAAAACAATATAAAATAATCAAAAGAACATACCCTAAAAGTCAACTATTGGTATGTTAGTGAATTTTAAATTCCATATTTCTTATCGACACATCGTGTTTCGAAATTCGTTATTGATTTTTAGTGATCCGTATGGAACAGTTATAGAATCACTTCGGTGTCTGTCTGTCTATCTGTCACACCCGATTTTCTTTTGACATAGAAAGTTGAAATTTGGCACTAATATAGGAATTGATGGCCTCATTAGAGCCGCGTAGTTGAAAATTAAATTTTGATTTAAGGGGTTAGTTTTGGGGGGTGAAATAGAAAGTCAAAAAAAATTACCAGATCATTAAGTGGGGGGATATTAAATGAAAGCTTGTAGAAACACGAGTTCATATATATATATATATATATATCATATATATATATAATATATATATATATATATATATATATATATATATATATATATATATATATATATATATATATATATATATATATATATATATATATATATATATATATATATATATATATATATATATATATATATAGATATATATATATATATATATATATATATATATATATATATATATATATATATATATATATATATATATATATATATATAACTTGTGCACACTTTTCTGTATATTATTTTCAAAAAAAACTGCGAAAAGTCGCTGTCCCTCCCTTATCTCAAAAGTACCGATCAAAAATTTTGAAAAAATTATGAAATATTCTCTACAGGGTACAGACTGAACGAAAATTATCATTTTCTAATTTATCTGGTAAATAAAAAAAAAATTTCAATGTCATCAGTTTTCAGTGAAGATCGGAAAAAAATGTTGTAGAAAACTCATTTGGGGTGTGTTTTGTGAAGTCATTAATAAGTTTATACCTCCGTAACAAGAATTTTTATATTGAAAGCAATCAACGTATCGAACACTAATTGCGCAAGTCCAACTTGCACTTGACCAGTTATTATTTTTTTACGGTGTATTAACAAAATAAGTTGTTATTAGTATTAAGTATATATACCATTCTATATTATTAGAAAGATATGTAAGCCACCATATTTACTTTTTAATTAAGTTTTTGTATATATGACCGAGTCCTCTTATGCCAGTGCTATCATTCACAGTCTTTACATCTTTTTAGTGTTCCGTACGGATCACTTCGGTGTCTGTCTGTCTGTCACATACCCGATTCTCCCCGAAACTATTTGACATAGAAAGTTGAAATTTGGTACTAATATAGAAATTGATGGCCTCATCAGAGCCGTGTAGTTTTGAAAGTTAAATTCGGGTGAAATCAGAAGTGAAAAAAAAAAATTTTAATAGGTCATCGAGTGGGTGTCAAATGAAAGCTTGTGAAAAACAGGATTAAAAAATTTATATATAATATAATACTTGCGTACACGTTTCTTTGTATTATTTTCAAAAAATCGAGAAAAATAGCTGTCGCCCCTATCTTACCTCGAAAAGTACTGATCAAAAAATTTTGAAAAAATTCTCGAATATTCTCCACTGGATATAGATTGAACGAAAATTATCACGAGTAATATCACCTTTAATAATTTATCTGGTATATAAAAAAAAAACAAAATTTCAAGGTCATTGGTTTTCAGTAAAGATTGAAAACAAACTTTGTTGAAAACTCATTTGGAGTGTGTTTTGTGAAGTCACTGATCATTTTATACCACAGTAACAAAATTTTTTTATTTTAAAAGCAGTTAACGTACGGAATACTAATTGTGCAAGTTCAACTTGCACTTGACCGGTTTTTTTATTTCGACCATCTCTTTGATTTGTAGTTTGTCATAATTCCCGTCTTTGCAGAGGATCTTTGTTTCATTAAATTTAAAGTTATGCTTTTGTTTGATCCATGTTTACTGAGGGCAGTGGAAGCATTCCTAGTATATTTGGGTCAATTTAATCTGTTTTCTAGTAACTAAAAAATCAATCCAATTTATTTTTTCGGAAAATCTGCGCATGGTATTGCATAAACAACATTTGATTCATTCATTGTGGGAATATAGTTTTTAATGTTTGTAAATAATGAATTTAGTTTATTTTGAGTTTTATGGTAGACTGCAATATTATATTTTTTTAGACCCTTTTCAGCTGCTCAGAAAGTTCCTTTGTATAAGGAAGTGGTAAAAATTTATCGCGGTTTTGTTTACTCTTTTTGATGTTGTTTTTTGAGTTATTTTAAAACTTATATTTTCTCTTTTTTATTGTTCGAATTGTCTTTAAAATTGTTTTGTAATAAGACCGTTTTACTTTTTTAGTGCGGTTGGTCTTAGTTCAGGAAAGTCAGTTTTATTGCTCAGTCTGTTAGGCCCACTATACGCTGATTTTCTGGGACATTGCATGATTAGAGTGAAAATTCAAATATGTCCCTGACCAAGTAGGTTTTATATATGACTCTGTGTCTCAAATCCAAAAAATTTATTTTACCTTCTTTTTCAATTTCTGATATAAATTGTTTCGGTAATTTTTTCATTTTGTGGTGCTAATAAAAAATCATCCACGAACCTCTTTAAAACAGAATGTTAGCTTTTAATTTTTTAATAACCTGTTCTTCCAGGTATTCCATTACTAGCTGAGCAATGACTGATGAAATAGGAGACGCCATGGCATAATCGTCGATTTGCTTGTAAAATTTACTATCGAATTGAAAATAGTTAGTATTTAATCTGTAGTAGATCTCATTTTTCATTAATGACAGTTTTTACTAGTTGTCTTGGAATATTCGTGAACAGGGATGTTACATCAAACGATAAAATTTTATAATTTGATGGAATTCTCACCGCGTCTATGAATGTTTTAAAGATGAAAGAATCTTTAAAAAAATGATCATTTTTACCGGTTATGTTAGATAGGCAGTTGGCTAAGTATACATGAAACAACCGGTCTTAACGGGTTATAAATATATATGTATATATATATATATATATATATATATATATATATATATATATATATATATATATATATATATATATACATATGTTGTTATTTTTTACCTTTTCTGATTACTGGATTTCAGTACCTGTAACTTATTTTTAATCACCCGGGTCAAAAATTATTGATAACGATGTTTTTCTTGTACGACGCACTAAATAACATTCCAGCAGAACACTTCCAGCTCTGCTAAAATTAAATCTACGCCTACACCGTTATGTAGCTGCCAAAGAAATCTACCTTGAGGGAGATAACACTGAATTATAAAAAGATAAATTGAATTGATAAAAAAAAGTTTAGTCTTAGTATTTTCTACCATGGATAACCGCAAAGGCTAAAATGGTTACATTTTACATCGTTATTAATATGAATGTATTTGGTTCTAAAGTATTCTGCAATCGGATTTTAATATAACATTAATGTCAAAGTGAAGGCGCTTCAAGTGAAAGGATTTAGGTTTGATGTCATCTTCATAATTGCTACTTTTACTATTATGAAAACTAAAGAAAAACAAATATTTATTTTTATCATTTTTAGAAAATCAAGACAGTTTTATAATAGATACCGCTGAAGATTTTGGCGAATCATATTACAGAATTCTAAATTCTTTACCAAGGCATGGTTATCACACATATATATTTTTACTAATGCAGCATCTAATTCAAGGAAACAAAACTAACGTTTAAGCTATTGTCAGGGGATAATGCAAGTGGTGGAACAAGATGTACAATCTAAAATTGGTTGGACGGATGAGTCAGTTCCCTCAACAGTCAAAGTTTTTTATAGAAAAAATGTCCATTTTTGATCCGACGAGAATCCTTAAGCAATATGAAAAATAAACACACTGTTTCGGTTTGGTGCATTATATTGAACAACAGAGCAATAACCAATATTTTTGAAAGAAATATGCATGAGGCAACATATTTGAAAACCAGAAGAGAAATTGTTGATTTGATACTGTATAATAAAAGGCAAATTATCTAGGAGCAGATAAAAATGAATTTGCAGAAAATGCATTCAGCAGAATATGGGATTTCTAAGCAGTTTAATATAATTAATAAAATAATAAGATCATTTTAGGATTAAATATACATACTTATATATATATATATATATATATATATATATATATATATATATATATATATATATATATCTTTTTTTAGTAGTTCTTAGCTCAAGCCTATTGTCTTCAACATTTTTGTCATGAATAAATGTTCTTTGTCAACTTTTATAACCAACCTCGGTAAAGTTACAAAAAAGTTCTACACAAGAACACCATATATAGAGGGTGTTATGGAATTTACTGCATATATTGAAACGGGTGGCGATGAGGTTTAATAAAAACAGGATTCCCTTAAACTATATAGCTTAAAAATAATAGGCTCCTTTCCTACTTCAGGTTGAAATTATGTGTCCTAAATTTGAAAGTTATATCCCATATCTTTGAGAGTTGTTGTGCCTACAGCCAGGCAGATACACAGACAAACGAAAATTCTACATATTGAAAATTTAAGTATATTCATTCTTAAATTAATTAATAAAAAGCTATTAAATTTACCGTTTTGCATGAAATTATGTAGAGAAACTTTTTTTTCATAGGAAAACCTTTAACGTAAAATGCAACGGTTTTACCTAAATCAGTAGGTTCAGTCTAAGGATGATATTGTTAAACAAGTACTACACGGTTTTATTTTGTCGAAACAGGGAGGTTAACTAAACGTGAAATCCAGCAGTAGCAACGCCCTTTATAACTGGAGGAAGTAGGGGAATGTTGGATAAGTCGTACCGCCCAATAAATCTTATCATTTTAATATTGCGTACTAAACGTTATAATTTTTCCACATTGGCGATACTAAGGCATGCGCTAATAGTGCCCCCTACTAGCTGTCATTTGGTGATGGCGTTCGGCAAATATTTTTGGTTTAAATGAAATAAATTATTTTGGCTAGTCCTTTATCATAATTCTGGTGTGTGAATGTAAGGTCATAACTCTCTCAAAAGGTGAGTCATAATTACCTATTTTTTGATATGTCAAAAATGTTTAATTTACTGCAGTTCTGCAAGAAAATGCCTCACTTGAATTTATATGTTATAATATTATTTATTATTATTTGTTCAGATTGAGTAAAGATGACTTTGACAAAGCGTTATTAGCTCTAAATAGAAAACAATAAGCTTAAATAAAATATGGAAAAGTTATAGTGGGATTAAACCCATAATTTTACGACACTACAGGAAAAGAAATAATATCGCTAACAATTTAACAGTTCAGAATAGAAAATCCACTAATTTTGATTTGAGCTAATAGTAAAACATATTTTGGAATTTGATAACTTCATGTTCGGGCTCACAATAAGTGATGTCTGAAAGCTGGCTTTTTACGTTGCAAAACATACTATGCCTCATAGATTTATTAAAGGTAAGCAGATGGCCCTTAAAACTTGGTTTTATTTCTTTAAAAAACGTCATCCACAATTCAGCAGTAGACAACCCGAAAGCACGGTTTTTATAAACTAATGCATTAGCGTCTACTAAAATATTTCACGTTGCTGAAAGTAGATTTTAAAGTTATAATTGTTGGTTATAGTAATGTTTTTGTGGAATCTTTTATGTAGGAAGAGACTGTTGCCAATGGTGCATAAATAAAGTTAGTTTTTTCATATTTGATAAAATTATCTTTTATTAGAAAACTTCTAAACTTTCACAAATTTTATTTCTCGCATTTAATAGTTTTCTAAATTTCCTATTGGTTTTTGATAGATTATACTCAAAATATAGAGGCACTTGAGTTTATATCTGTGGCATAAATATTGTATATTTATAACTAAATAAGTTTTACTCAAATTTTAGGGGGATTTGACTATATTATCTTTACGCAGACGTTGTATATTTATAAATGATTAACCTGAACTAACCTAAATTTAGAATAAACCATCAAATTAATAGGTTATCTGGTTTTCTTTCCTTTAACGTATTAAGTAGGCTAAAGGAATTGACTATATATTAATAATTCTTTTTTTCTAATTTTTTTTTATTCCTATATACCACCCACACTTACATAACATGTAAGTAAGTCAGTCGCATGTTACCCGTTTGATTGTGACAAATTTCTAATGTCGACAAAGTCTAGACCAAATCGGTAGGGAAAACAAAAAGAACGAATTTATCCTGGGATTCAGCTAGTAGAATATAGGACTACAGCCACTCGAGATTATTTGGTTGTTAATAGATAAGTACTGATCTGTAGAACCTATCTGGGCGAAGGACTAAATACTGAATATTGAACTGTTGTAAATTTAAAAATGTTCAGATACAGTTTCGAAATATTTTTTAAGTAATAGTACTGGTATTGGCTACTTTTATGTCTCGTGTGAGGACTCCACAGAAAGACTAAGTGCAGTGAGAGAAGATTCTAGTTGGGAATACTTGGGCATCCATATCGTACTATAGGATTTTGTCGGTGGAGTCCAGAACACTTCAGTCGGACAGAAACTGAGGAGTTAATAAGCCAAGATATTTAGAAGATAGATTGGCGTAGACTTTTTTTGGTTATTGCAACATATTAACAACATTGCCCTGATGATATATTGTAATATAGATTAGGTATACTTACAAATGCACCTAACATCATGAAGTGTAACAATTTATTACTTTCGAAGCTCTCTAAGTACTAAATAGTCTAAAAAACAATAATAAATCAATAAAAAGAATTACTATTTAGCATTTGTAAATATACTCGTATTTTCTTTAATTTTGTTCTCTTACTAGACAAAATTTCAAAAACAATTACGAATTTTTGAAAAAGACTCCACCAAACTATTCTTTTGGTAAAAAAGTTAATAACCCCAGCAAGTAATGATAGAGAAAAAGTAGTGATAATGACATTAAAAATATTGTCGCAAATTAACATGCCCAGGCATAAGTATGTCTCACAAAATGGTACAATTGCTGAAAATATTGCGACAAGTGCAAGTTGGACTTGCGCAATTAGTGTTCCGTACCGGTGATTGATTTTAAAATAAATAATTTTGTTACGGAGGTATGAAATGATCAGTGACTTCACAAAACACACTCTAAATAAGTTTTCAACAAAGTTTGCTTCTGATTCTTATTGAAAAGTGATGACCTTGGAAAGTTTGTTTACTTTATGTATTCCAGATAACTCGTGATACTTTTCCTACAATCTATACTTTATTGAGAATATTCTAGATTCTCTTCAAAATTTTTTGATCAATACTTTTCGAGATAAGGTGGGTGGATAGCGATGTTTGACGGTTTTTTAAAAATATTATGAAGAAAAATTTTAAAAAATTTTTGACCTCGTGTTTTCACAAGCTTTCATTTGACACCCCATTCAATCACCTGGTATAAAAAATATTTTTCATTTACGATTGCACTCCCCAAAAATAACCCTTTAAGTCAAAATTTAAGTTGCAAAACTACACGGCTTTGATTGGGCCATCAATTCCTTCACTTGTGCCAAATTTCAACTTCCAAGTTAAATAGTTTCGAAGAAAATCGGGTGTGACAGATGGACAGACGGACACACAGACACCAAAGTGATCCCATAAGTGTTCCATACAGAACATTAAAAAAATTCACGTTACTTTATGCCGAAACCTATTCAACACGTACTATTTAAGATCTAAAAAAGCTAACCGTTTCTATTTATAGTATACGAACAATAGAAAATAAATTAGAAATAAAATAAATTTGTATAGGGGAGTTCATTCTATGGTTTTTTTACTCGGACAGTACAGAGAGGAACGCTAATGGTATATAAGTAGTATACCTATTGAGTCTGAAGGCTGTCAAAATTTTTTTACAGAATATACAGAATTGATTTCTATCCACATAATTTAACAGATTAATAAATAAAGAATAGTCTTGAAAAGCATGACAAAGTAAATGTACATTATATCAAGTGACATGTCCTATATTTCCATATTAAATACATTTTATGCAACTCGGTACCTACGTTAAAGTTTCTTCAAGCATTAATAAAAAAAAATTAAACTAGCAGGAAAAGCTGTTTCTGTAATTTTTACATTTCTTCGGGTTTCAGACTCCCTACAAACATATTTACCTATTTTTATCAGTCCGTCGGTCTGTGGCATATATATATATATATATATATATATATATATATATATATATATATATATATATATATATATATATATATATATATATATAATATATATATCGTGTTACGTGTCCTTTTTAGGATTCTTGAAGTTAAAAAATATAAAAATTGTGATATTTTTTCATTATTTTCTGTAATTATTTGTGGTAAAACATATCAAATTGTAATGAGATAGGAAGATTAGCGGAGTTGCTAGGTAAAGATCGCATTATGAATCCTTTTCAGGGTTCTTTGAGTCGAGAAAACTAAAGATTGTCTTATTTTTTTTCTTATATTTAATTACTGAATATCAAAAATATAAGGGGATTATGCAGGAGGCCGAAGATGTCAGAGCTTCGTATTTATTCTATTGTATGTCCTTTTCATGTTTCTTGAAGTTGAGTAATCTGAAAATTGTATTATTTTTTGATGATTCGCAATTTTAAGAGGAATCATATTTAAAAACTGTGTCGGTATTTGTTGTTTGGCGCACGGCGTAATTGACTATCTATTGGTTGGTTGACCTTTGGTTATGTTATCTAACAATTAACTCTGGGATTCACGTGGTAAAGGAACCATATGGCCTCCAGTAACTTGTTACAGTGGAGAAATGGTAAACCAGGTGTCAATGTATATGTCAACTACTAGCTGATAATGACCTATTATAGATACGCTCCGAAACGTAGAAGGGATATGGTGGTGCTAAAAATAGATTGACTAGAATACCTCACTCAATCTATTACCTTCATAAAAAACGTGGCTGCCGACGGGATTTATTGACATTAACGGGTGGCGTGTCGCGGCTCATTACGGAGTGATAATCGGAAACTAGCTCTAAAGATCGGTAGTGCTGTTTTGCACCCCTCGTTATTCTGTGGAAAGCCATCTGGAATGAGAGAAAGTTGATTTCGTTTCGACTCCGACCCAACGCTGATTAAGCAACATAGGCTTAGTGCGCGTGCTTGGTTATTTAGATAAGCATGTACCGCTATCACAATGATATATAAAAAAATAATATATTGACTCACAATATTGATCCAGGTCAGCTGCTTAACTGGGGCATTTATCTCACTCTGCTTCTCTGGCTTAGTCCTTGTTCTGGTCCCATTTTCTGGAAGTCGGCGGATGAAATACTCCGTTTCCTGTCATATTTTGTTATTACAAACACTGTGGGTTAGTGCAAGCCTTATTATCATTTTACAATGACAGTTATTACAATTATTATTATTTTTGTTATTCTTTTATTGTCGCAGTTGGCACATTTTGAATGGTGTTCACTGCCGCATTTGACACAGCTTTACTTGGCGTTGCAGCTATATGAAGAGAATCCATACCGCTGGCAATTATGGTATTGTGTTTGATTTTTTTTTCCGTTTCTACTCTGACTCCGTTGTTTAAGATTTCCCTTTCTGAGGATATGTTTTTTTTCCAGATTTTGATTGACGGATCAGTAACAGGGGCATTGGTTCTTGTGTTTTGTAGTGCCATTTTACTACTTTTTTTGAACTGTACCTTTACTTATAAAGTTTTGCGGCTATGAATAAATTCGTCTTCGGGGAGTTATTGCGTATAGTAGTGTTCACCTGATTCGCTTGAGAAATTGGTAATGCTTCTAAAGTCGGCGATGGTTGAGGGGTTGATGCGGAATCCTTCCGGTATTGTGATAGAGCGACCAAAATTTAGTTTGCGGTTTTTAAGTTTCACTGTGATGGTGTTCTTTAGGAAGATGGGGGACATTTTCTGTGACTTAGGTTGAGTATGTTGTTGGCTTGTGGAGGCTTGGGTTGTCGTTTGTTGAGCAGGTGGGGTGATGGCTGTTATGGTGGTATTTTTTGTGTGACAACTTGGAATGGTGTTGCGTTATCTACACATTCTAAAATTTCTTTAGTTTCCTCTTTGTGGCGACTTCTTGTTCCAAGTTTTCTTAATTTTTTCGTCTTGGGTTCAATAAATTCACCCATTTTAGTAGCTTATTCTGCTTCTGTTTCAATGTCGGAGTATTCTGTATTCGTGGTATTGGTTTTTGCAGTTTTTTCCTACTCAGGCTTTAGTTGTAATACCAGTTCTTTAAAAATCTGATTATCTTAGTCTAGTATTTGAATTTTTTCACTTCTTTTAGCTGATTGTTTGTTATAGTAATATGGTGTAGGTTTCTGGATGTCTTGGATCTAGGCTTCTTTTTCAGCTAGTCCAGCACTAATTGCTACATGTTTACCCATGGTAGGGTAAATCACCCTAGGGTATTTTATACACCATCACTGATCACCTTATCACTTTAACACAGGAAACACTTTATTACTTGGTCGGCTGTCCCTCTGATTTCACTTTAACTTTTCACCTCTTACACTAGGGACTTGGACGTACCTTTTCATACCGGTGTCCAAAGTGAACTACTTCATTTACTATGCTGTATTGTTATTTTATAGATGCGCATGGCAGTGCGAACGCGCTAGCTGCTGGCATAAACTTCCGTCGACGCCGCTCAGATTGTTTAGATAGATTAAAACCCGTAAGCCTATAGTTTTTTACTAAAGCAAGAATGAACTTTATCTGATATATTATAGAAAATATACATACACACTGCCAAAAAAAAAAAATTAACTTCGATACAAGAAAATAAAATTTTAACCGAAACCCTTCCTTTACTCTACTTATTTTTCTAAGGTTGATATCATTAATTCTTTAAAATATCGATTGGTGGTGCTTGGTTTATTTGTTGTTGTATTGGATTCTTTAATATCAGACAGTAAAATTAATTATCTATTTTAGAACTGCGTATTTGCAAGGGAAGTGCTGGGAAATTACTTTCCAGATTTTTAATACTATTCTCGAACATTTTTTATATTTTTAGTTCATGGTAATACACATAAATAAATGGAAACTTCCTTGGTACAAACCTATCTTCGGAGATATACTGAGGAATACCAGAAAAATGAAATATGGTCAAGCACTTGTACTTCGATAAAACTACTTAAGTAAGGTAAACATCAACTGATTTATAAAATGGAGAATTTATTTAACAGATATATAAATTAACTAATGGACAGTATCTTATATTAGCTTTTTATACCGAAGAGTAACATAAAAGATTCAAATAATTACCGTGGTATGGGAATGATAGTCTCACTTATTAGGGGTTTTGAGAGGACATTTTAATAATGGTTAATAGATAATATCGGTGACGTGACTGGCTGCAATAACTACATCCATAAAGCTACCACTGTTCGAAGTAAAAAAAATTACATAGTGTTAAAATTTTTCAAAAAAAGTGTGCATCTTTTTCATAACCTTATGAAAAGGATTGATTTTTGTCAATGACTCACGTGTCGACCATGAAGGTCTTTTTTATTTATAGAAACGATACGAGATGGTATCAACAATATTTTCCTTATTAAAGATAAAATAGTTCATAAACAAATAAATTCAGAAATCACTTATTTTCTGTGCGAATTAGCTTCTATTATATATAATCTCTAATTGTTTTGAATTTAATAACAATTTTCCATGTAACGAACTCAAAAATAATGTTGCGAAGTATAAATCATAGGATAAAAATTATAGCCAGCAAAATAAAATCATTACTTGTCAATCCTAATGGTAACACAGACAAAGCGAACTAGAATATAATAAGGTATAAACGTAACAGAAAATAGCATAAAACAAATCTAAATGTAGCAGTTGAATAACGTAATAAATTTTTTGTTAATATTACTGATGAAATAGTAAAAAATGTGTCACCTCAGGTAAACAATTATTTTATTTACCAGAAAATACATTTTCTATCTTTAAGAGATGAGTTTTTAATTAGGTTAGAGGCAGTAACAAAAAATTCAAAAACAGTTTCTTTAGCCATTTTGACATTTCTGTAAGATTATGAGAAACAATTATAACATTACTATTTATTCATTAACATCTTAAGTTATTGAGCTAACCCATATGGGGAAGTTTCCAGACGTTATAAAACATCATGTTGTATAAATTTTTCAAAACCATATAACGAAGAAGAACAATACATACATAAAACAATGAACAATAATATGACAGGGGGACCGGAGGGACTCTCTGTATAGCTAATTAAAAATGGATCCCGAAACAGTCAATTACTAAAGGAGATATTTTTAAGATACAGAGAAATAATCCTAGATAGCTGAAAAGACATATTCCACAAGAGACGAACATAAGATGATTGTGCAAATTGTGAATGTATTTCGGTTACTAGCACCATAAGCTGATCACATGGGCAAATCCTAACACTGTAAATAAAAATATGGCAGTGGGCCAGGAATTTGACTTTTCATTCAAAATTGTCTAGAGCCCTCAATTATTAGCGAAATCAGATATTTTTTTTGTAAATACTCGTAAGTAAATTCCAGACAAACGTAAGGAAACTGATTTGCAAAACATAACCTCAAAATTTTTTAAAATTGCAAAAAAGCAACAGGGAATTGAGAGGTGAAATTTAGAACTTCATGGGATTTCAAGTTTACGCCTTAAAAACTGGTTCCTCAGAGGTTTCTTGGAGTCGCTGAATCTATTTTTGGAATTATTTTGTTCGTATGTACCCTTTTGAAGGGTGAAAATGGGGGTTCGAGGGGTAGAAATTACGATATTCACCTGAGCTAGAGTCTCGCGTTCAGAACTGGTTCCTCGGAGGTTTCTGGGGTAGCTGAATCCATTTTTGGGGTTATTTTGATTAGGTGTCCCCCATTTGAGGCGTGAAAATGGGGGTTGGTGGGGAAAAAATTACGATATTCAACTGAATTAGAATTCCGCGTGGAAATCTGTTTTCTCGGGGATTTCTGGGATCGCTGAACATATTTTTGTAGCCATTTTAATCATATGCATCCTTTGGGAGGTGAAAATGGAGGTTGGAGGGGGAGAAATTTCGATATTTACATGAATCATTTTTTGTCATGAAAAAATCATTGGAAAATCGTTCAGAATAGATTACCTGCATAATAGTGATTTGTTCCTTGGGAACAAAATGTCGTAGTAAGCTTTTTTCGACATTTATGAAACGTATTGTTGTGTCAAGTGAACTACTTTTCTAAAAACACTGAATATATACAAAAAAATCACTATCAATGCGTATAATAAAGAATTCAGGAGCGAGAGTACATTGTTACAGATGGTGCCTAGTTTACTCATTTTTAAATTTTTGACTTTCGTTCTTGACTAAATGTGTTATAATATAAGTAATTATTCTATTTTCAATTTAAAAATGTTACCGGCAATAAATATAGGAGTATCTTGTAAATTGTGATTCCATTAAAAAATAATCTTCATAAATAAATAAAATTTCAATTCATAATAAATAAAATTTCTTTTCATAAATATATTTGGACTCAATAGTTCATAGATATCAATACATAAATGACCGCGCCATGACCTTATAGAAAATCGGATTCGTCCAAATTATCTGGATTTTTAATATATTATAGCCCTTGTCATTTTGAACAAAAGACTCCCGAGCAGAATCATTCATGTTTTGGCTACTATAACTCACCAAACCTCCATAAAAAAATTCAAGAACTGACGAAAATAGAGGTTTTAATATTGAAAGTTATAGTTTGCTATAGTAAAAGTCCTTTGCCGTCTTCAAATTATTTTTTTCTAGCTATATGAAGGGCTTGAAAACTACAGAAGCTATTCAGAATACAATTCTATGGCACAGATGTGAAAAATAAATTTATTGTGACAAAAAATATACAAATACAGCAAAATAGAGAATTTAATATTTAAAAGGTTAAGTTTTGCTATAGTAAATATCCTTTGCAATCTTCAATTTAATTTTTTTCCATATATATGAAGGGTTAAGAAGGTAGCAAAGCTATTTAGAATCACAATTCTATGGAATATATTTGAAAAAAGAAGTCATTGTGAGAAGAAAGATACAAATACAAGAAATACAAGATTTTTAATATTAAAAATGTTAAGTTTCGCTATAGTAAAAATCACTTGCAGTATTCCAATTAATTTTTCTTGATAGATGAAGGACGAGAAAGGTACAAAAGCTATTTAAAACGCAATTCTATGACAATTTCGTATTTTTCGAACATTAATTTTTCTAACAATAACAACAACTAAATTAAATAAATTCAATCAATCAATTAAAAAAAAAAAAAATTGAAAAAAATATAATTTTATAAACTTTTATAAAAAGTTTTAAATAATTATATGAAAGTTTTTGGTTAAAACTGCAATAATTTAATAAAATTTAAAGAAATTTTATACAATCTTATAATAATAGGTATATAAATTGAATAAATAATTTACGTATATTATTTTTTTATTAAATTATATTAAATTTTGTTTGGAAAAGTTTTGAACCTGTAAACCTGAAATCACGTGAACTTCAAAATTTCTCCTAATTCCGTCCTGCTTTTTGCAATTTCAAAAAATTTTGAGGTTATGTTTTGCAAATCGGTTTCTTTACGTTTGTCCGGAATTCGCATACGAGAATTTTTTTAAAAAATGTTTGATTTCGTTAATAATTGATGGTTCTAGATAATTTTGAACGAAAAGTTAAATTCCTGGCCCACTGTGCGGTGTCTAAACTCCATCAAGAGGTCAAAAAATACATCAGTTGGAGAGAAATATCTCACATATAACACCACATCATACTCTACGAGTGTAAAGTTTGGCAAATAAATAAAGTTGAAAAGAAAGTCGTTGTAACTGAAATGAAATGCTGGTGAAGATCTGCCGGGAAATTCAGAAAAGAAAAGATATCCAACACAAGAATCCGTCAAATCATAAAAGTAAACACAACTATAGTTGACGGAATTCCAAGATTGCTCAACTGATATGGTACAGCCATGCAGAATGGATGAGCTATGAAGGCCTTCCTAAACTTATAATAAACTGGCATTAGAAAGAAGACAATCGATTAGATATGAAACTGTCGCCAACGGTAGAATTCAGAGATCGATGTATATCGATATATATATATATATATATATATATATATATACATATATATATATATATATATATATATATATATATATATATATATATATATATATATATATATATATATATATTTTATGGGTCTAGCACACGTGCTGCAGGGAAGTCCCTAAAGCGCTCCAGGAGCGGCACGTGTGCGAAAAAAGCGGTTCACGTTGTTCTTGAATCGCTATAAATTGTACTCGGTGGGAAACACAATCCTATATATATATATATATATATATATATATATATATATATATATATATATATATATATATATATAAGTAGTAGAGGTAAGGCGGTTCTGGACCACCTCGGATGACCACTTTTTACCCGTCCTTGACCACAATCTGAAGAAGTGAATTCAGGAGGTTTCAGTCGTTTGGCTGAAATCTTCTGGAAGTTGTGTCAAAGAAGGTCGTTCTTGGTCCGCATAAGTGAATTAGTTACGTTTTTGTTCAGTGGCGTCCGTTTCCTGAAAAATATCCTGAAAATGTACAAGAAGTGCTGAAATCCGAAGAAGTGTCGTCAATGACGTCACAGTCCAGTGGATGTTGATCAGTGTCCTTTTGGCACTGAATGACCTTGAGGATAGAATTTGCCTTGATATTGGTATATATGTGTGTTAAATGTTGTGTATTAAATGAAATGAGTTAAAAAAAGTGATGTCTGTAGTAGGATTAGAACCTGCATATGTTGTGTGTAGAACTGCAAAACTGGGGACTTAACCTACTTATCCAAATAGGATTCGTAAGAGAGAATGTAAGAATGGGGATGACAAAAAAAAGGTATGCTGAAAAGTGTGCAAGAAGAGTTGAAATTCGTACAAGAAGTGGTCGTCAATGAGGTAATATGTCCAGTGGCTGTTTAATCAGTGTCTCTTTGTCAATATAAGTTGTCGAAAAGGTGTAAAACTAGATGTAAATAGGTGTAAGATAGGTGTAAATAGGTGTGAATAGATGTGTTAAGAGCCTGCAAAAAGTGTTCGTCAATGACGTAATTTGTCCAGTAGATGTGGAAAGCGGGTATCTTAACTTCATTAAAAACTTTGTAAACTTCTGTTAGAGGATAAGTTGCATTAGTTTTGATTGGTCTCGTTGTACGAAAGTAGGCGTAACCTGATAAGAAAGGTGTTATTTTGATAGGTTGAATGTGTATGTAGTGTAAAAGGAAGATAAGAAAATAGTTGTTGGTTGGTTGACTTGGTAAAATGGCTTCCATAAGGCATGTATTTGATTGGTTTGTAGTGTATAGGTGTGATAAGAAACTTGTAATTGGTTGGTTGATTAGATGGAATGTGTGATGATAGCACTTGTTTGTTATTTTGAATAGTAAAAGCTATGGTGTAAAAGTGTATGAAAAAGTAATATATTAGTTGGAAATGTGTGCAAAAAGGCTTTATTAGGTAGTATATTTGATGTAAAATTTGGTAAATGTTCCCCTATAAAGTTGTTTGGCGTCTAAAAGTCGCTAAAAAAGCTTGAAAATGTAAACAAGTGGAGCCGTAAGTCTGTAAAAATGTGTGAGATAAGGCAAAATGTAAACAAAATGTATGAATAATGTGTGATTCATGGTACTTTTTGTAAGTAAAATTGAGTAAACAAGTGGCTCGTTAGGTCATCAAAGTAGATAAGAAAGGTCAAAAATAGTTGATAAGAGATGAGTGAATGCATGTGAGAATGTAAGAAATTGCAAAAACTTGTATTAATAGGAAAATTCCATGCAAATATTATTTGAAAGAGCAAGAAATTTATTTGATTGTGGGAAAGTTGAATGTAAAGGCAAAAGTTGTTGTTTGTCCTCAAGTTATGATATGAAATGAGCTTAATCTAGTTGGGGCTCGTTGAAATTTTGTGTGAACTCGTTGTAGATTTTGTTAGAAAGCAAAAGTAAAACACATATTTGTCAAGAATAGTAAAATAATGAGCTTAAATGACTTTATTTGGAGTTTGTCGGAATGTTTTCGTTGTCTTGTAATAGTAGTAAAATTTTAAATGAGTCAAACGTTTTACCGTATATGTGGGAACGTTGTAAAACTGTTGAGCGCTTAGTTTGGTTTCGTTGGATTGTAATAAAAGTAAAATAGAGCCTAGCCTAGCCGGTACCGTTGTTATCGTTTGTTAGCACAAAGATTTAATAAATATATTAACCAATGAACAAAAACAAAAGAGCCTCGTCTAATTTGATTAAAAATCTTTACAACTATTTTATATACCTTAAAAAGGAGAAAATTTGAAAAACTATACTAAAAAACCAAAAATTTCAATAAAACTAATTAAAATGATGAAATAATATGTTGCTCGAAATGTAAAAAAAACCATTTCTATTAAATGGGATAAAAACAGATAAGAAGTAGATTCGAATAAATTGATTCCAATAAATTTACTCTACTAAAAAGCAAACAGGAAAAATTGAAAACTATGAATTGTTATTGGCTTACTTAAATACTTAAAATACAAAATCTCTATAAAACAATAAAACTAATTAAACTCTTAGATGTAAGTAATATGTTGCCTGGTACGAACTGATACCAACAAAAACCAGTTGTTAAAATGAGAGAGTTCAACAATTTTAATAAGAAACATCAAATATTTGAGAGGATGTAAAATGTATTGGATAAAATATAAATTGCAATGTTATGCTTTACTAATAACTATATATATTTGAATAGAAATATTAAATAAATGCGAGAGAGTTCAACAAAAACAGATAAGAAAGGTTAAAATTAGTTAATAAAAAGTAGATTCGAATATATTGAGAATGCAAAATAATTGAAAGACCAATAAATTATATTTCGTTGTAGTTAAATGTAAACACGTAAAAGTTGTTTTGTTTCTTTTAAAGTTACTATCACTACTTAGTAATTCTGATATTTGTATAAATCAAAATTTGTTTCCAAAAGAACAAAGATTTGACTATATAAACTAAGAAATAGGTTGTAAATATAATATCAATATTATTTGTCTACTAAAAAGCTAAAAGGAAAATTTGTAACTGATTTTGTTGCTACTGTTGTTGGTAGAAGACATTTAGTTAAATAAAGAGAGTTCTTTATTTCCAACAATTTCGATAATTATATAGTAGTTTTACATTGAATAATGCACAATGCCATGGATTAATATTCTTATGAAAAAAACATTCTGGAATCATTTTAAATTGGCTTAATTTAGGTTCTTCTTCAATGGGAATGTTGTGTATATAGTCCTCATTTAAGAATTTCTTTAAAATATTCACTTTTGCATTTCCTTTGACCTAAATTCGATATGGAGTTTGATAAATTTTCAATACATCTTGTAAAATGTGTTCGATATCGTTTATTTCAACAAATCCATATTCCCAATATAAGCCATGATATGTTTCTGACCAATCAATCAGTTTTTGATCTTTAGCATTAGATATCATAGTTCTTGAGAATGGTGGTTTAAATAAATAATTTGCACAACGATGACCATCATAAATTGCCAACTCTTTGATTACATATCCAAAAGAGCAATTATATCCTTGAATGTCAATAAACACATCTGATTCAATCATATTGAATGACTACTGATATTTTTTGTTCAAGTTAAACGTTTGAACTGATGACTATATTAAATAAATCGTTCTATTTATGTTTTAAACTTTATAGATTTTTCTTACTTAATTAGTTTTGATTTATTGCAAAAACAAAAACAAGTTAATTAGTATAACGAGATAAATATTGAAAAATATGTTTTTAATAACAAAAATTTTGCATGATGCAAGTTTATTAGCTAAAAATTTTCCAAATTAAACTGTTTTGTTGCATTTATACTGATAAATATGTGTAATTAGTATATATTTCTAAATAAATCAAATGTGATTAATAGCTACGAGATAAATCTCGAAAAAATGTTTTTAATAACAAATGGACTGGAAATTTTGCATGATGCAAGTTTATTAGATAAAATTGTCCAAATTAAACTGTTTTGAGTATATATTTCTAAAAAATGCATATCGGATGATTTGTATTTAATATATAAACACACAAGTCTTATGTAGAGTCAATTACAATTTTTGTTTGTTGTGTAAAGATTCTATTTAGTTTGAACGAAATGATCTTTTTCGCAGTCGACTTAATAGATGAGGATATGTCATTAGACATGTTGTATGTGTTACTAAAAGAGTTCTTCAAGTGAGTTTACTATTCACCTTTCTAAAATTTTACTTGGTTCTTGTCTAAACTTTTATTGATTTTCAGAGATATTTTGCTTGAAATAAGAAGAGGACAGAACACGATTCATGTGTGTTTGGAGGAGGAACCGACATGAGAAGAATGGAAGGAATTTTACAAGTTACCTGTGAAATTTGTTTTTTATGATGTAATTCTTAGGTAGTCTCTTAAATAATACAAATATCTTATAAACATTGCTTTATTTTATAATCAAATTATTCCTACGTTAAACTTTATATACTAATAGATAAATCTTAAAAACTAATCGGATGATTTGTATTTAATATATAAACATACACAAGTATTATGTCGAGTCAATTACAATTAGAGAAGAAGGGCAAGTTGATATTGATTCTCAAGAATTGTTCAAGAGAAAATTATTCTATAAAAAGCAGAAGAGGAAAGTCTGATCAAAGTAGCAGTTTTTTTTGAGAAAAATAACCTTTTTTTTGTTGTGTAAAGATTCGTTTCTAGTTAGTGTAAAAATATGATCGTTTTAATATTTGAATCTGAAGATTTGAATGCCTTATCGACAAATATATTATTACTCCAAGAGTTATTCAAGCGAGTATGAATAGTAAAATTTATAGATCATCTTACTAGCAATATATTTATTTTCAGAGATATTTTGTTGGAAATAAAAAGGCAAAGGAGACGTATTCATGTGTGTTTGGAGAAGGAACCGACACAAAAGTATGGGATGAAATTGCAAGGCTTCCTGTGAAAAAAGTTTTTTGTCTGGAAATGATGTAGTCTTTAATAAAATCCAAAAATCCTTATAAACATTGTTTTATTTTATAATCAAATTATTCCTAGGTTAAAACTTTATATACTAATAGATTAAAAACTAATAATAAATAAATCTAATACAGTTTGTACTACAATAGGTAAAAAAAGACTCTTAGAGGTACAACAACAAACATATAGGTAAATCATTTATTCAGAATCGGAAGAATCTGAATAGACTAAATTTTTAAAACATTGATTAAATTCTGCAATGTCAATATCTGTTTGTGGTTGTGCACAATATTGTCGTCCACCCAACGCAGTAGCGGGAATCTTATATTTTCCCGAAGAACCAAAATTGTTGGATTTTCTGATAAAACTCCTCTTTAGACTTGTAGTATTTCTTTCGATCGATGCATTTACCAAAGGACATATAAGTAATTGAGCAATTTTTCTATACTTTTCCAATAAGATATTTTCATCCGATATAAAATAAATAATTAGAGGTCCGTTATAGGTTGCATCTACGATGCCTGTTCGTATAGTTCCTATAGCATTCGTAGAGGATCTTGCGACAATTTGTCCATAGAATCCTATAAGAATATTTACTTTTTCAATCAGTTCAATCTTTGTGGCTTTCCCTGCGGGACAAAATGTATCGTGTTTTAATACAAAGATCGAATCCTGCATCTGATTTGTATGCTTTCCAACAAGAATTATTTCCCGGAATAATTATTTTCATCATCGTCGTCATTAATTATTTGAATTGCTCTTTCTATACGTACATACAAGTCGGAAAAGTAAGCTTTATCATACATTTGTGAATAATGGGGTAAAAAGACATATTGGTTGAAAAGGTTGTATTTGGACAATAAGGTGAAAAATTTAAATTGAGTCTTTACATACTTTATGGTTGAACTTAAATCTATCTCTTGTAGTTGCATAATTTTCCAAATAATGTCCTTAAGATTGTACTTATTAGGGATAACAATTACCGATGGAAATTGTTCAAATATTTCTGTGGGAATTTCCTTTATACAGGTAATGATATTCTTTTCATCAAAATTTTCAATCGAGTCAAATATTAAAGAAAAATAAACAATTGAGATAGTGGTGAACGTTCAAATAGAGATTTTTCATTTTGTGATTGTTGCATTTTATTCACAATTGTTAATGTGTGCAGGTTTTGTCTAAAAGTCTTTAATGATTCCCTACTATTTTCGTGTTTAACATCATTATAGAGGTGTACATTTGAATATCTCTTGAGAAATTTGAGTAGTCCCATATGTGTAAGACCATCCAAAAATATATTTTTAGCAAGTGGAAATTTTTCTTTAGTAGTATTACTAGTAGTAGGAATTGTTGTATCCATATCATTAGATGATGATGATGTTGTAGGCATGGTAGATTCAACGTTTAAAGAGGGCATACTGCAAACAACAATTCAAATTAGATATGATATGGTTTGTATAAAACCTGTTCAACTCACCTGATTAAGTAATTACACACACACTAAACAAACAAAATATATATGTTGTGAGAGAGGAAAGCGCAAACAACTGTATTGCTTGTTCATCAACCAAATCAATCTTTTTATAACAACAAAATCCCATAAAAAATTTATGAGAGAGTTCAAAAGAGATAAGAAGGTTAAAATTAGCAGATAAGGAATAAATTTAAATACATTGAATGTACAATATAATTAACATAACTAGTGTTTCATGCAATGATAAAAGTATTAGCAGTATGTAGTTAAAAATAACAAAAACAACTTGTACTGTTACAAAAAGGTTTTATTAAGTATAAAAGAGAAAACTATAATGATTTAACAACAACAATTTTCAATTTGATCAATGTAGGGTTTCATTTCATGTAAAAAGGCGGGACTGATTCCTCGTTGAAATTTTTGAATAAATGTCCAATTAACTTGTTCTCTATGTCGACGGATAAAATCTTCAGTCAAGTTTTGATGGATACTAATTGCATTCCAATCCAACATTCCGGCAAATTCCTCCATAAATCGTTCGTTTAATTGCTGATATTGGGAAACGAGTTGCCAATTGACTTTATTGATGCAAGTTCGATTAGATCTTCATCTAAATGTTGTTTTCGTGATATGATATTCCAATGACAAAATCTTGAAAATAAATGATAAATTTCGCTGGTAAATCGGGAAAACTGGATATTTCATTCCACCAAGCTCTTAGACAAGCCATTATTTTATAATATATGTATGTATGTGTCAATAGCAAGCATACAAATAATATGATATTGTTGATGTATGTTTTTATATATGATCAACAGGAAACTGATGAAGTTTATCTGTTTCCTTGTCTTGCAGCAGCATTTCTCTCTCTCTCTCGATTCCTCGTTCTTCTTTGCCAAAGGAAAGAAATTCAGCAGGTACGTGTTTTGCTCCATCTCTCGTTTTGCTACGATCTTTGACTACACACGACAAACATTTTTGATTTCGTATTTCACTTTCACCTTTACATTGAGGACATTTTACTCGTGCAATAACTGGCATTTTGAATGACTGATATGATGTGTATAAATATTTTCTACAAGTATCCTTATCTCTCCCTACTACTATTTGTCATAGTCGTAATTGATAGAATCATGGAAATTAGGCTATTTTTCCTATATACATAATTAATTAAACAATATGTACAATATTTGCGTATTCTAACTCGATCTCGATAGTAACTATTTATAGTTTTGTTAACTTTACATCCACATTTTTAAACAGTTAAAGGTTACATTTTCCATATTTGAAACAACAAGAGGTTCTTCTAAATTAGTCTTTTCGGGAGGAAAACGATCGCTATAAAACAGACACTAAATAAATTTTTGGTTCATTTTAAATCATTCGCTCATAATGTCAACCAAAACAACGTTCTATCTATTGTTTGTTCTCGTTGTTGTTGTTCAAAGTACAAACAACTACGATGATGATGTTAATAATTCTTGTAATCAAAATTATGAATATTTATTAGAGGATTATCATTCACTTTATAATACCAGTTTAAACTTGTATCAGGAATGTATTAAATCATTGGAAAATTATATGGATTTATACGATAATGAACAAGCTGTTAATGATATTTGTATGGGAAAAATTCTAGAATACGAATACCTGGCTGCGAATTTAACAACATCGTTAAATTATACGAAACATATTGCTCTGCTCAAGGAAAATATCAAATTGGAATCGGATTTGTATTTATTGAGAACCAATCTAACGGAAACATTGCAAATTTGTCAAGAAAAAAGCAAAGTAGCATATATCGTAATTGCCGATTTAAAGGAGGAAATTGAAAATTTTAAAAGTAATTTGACCGATCTGACTCGTGAAATCTATCAGTTAGATAACGATTTGTGCAAATGTCAAAAGGATTTAAAACAACAGAGGAAAGATGAAACGAAAATTTTCGTAAATCTAAAAGACTGTTTAGAACGAGAAGAAGTACTTTTGGAATCGAAAGACAAATATATTATTCGATTGTCTACATGTAGAAAAAATAATAGAAAATTGCGAGAAGGAGGAGGAAGAAAGTTAAAAAGACCACACATAAATCATATTGGCGCATTTGAACTACTCATGCATAGTAATACAATTTATCTTTATTTGTAATAGAAAACAACATAACATTACACTATTGAACTAGTCTGCATGGAATTTTTTACTTATTTATGTAGTAGTTGTTGGAGATTCCAGAGTTCCATATGCAAATCATCAAAGAACTCGAACTCGAACTCGAATACGGATTTATTATAATCAATGTGCTCGTATATCTTCTGGAGGAATAATTTAACAAATCAGTATCTTGGAAATAGTCATAGAAATAACAACAACTGCTGCTACCATGAACTTTACTTATTTATGTAGTGGTTGTTGGAGAGAATTGGAAAGTATACCTTTTCAACCACATATAGCTCAAGTAAATTTAATCATTAGACGTAACAATTCTGTTACACAACTTCGACCTCGAGTCAGATTACGAGATTATTGTTATAAATGCGAACGCACGACTATTTGGTATCTTATCGAAGAATAAACTCAACTAAAAAGTTCTTAGTATGTAATTAGTTAATACTTGTGTAGTATTCAGTTATAAAATAGACGATATGCTTAAGTAATAACATGTTTTTTATTAAGTTTACTAAATAGTACAAATAAATAAAACAGATCTATCACATTTTATGATGATTCATTTCGGTCTCTTACAGATCTATATTGATTATTTGGCATTAAGTTAGTAAATTGATTCTTGGTTTCAGTTTCCAATTTGTTCTTTTGTCTTTCCAAAGTATCTTTTGGTATATAGCCTAGACTACATAGAGTTTGCCATGAAGCTTTTTTGTAATATCGAGTACAATTGGAACAATAAGTATTCTGATTATAAGATTTATGACCCAAATATGTTATTTTACTTTGACATGAAGGACACAACAGGAACTCGTTGATGACGATGACGATGAGGAATCCATTCTTTATCGATTTCTATCTCGTTTTCTACTAAACACACATTATTCACTCTTTTTGATATAACGAATGAATTCAAGATTATTTTACTCCTACTACCTAATTCATTTTCAGTATCTACATAAAATGATCTCCTAAGAGATCTAACTTGTTTTCATATGTATCCTATATCTAACTATATAAAAGGAAATATCAAATAAAATAAAGTAAACGTTTTGTTCACAGTTTATTAACTATAAAGTATATTTATTATTTAATATATATGATTTTATCCCTGGATACTTTTGGATTGCATCCAAAAATGTTTTTTCCTCCTCTGCACTCTCTGCCTCTACGTGTAGATATCTTATGGGTAATATCCACGTAATTTTCTCTAATTTAGTTGTTGGTGCTTCATCCCCTTCCAAGTATACATTAATTTGATTAGTATTAATAACTATTTCCATTTTATGCACACCACGTCTGTGAAAGAAATAAAAGATATAATAATCTATATACTAATTTAGTCAAGCATTAAAATCAAAGCTAAATATATAAGTAGTAAATTATATGAAACAATACTTACACGCATAAGTTTTTTATTAATATATATAACGTTTTGATAGGCAGCACTTTAATATCTTCCGATTCAAATATCAACAACATTTTTTGAAAGTAACTATTTATTTCACTACACACACTGAGATATAATTTGACTCTGAGTAAGAATGTTAATGCTTATATAGTAAATACAGGAAAAAAAATAAATCACGTCATTTGATATTTGGAAAATTTATGATGACTAGTTTGTGCAATAAATTATTAATAATATGTTGTTTACTTAAAACCTTATCAGACCACATTTTTACAGACAAAACGACTTCACTAGTTTACATATTTGCTTATTTATATTTTTAATAGACTAATTGACTCTCATGACGACTATGTATGATGTGATTAAATCCCCTATATAATAGGTGTATAGAATGATATTAAAATCAATACAAAATTCATTCGTCTAATAGTTACTTCATAAAATAATACTTAATAATGTCGCTTTTTAATGAAGAAGAAGAAGATTATGCAAACAACGTTATTAAACGAAATATAGAGTTACTAAGACTATTGGAATTAAGGGAAATGGAAATTGCTGAAGAGGAAGAAGAAAATTTACCTTTAAACATATTAAAAGAAAAATTACAACAAACTGTTCTAGTTGAAAATGATAATGATGAAAATGATGATGAAATCCCGCTGAGTGTCTTAAAACAAAGATGGATAAAGGAGACAAAGGATGAGGAGGAAGAGGAAGAGATGATTGAACAATCAGAGAGTGAAATGGATGTGGATGATGATAATGAATATTTAAGTTGGGGAGGATATAATTAAATTAGGATATCAGATATTATAGTTTAGATTTTAGATATTTTTTAACATAAATGTTTTTTTAAGAAGAAAATAAATATTTCTCTCGTATAAAACTTTTGTTTAATATTTTAACATTAAAATCTCTAGAGACCTTATTCTATTCACTACAAATACTATTAAAAAACAAGAGTAAGATTGAAATCAATTCAGGTAAACAAATACATATCATTTTTTCTCTATAGTGAGTCAATTCTGACTTGTTTTGTGGAGAGACAAAGTCATATTTTATAATATGTATGTGTGCTTTGTGTTGTATTAGTTGTAAAGTAACTGTGACACGATGAAGTTGGCTGTTCTCGATATTCAGGGATTTAACTTTTTATTTGCTGCCGATGATGATAATCATGATGATGTGTATGTGGAAGAATTCCATGCTAAAGAAATTACGATATCAAATGGTATACAGACAAGTCATTATGTATTGAAACCGAAAATACCCTTTGCTCAATTATCTCGACTCAATAAAAGAGCTATTTGTAAGGCTGAAAAGGAACATGGTTTACGATATTCTTCCGGCTATGTAAATTACAATTAAGTTGGAGAAATTTTAGATAGAGTACTGGACAATATTGATGTATTGTATGTAAAAGGAAAACATGTTTTTCGATTCGTTCAAGACAAAATTGCTGCTTCTACTACTAATTTGCATACTAATCCCAATTTCAAGATGATTGATATAGATACTTTAAATGTATGAAACATGCCAACATTTAAACCTACAAAACTTTCCTGTTTAGATCATAATCTAATATACAATGCTAAAGTTCAATGTAATACTACAAATTGTATAACACTATTGGCATGGCTATCAATATTCATCCCATAATAAACTTTGGAATTTTTCGTAAAAAACAATGTTAACTGAATAATTTGTAGAAAAATTATTGAAAGAGCGAGCTTAATAAATATTTTCAATTCAAACCTGTGTGTTTTATTAAAGTAGTAAGAATATAAGGATTTTATTTTTATACTAGAAAAACAAAGGATATAAGGACTTTATTAAGACAAATATACATATATCTATTACTTAAAAAATAAACATTATATAAAAGGTAATAAGAATTAACAAGGAGTTTCTAATGGTTTCCTCTTTGTTCTCGTTGTTGTTGTTTGTATTCTCGTTCACCAATCGGTCTTGGAATTATTGATTGTACATGTTTATCTATAAGATCATGTGTACCAGTCTTCCAGATATCCTGACATTTCGAATGCATTCCTTGTTGTCCCCCTGAAAACAGATCAATATCACGAACACCACATGCTATACATCCTCCATTTTGATATAAACCGACTCCACTTAACAATTTACCAGGTGTTAATTCGACAGCATTACGATTAATCCAAAGTCCATTTCTTTTTGTTACTACATATTCTCGTTGACGATCTTCACTCATTGTTTATTTGATTTTATGTTTATCAAATACTAACTACTACTACTAACAAACAGACACAACATATCAATTTATACCTATCCCTTCTCAGTTGATCATAGAAGCATCTCAGTATAACACATTTATTAAATTGTCAAAGATTTCATCTTATTTGCAAAATGAATTTATTCAGTCAAGATGATTTAGTATATAAAACTTGTAGAAAAATTGATGATTTTGTCAAGAAATTATCATGTTGTTGTGAAACAAGGATTCGACTAATATCTTATCGAGAATATTTGACACCTTTTATCGATCGCAAACAAGTTACGAATAATTTAGAAACACATTACGTATCATGTGTATGGTCACATCCTGGAATTCGAGAAGGACCCGATACATGTGAATGTTTCCACATTCGTATGGTACTAAGACAATGAAGAATTGTCAGCGTTGTCGACATCAAACAAATGCATCCAATGTAGTATTTATTGCAATCATAATAAGAATAATAAGTTAATTGAACAATTATCTAAACTATTTGTAAATCTATCGAGCTGTTTTAAAAAATAAATTTTAATACAATGTTAAATAAATGATAAATTACCATCTAAATATATATTTATAGAACTAAAATTGACTTCTCTGATACTTTTACTGTTTTTCCAATCACCAGATTTTGTTATTATTATTTTTATATATTGCAGTTTGTTTTTAAGTAATAGCGCTAATTAAGTCATACCAAATTTTCCAATCACCAGATATTGTTATTTTATATTTTTGCATTTTGTTTTAAGTAATAGATAGCGCTAATTAAATCAGACCAAATTTACCAATCACCAGATATTTGTTATTATAAACATGTTTTCGACATTTTATCTCTTATCATTTTATAAAATTAATCCATTTGTTTTTGTTATTTTTGAGATTTTTAGCGACTAGTCGACTCCATACATCATTAAGTGGTAATTTTCCAAATTAAAATTGCATTTATACTGATAAACTTGTGTAATTAGTATATATTTCTAAAAAATGCATATCGGATGATTTGTATTTAATATATAAACACACACAAGTCTTATGTCGAGTCAATTACAATTTTAGTGGCATTAAAATCTCTTTGGAAATTTTAAAAATATTTTCAGTTAAGATCTAATTAATTGTCAAATCATACACGATGACAAGTTCTCAATGTTCATATAGTGTAGTAATAAAATGTTCACGAAGTGGTGCAACGTTGAAGTTTTGTTGGAGTGCTGAAATGGTGCAAATGAAGAGCTGGTCCCTGATGTTAACTCAGTTAAGTAAAACGAAGTGTAAAAATTGTTTACAACCTTTAGTTATGCAAACTTATTATAAAAACAAGCCTTGTGCATTGGTCAGACCATTACACGAAAATCTGATCATGGGCAAGGAACAATATGAATGGCTCAGGGACACACTACATCATATGGGCCGCAAATGTCTTCGATATACCAATCGAATTAATGTAATAGCAGGAATGAGCGGCCCGTATTCAGCTAAACTGAAGATGGCAGCCTCCACTATACGGAGACGTTCCCACCAGGATGATTAATGTACTATAATAAATTTAATAGTAGTGTAGTAAAATTTTAGTTTTTTATATAGAGATTTTGTATTTTTTAAATATTTAAGTAAGTCAATAATTTAAACCAATTTGCTTTTTAGTAGACAAATAATATTAATATTATATTTACAACCTACTTCTTAGTTTATTATTAGTCAAATCTTTGTTCTTTTGGAAACAAATTTTGATTTACACAAATATCAGAATTACTAAGTAGTGATAGTAACTTTAAAACAAACAAAACAACTTTTACGTGTTTACATTTAACTACAACGAAATATAATTTATTGGTCAGAAACATATAATGGCTTATATTGGGAATATGGATTTGTTGAAATAAACGATATCGAACACATTTTACAAGATGTATTGAAAATTTATCAAACTCCATATCGAATTTACGTCAAAGGAAATGCAAAAGTAAATATTTTAAAGAAATTCTTAAATGAGGACTAATACACAACATTCCCATTGAACAAGAACCTAAATTAAGTCAATTTAAAATGATTCCAGAATGTTATTTTCATAAGGATATTAATCCATGGCATTGTGCATTATCCAATGTAAAACTACTGTATAATTATCGAAATTGTTGGAAATAAAAAACTCTCTTTATTTAACTAAATGTCTTCTACCAACAAGAGTAGCAACAAAATCAGTTACAAATTTTCCTTTTAGCTTTTTAGTAGACAAATAATATTGATATTATATTTACAACCTATTTCTTAGTTTATTATTAGTCAAATCTTTGTTCTTTTGGAAACAAATTTTGATTTATACAAATATCAGAATTACTAAGTAGTGATAGTAACTTTAAAACAAACAAAACAACTTTTACGTGTTTACATTTAACTACAACGAAATATAATTTATTGGTCTTTCAATTATTTTGCATTCTCAATGTATTCGAATCTACTTCTTATCAACTAATTTTAACCTTTCTTATCTGTTTTTGTTGAACTCTCTCGCATTTATTTAATATTTCTAAACAAATATATATAGTTATTAGTAAAGCATTTGCAATTTATATTTTATCCAATACATTTTACTTCCTCTTATCGACAAATATTTGATCTTTCTTATTAAAATTGTTGAACTCTCTCATTTTAACAACTGGTTTTTGTTGGTATCAGTTCGTACCAGGCAACATATTACTTACATCTAAGATTTTAATTAGTTTTATTGTTTTATAGAGATTTTGTATTTTAAGTATTTAAGTAAGCCAATAACAATTCATAGTTTTCAATTTTTCCTGTTTGCTTTTTAGTAGAGTAAATTTATTGGAATCAATGTATTCGAATCTACTTCTTATCTGTTTTTACTGAACTCTCATTTAATACAAATGGTTTTTTATATCATTTTCGTACCAGGCAACATATTATTTACATCATTTTAGTTAGTTTTATTGTTTTATAGATTTTTGTACTTTTAAGTATTTTAGTAAGTAGTTTTTCAAATTTTCTCCTTTTTAAGGTATATAAGAATAGTTGTAAAGATTTTTAATCAAATTAGACGAGGCTCTTTTGTTTTTGTTCATTGGTATTAATATATTTATTAAATCTGTGTGCTCATACTTGTTTTATTCTCCTCTCATAATAATAACAACGAGTACAGGCTAGGCTAGGCTAGGCTCTATTTTACTTTTATTACAATCCAACGAAACCAAACTAACCGCTCAACAACTTTTACAACGTTCCCACACATACGGTAAAACGTTTGACTCATTTAAAATTTTACTATTATTACAAGACAACGAAAACATTCCGACAAACTCCAAATAAAGTCATTTAAGCTCATTATTTTACTATTCTTGAAAAATATGTGTTTTACTTTTGCTTTCTAACAAAATCTTCAACGAGTTCACACAAAATTTCAACGAGCCCCAACTAGATTAAGCTCATTTCATATCATAACTTGAGGACAAACAACAACTTTTGCCTTTACATTCAACTTTCCCACAATCAAATAAATTTCTTGCTCTTTCAAATATTATTTGCATGACATTTTCCTATTAATACAAGTTTTTGCTATTTCTTACATTCTCACATACATTCACTCATCTCTTATCAACTATTTTTGACCTTTCTTATCTACTTTGATGACCTAACGAGCCACTTGTTTACTCAATTTTACTTACAAAAAGTACCATGAATCACACATTATTCATACATTTTGTTTACATTTTGCCTTATCTCACATATTTTTACAGACTTAACGGCTCCACTTGTTTACATTTTCAAGCTTTTTTAGCGACTTTTAGACGCCAGACAACTTTATAGGAGAACATTTACCAAATTTTACATCAAATATACTACCTAATAAAGCCTTTTTGCACACATTTCCAACTAATATATTACTTTTTCATACACTTTTACACCATAGCTTTTACTATTCAAAATAACAAACAAGTGCTATCAACACACATTCCATCTAATCAACCAACCAATTACAAGTTTCTACAAACCAATCAAATACATGCCTTATGGAAGCCATTTTACCTAGTCAACCAACCAACAACTATTTTCTTATCTTCCTTTTACACTACATACACATTCAACCTATCAAAATAACACCTTTCTTATCAGGTTACGCCTACTTTCGTACAACGAGACCAATCAAAACTAATGCAACTTCTCCTCTAACAGAAGTTTATTAAAGTTTTAATGAAGTTAAGATACCCTGTTTCCACATCTACTGGACAAATTACGTCATTGACGACCACTTCTTGCAGGCTCTTAACAGATTTATTGACACCTATTTACACCTATCTTACACCTATTTACATCTAGTTTTACACCTTTTCGACAACTTATATTGACAAAGAGACACTGATTCAACAGCCACTGGACATATTACCTCATTGACGACCACTTCTTGTACGAATTTCAACTCTTCTTGCACACTTTTCAGCATACCTTTTTTTGTCATCCCCATTCTTACATTCTCTCTTACGAATCCTATTTGGATAAGTAGGTTAAGTCCCCAGTTTTGCAGTTCTACACACAACATATGCAGGTTCTAATCCTACTACAGACATCACTTTTTTTGACTCATTTCATTTAATACACAACATTTAACACACATATATACCAATATCAAGGCAAATTCTATCCTCAAGGTCATTCAGTGCCAAAAGGACACTGATCAACATCCACTGGACTGTGATGTCATTGACGACACTTCTTCGGATTTCAGCACTTCTTGTACATTTTCAGGATATTTTTCAGGAAACGGACGCCACTGAACAAAAACGTAACTAATTCACTTATGCGGACCAAGAACGACCTTCTTTGACACAACTTCCAGAAGATTTCAGCCAAACGACTGAAACCTCCTGAATTCACTTCTTCAGATTGTGGTCAAGGACGGGTAAAAAGTGGTCATCCGAGGTGGTCCAGAACCGCCTTACCTCTACTACTTATATATATATATATATATATATATATATATATATATATATATATATATATATATATATATATATATATGTATATATATATATATATATATATATATATATATATATATATATATATAAATATATATATTGTATGTATATATATATATATATATATATATATATATATATATATATATATATATATATATATATATATTTATATATATATATACATATACATATATATATATATATATATATATATATATATATATATATATATATATATATATATATATATATATGTATATATAACTTTCACAAGCAACCCTTGACCAAGCTCAAGTGTGGTTTACTCAAAATAATCTAGCTATAAATAGTAACAAAACGGTAAGTATATTCTTTTCTCAGCAATTCCTAAAAGAAATTGGAAAGGTGCCAGATTTCTCGTCATACGCTCATATCCTAAGTAGTACTGGATCTCTTTGTTGAGTAGCTGTCTTTTAAGATCTCAAAATGTTATCAGAATTCTTTAAAAAATTATTGACATATCAGTTCTCATTACAATTTACCATGCACTAACTAGATCCTATATGTCGTATGGTCTGATAAACTGAGCGACTTTATTGCCCACAACTTCAACTGGCTTAAGTATTCAATGACTGAGATGACCGACGAACAAGGTAGTAAATCTGAATCATTCTCTAACAGTTATGGCTTTACTCAGCTTATCGATAAATCAAGTTGAAACCCTGATCACGACGGATAGTTCGCCACTCTTCTTTACCTGTTTTTAACCACCAACCCCGAGATTTCCACGATCTCCGTAAATTCGCCGTTAGTTTTTTCCTTCCACACACTGCTTTCGACATCGAGTATCTTAGCCATAAGTGACAGCACCTAAGTTGCGAAAAATTTTGCTATACGAATCTGCTAAATAGGAAGAACTTAAAGAATATTTTCGAACTTTTGCTTGGCTAGACGTTTGTTTTAGCTCTGGAACGTTTTCGATGACATTTCCACTGGCATGGAAGCTTGCATCCTTTTTCTGAAGAAGTGTCCTTCCAACTGCAAGCCTTGGTTCGAACAAAAACGCAAAGCAGCTTTTATATTTCTTGCCTACCTACAATGCACAGTGATTCGGCAAGAACATGCTAGCGGGACAATATTCATGACGTAATTTCCAGGAACCACTGATAACGACTTGTAAACAACCCGCCCCCCCCCCCATTTAACGAATTCGAAGAATTAATTTGTTTATATCACCTCATAAAGGTATCTTATCAGGGGGTCAAAGTAACCCATTTTCATTTGCAAATCAGTTGCATTTCATGCACACTTGTGATAACATATTTTAAAATTGGTAGCAAAGTGAAACGAGTTTTTTGTGATGGAATATTCTGTTGAAGGTATGTACTCTATTATGACTTATATTTTTTATAAAAAATATGTATACTTTTGGTGCAATATCAATTTGTAAATGTATAGATAAATCCAGCAAATTTTACATTAATTGTAAACTTTAAAAGTAGCAACTTTTTTTATCCACATATATCCACCTAGATTTTTCTATATGTAATACCTACAACATTCAGGCATAGATTCATATATATTATAGACTCCGAAAAGGCCCGAAAGTAAAATTATTTTATTTTTTTCAGAACGAGTCGTGACTATGACGAAAATGGAGTTTTTTTGAAGAATGGCTAAAACATGACAAAACTGAACGAAACAGTGGCATTTTTTATTATATAAGTGAAAAATTCAATATGTCTGATGTTTCTGACGATTCTCTAAAACGACTCAAAATGAAAATATCAAGCCTTTCAGCAAAATTCAATCAAAAGTGGACTTCTTTAAAGTGTAACAAAGAAATGTTTCTAATCAAACATAAAGATTGGTTAGAGGGATCCGGAATCGAAATAAAGATGTGTGTTAACCAGCCGTGCACTTCAACATCATCAGCGGCTCTTTCCGTAGGGCGACCCAGAAAATCATTTGAAGACTCATCAACGAAAACGAAGAGACGGAGAGTAGAAGATCTTTTGGAATCGCGAAGTGCAAGTGAGTTTATTACAGCAGCTGAGTTAGCTACTCGAAAAGAAGGGCATCGAAGTGTTGCTAAACAGATCCATAACGTCGCGGTCAGTGAAACTACAGAAAAGAATAAGTGTTCTGAACAAAGTCGGCAGTTAACACCAGACGAAGCTTTAGCTTATTATGTGGACTCGAAATCGACTTCTCACTCATATAAACAAACAAGAAAATGGTCAATGAAAGCGGGACATCAAGTGTATCCATCGTTTTATAGTTTAGGTAAGTCCAAAGCTTCTTGTTGTCCTTCTGACGAATATATTTCTGTGACTGAATCTCGAGCTGAAATTAAACTTCACGGATAAAAACGGCTGAACGATTAGTTAAAGCTCAGACGGAAGTCATTAGAAGTGTGTTACCTCGTTCATATTATACGTTGGTAAGCAAATGGGGCTGTGATGGGAGTTCGGGGCATAGCACGTATAAGCAGAAATTTGAGAACACTAACGCTACAGACGAATTTTGGTTCGTATACTCATTTGTCCCTTTGAGACTGCTTGATGGCGAAAATGTGATCTGGCAAAATCCAAGACCTTCCTCTACTTTATATTGCCGTCCTATTAAGTTTATTTTGCCAAGGAGACAAAAGAGTTTACGAAAGAAGAAACTTCTAAAATTTTAGATGAAGTAAGTCAGCTTCTTCCAACATTATGTAACGTTGCTGGATCTCAAATCTCTGTTAAACACGATTTGTTGTTGACAATGACTGATGGCAAAGTGTGCAATGCCTTAACAGACACAAGTTCAACACAAAAGTGTTATATTTGCGGTGCCAGCCCGTCTACTATGAACGAGGAGTCAAAGAAATATCCCAGCAACGAAGAACGCCTTGCATTTGGTTTATCTACTTTACATGCATGGATTCGCACGTTTGAATGTTTGCTTCACATCAGCTATCGTTTAGAAATAAAAAAGTGGCAAGTCAGGGGAGATAACGACAAAGCTATTGTGAAGCAACGCTCACAAGAGATACAAAAAGTGTTTAAAGATCGTATGGGTCTCATTGTAGATAAACCAAAACCTGGTTATGGTAACACAAACGATGGAAACACAGCACGTAGAGCTGAATTGAGCAGCGAAATTACAGGATTAGACGTAAACCTTATTCGTAGATTTCATGTAATTTTAAGAACTTTGTCATCGGGATATGACATAAATTATATAGAATTCGAAAAGTTTTGTGTTGATACTAGAAAATTATACCTTGATCTGTATTCGTGGTATTCCATGCCCGTTACTGTACATAAAATTCTTGTACACAGCGCGGAAGTTATAAAGTCTTTTCTTCTTCTTCCCATTGGACAACTCTCCGAAGAAGCCCAGGAGGCAAGAAATAAAGACTGTCGCAGATTCCGTGAACGGCACACCAGGAAGCGGTCACGTATTGCCACAAATACAGATCTTTTGAGAATGCTTTTAATTACGTCTGATCCTGTTATCAACTCGTATAGAGAATTACCGCGAAGAAAATTTACTTCTTTGCCATCGGAGGTTCTGCAGTTGATTATCCCACCTTCATTGCCATCCGAAACACCATCAGTAAGTCATCATCACGAATTAAATGAGGAGGATTATTTACTCTCTGAATATTCTACTGAATGGGAGAGCGGTGATGACGACTCATCTGATGATGATTAGTAGGTTTAAGTATTTTTTTATTGTAATTATTATTCTTATTTTATTGTGTGTTGTAGTTGCTTATAATTCATGCCTTAGTATATAAGTTATTTAATATTATATTTCTTTTACTTATACACCTTGTTATTGTAAATAATTGATATATAGATACTGTTATTGTACTAATTTATTTTAAAAGAAATATAATATTTTCTAAATTAATAAATGTGGGTACTATCATTATGATTTTTATTTTTTTTCCTAGAAATTTCTTTGTAAACAAACATGATTGTGCTTTTCACACATAATGAGTAGGTAGACGTATGTAGCTAATTAAAGAACAATTAGCGACAATAGTGAACAAATGAGACACATTAGTAAACCATTTCCGTCTTGCAGCTACATATTTCGATTAATACACAGACAGTACACATTTTTCAACTTTTTTTTTCTTAAAATAGCTTAAGATACCTGGAATATACATAAAAAATTGAAATAAGTGAAGAAATAATATTGTCCCGCTAGCTTGTACTAGTCGAGACACTGTGCAATGGCGTGAAATTTCTAACGTTATAAATCAAAACATCTTTGTTCGTACCCGTAGCCGACGCGAAAAAAAATTATCGACGAATCCAAGGAGTCACCAATCAAAGAATTAAAAACAAACTTCTTGTCTGCCCCAAGAATTCTAGATCTTTTTGGTCAGTCGCTAAGACTATTAGTCAATATTTCACTAAATCCATTATACCGCCGCTCACAAAACTAGATAATACTATTGCAACAACACCAGTTGAGAAAGCCAACTTGTTAGCTGAACTTTTTGATTCACGTTCTACTATCAGTTTCCAAGAAAAAACACCATCAACTATTCTCATGGTGCAGTCAAGGATGCCCGATATTGTCTTCAGACAGCGTATCATAAAATGTATAAAGCTAAACACCAAAAAAGCTTCCAGCTTTGACGTTATTCCTGCCATAGTACTCAAAAAATACACGACAGACCTAACACCAGTTGTCTGTAGACTTTTTAACCTACCTTACAGAAAGGGAATATTTTCTTTCTGCTATAAGTGCGCTACAGTTCAGCCGATATCCAAAAAGAGGCAAGAATACCTTGCCAAACAACTACTGACCATCCGCACTGTTTGCAATAATATGGAAAGTCATGGAAAAGGCGATCAATCAGCATGTGCTAAAATGTCGTGAACATTATTAACGACCACCAATATGACTCTCGTAAGCAGAGATCAACAGGAGATCGTGTAACTTACCTAACACCAGTTTGGAACAACGCAGTCGAACACTTCGGGGAATTTCAAGCGGTGGTGCTTGATATATCCAAGGCATTCGACCGTTCTTGGCACGATGGATTGTTAGCGAAGCTGCGCTCTTATGGTATATCTAAAATGTTCTGTTTATAGCTCTGATGTTTCCTCAGAGAACGTCCTTTACGAGTGGCAGTCGACGGATTTTTTTCTAACACCTTCACTATCAACCCCAAGGCTCCATACTGTCTTCTACCCTCTTTCTCATCTACATCAACGATGTGCTAGAAAGGAGCAGAAATCCAATTTACAACTTTGCAAATGACAGTACGCTTATTTCTTCATTCAGTTGGAAAAGCCCTGGCGGCAATTTTTCCTAAAAAAATTAACACAGCTGAACCCGACATGGTTATGTCGTGGTACTCGATTCCTCCAACATCGTCACTCTATCTGCTGGTTATTAATTTGGAAGTAAATATGTCTTGGTATGAACATGTTGCAAAAATAACAAAAAGAGCTGGACTGGAAATATTATTTCGAACTAAAATGCTTTACACTTCACAACAACTGTTAATTCTGTACAAAGCTCAAATTCTGCTCCCTTGTTTGGTGCTCTGCTCCCAAATATACATTGCATTTGTTGGATTCTGTTCAGAAGAGAGCTGATCACCTGATTAGAGACCCAAAACTGACCAGCAACCTTGATTCCTTGGAGCATCGAAGGACGGTGGGCGACTTGAATCTATTTTACAAGTATTTTCATAGAAAGAGTTAGATGGATGCGGTCCGCTTAATACCTCTCAAAGTGATACATGATAGAAACACATGTCCCGCTAACACTTCACATCTGTATGAAGCTCAGCTTATCACTCCTCGCACAACCCTTTTCAAGCAGTCATTTATGTAGAGAAATTTTGAATGATCAGCCCAGGACTATGTTTCCCACCCAGTACGATTTACAGTGATCCAAGACCAACGTGAATCGCTTTTTCCCGCACACTCGCTGCTCCTGCAGCGCTTTAGGGATTTTCCTGTAGCACATGTGCTATGTCCATAAAAAAAATTTAAGCTCATAACACTGTGCCAAGAAATAAACTTTGAGAGGTAGTGGTGGTAGCTGAATGTAACATTCACTTGTTCAATATTAATCAAGAGCTTTACTATCCAAATACATTTTTTTAAAACAACATAACTATGTGTCGGAGCTAATACATAAATTTATATGCCTAAGGTAAGGTTGTATTTTGTCCCCAATATATTTATTCTATGTAATGAGTAAATTTTGAAATAATTGAAGCGTAGCCGCACTTAAATGAATAGTTTATTTAATTTTAGCTTTGCTGATGATCGGTTAGTGCTGACCGAAGATGCTCCTGATTTAAAGCTTATGTTAACAAAGTTCAAAAGCTAACATAAGCAACGAAGTCCTCAAGTTAGTACCAAAAATATTGAATATCTACTTGTAATTAAGAAACTAGATTGGCAGTTCTATTTATTGAAGACTATCACGTAAACCAGATAAATAAATTTAAGTTTTTTTTTTATGGGTATGGCACACGTATTAGGGAAATCGCTGAATCGATTCACATTGATCTTGAATCACTGCAAATTATACTTGGTGAAAAAGTCCTGAGCAAATTATTTCACAGGGGTGAGATTCTCTAGATAAAAGAACTATTAAAAAGGGTAGTATGAGGAGTGACAAGCTGAAACACATGCTGAGGTGATGTATTAGTGCGACTTGTATTCCTAGCATGTTCGGTTTTAGGAGGCCATCCATCGAACACTTTCCAGGAAAGTACTTTTAAGTCGCTAACTGTTCTTCGATGTGTCAAGGAGTCAAGGTTTGCTGGTACTTTTGGGTCTCCAACCAGGAGAACAACTCTTGTCTTGATAGAATCCAGCTCAGCGAATATTTGGAAACAGAACCTCAAACATGGGGCCATTGTTGGTCGAATTTAAGCTTCGTACAGGAACGTTGTTTTGGACTGTAAAGCCTTGTAGTAAGAAATATTATTCCCAGCTTTTGATAAATTCTCTTTGCTATGTATGCAGAATGTTTGTGCTAAGACTTATTTGCTGTTAAGTTGATGCAAACAAGTTGAGTGATGATGCTGGAGGGATAAAGTATCTAGACATTACTAGGTCGGGTTCCGCAATATTACCTTCTTCAGAAAAAACTACCGCCTAGGTTTTTGCAGAGTTAAATTGTACTTTTTTGTCACCACAAGATAGAATTTTTTTCCACTTTTTTGTCAAGTTTTTAAGGAGCATTGTGGTCATAATCGGAATAGGCAGATAAGAGATAAGGTAAATAATTGACAATGCCAGAAAAGTTGTATCCCTGAGCCCAGTTTCATGGGATACAAATATATTATTCACACGAAAAATATTCGCAATTGACTTTTAACTGAGACTTTGTGAGTTGTGATACGTATATGCTTTCGGCCCGGACGTTGGAGCGTTGATTAGTCGGTGCTACACTCTCTGGGCTGACCTGGATAGTATAGATGTTGTTCGGTAGGTTGCAGGTTGCCGATACGTTGAATGTCCATATGGCTGGGAGATTGAGGCAATCATCTTTTTTAGTTAAGGTGTAATTTTTCTCAATTTAGATTGATTATCGGATGATTACTGCTGCAGAGTGTTGTAAGGTGGTTCTTTGTTTGCCGATGTAAAAATCGATTTTGTGGCCTGTCGCCAGCTGGTATTGAAAGATAGCTGATATACTTTGTTTTATCGAATGCTACATTTGAATTCTTCGAGCCTGACATATCATTCTGTAAGTTTCTCTTATTTAGGCCTAATTGCAATTGTTTCTAAATGTGTTTTTTTTTCTGGCTATTTCAGATGGTTGTTTCGTATATGACTTACATTTTCCTCGAGAAAACTTCTTGGCTTTATTGATTTCTTTGGTTGGCAATATTTATAGGCCTAATTGCAACTGCTGTATACGCTCTGCTTTTCTAGTTTCATTTTGTTCGGTGTACTTTTGAGTGTTGACTGTCTGTTATATGACATGTGACTTGTAGGCGGTGGATATATTGCATTTCCGTAATAACCGTTTGGTGCATTGTGCTGTTCCTTTGAGACAGGGAAGCGTAATTATAGGTTTATTTCCAGATGCTTACTGATAAATTGCCTGTATCTTTTTTGTGGTTTTCGTTTTATTGTAAGTGTGCCTTATCTGTTTTATTTAAGTGTTTTTGTAATGGTGTTTATGTTCTCTTGCCTATTAGTGTTATTGGTTAGGCGGAAAGATCTTGAGATTAAGAAGCTACTACTTGAAATTGTAATGGGTGATGATGTAAATAAGCGTGCAAATAGCTGTTTACGTGTGCCGACTGCCTGTAGACTGTGTGCTTCAGGTTAAAAAAAAATTAGATGATCTAAAATCATTTGGAGTTTCTCTTTTCCCAAGGAACATAAGACGAATATGTCACCAACGTACCAAACCAGAAATTTTGGCTTTATAGCAGCTTTATTTAATGACTTTCGTTCAGAATATATCATGAAGAGGTTGGCTACAGCTGGTGATAGAAAATGTATCTATCTAGATATAAGTAGTCCTGGGCCAGTGTCTGGCAAAATTTAATATGTGATCACGAAGATTTTAATTTTAGGCAATATTAAAAATACTATACGTTATTGTCTCCTTTTAACTTCTAAAAATAAATCTCCCGAAACGATAGAACTTCTTTGTATTTAATATTTTTGGTTAACTCTTCGAATAAGCAAATAGGATACTTTAACCCATCACAACGCTAGTGAAGAAAATACGTGTATTCAAGGTATTTTTATGGTAAATTTATTTTAGGAAATTTTTCGCCAGAAAAAGTACGGGGGAGGCAAAGGTAATGAACACATACTGATTGCTCTCAATAAGCAAGTGCAAATTAAGGATTCGTATTGAACTATTTAATTTTATTAACTTAAGACTTGATAACCAGTGTTTGAGCGTACTGAAGCTATAAAACGACGATACGAAGGCTTTATATTTTAATATATGAGTCAGTTTATAAATTAATTAGCTTAGATTGTTTCATATTTTCAACAAATAAAACGAAAACAGATTTACTTACCATATATGCAACTAACAAAAGAACAGCAGAAGAACTTGCTGAAAACTTATAAATAAAGAGGCCAATTACAAAAAAATATAGAAAACTGTTAACGACCATTATTAAAAATTGAATTTCGAACAGGTCCTTGAAGGAAGTTATTATTTCGTGGAGATAAAGTGATAACATTTCTATTTTTTTAATCGTTTGCATTGCTTCTTTTCCAATATTGGAAAGTTTTAAATTCATGATAAGTTTCTCAACTCTTTGATATCTACCTCTTATGCATATTAACAAAGTCGTCATTATTATACATTGCAGAATAGTATATATGTTTATTGTGTATGAGCATAATGGAAATACTATTAAGTGCATTAATTGATTACATTCAATTTTTATATACCATACTAAGTAGTTACCATATATTATTAAAAACAATAATAAATGTATAAAAATTAAATAACATTTTCCAAATTTAAATACGTTTTCTTCTAATTTTGATCTTGTAGTACCCAAAATTTCATCTACGGACACAAATTTTTGAAAGAGCTTACATCAAACCATTCTCTTAATATAAGATTTGACCACAGCAACAGCAAGCGATAGAGACTGAAATATTATGAATGATATAAAAAATATATTAATTAATGTACTAACAAAACTCTCAAAATCTAATAGGTTGTTGTAGGTGGTCTCCCACAATGATATAATTATTGAAAATATTGCTATGACAAGAACGGCAGTAACTTGTTTCTTATAGCGTTGTTCCCGAACTAATGTATTATTATTAGTAAACAAAATATGGCACAATACATAGAAAATTAAAAACTTTTAAAAATGAAATAAAAAAGAACACTTGTGAAGCCATATTATTTCTCTGTTTCTAAACGTATTGAGCTGAAAAACCGCCTAAACTTTATAGACAGAAATAAATATTGGATTAATTATTGGTATAAACAGTAACAAAGGTATTAAGGATAATTAATGTATATAAGCAACTCCAAAAAGTTCGATAAATGTATACATAGTGCGGTAAAAAAAAGGTTAAAATAATGATGAGTTAGGCATAGTTTAGATACAGCAAAATTATGATTTTATCCTCTCTGGGGTGTCACCATCAGTATTGTCCTGGCTTTTGGACTTCGAAAGACTTGTGTTGTTTTGTCTATAAACAATTTAACCTTTCAAAACGCGTTTTTTTAGCTTAAAATGTGAATAAATCCGGTTATATAAGTCGGACAGCGACAAAAAAAACTATTCGTGGAAAATTCTCCAACAAGCGATAAAAAAAATCCTCGTTTGTTTTAAATAGCTTAAGTGCGTACATAACCTACAAAATTGAAAAAACAGCAAAAAAACTGTTTTTTTTTTTTTAAATTTTATATATATATATATATATATATATATATATATATATATATATACATATATATATATATAAATATATATATATATATATATATATATATATATATAGTATATATATATATATATATATATGTATATATATATATATATATATATATATATATATATATATATATATGATATATATATATATATATATATTAATAAAGTTATCATTACAGTACAGTCGCGACCAAATAAAACGTACATTATTAATCTTATGTCTGGCAATATGGTCTCGCGGTAGGAAGGCCCCTGGCTATGTGAGGCACCCAACACAGATAAGAGGGGCGAGAGATATTTCATTTTTAATGAACGAAGGTTTTTCAATGGAATGAAAAGGAAATAAAATTGAGTAATAATTTAATCATAGTACTTTTATTGCTAAAGGGAAATAATGTATTCTTAAAAAAAAAACAATTTATATGTTATGCAGATGAAGCAATGGCTAAGACCGAGAACTATCTGCAAAGGCTGTTATACGAATTCTACATAGCAGCATAACAATATAATATATCAATCTCAACTGAAAAAATCAAGATAATAGTGATGGCAAAAGAGCCGATCAGGTGCACGCTGGTGGTGGAAGATAAATCAATAGAACAGGTGATGGAGGTCGATTACCTAGTAAAACATCAAGTCAAGAAGGCTAATAGGATAGCGGAATGCCTCAGTAATACCATATTTATAAATAAATGCCTCTCTGTTGAGACCAGAATAAGAATATGCAAGAGCGTAATACGACCAGTAATAACCTACATATCTGAAATAAGACCCAATACAAGTACAATACAGAGGATGCTAGAATCAACTGAAATGAGAATTCTTAGGAGATGTACAAACAAGACATTGAGGGATAGAGAAAGGAGTAAAGACATAAGACACACATGTAATACAGAAAATATCAACTAGTTGATAAGAGGAAGAAAAATGGAATGGGATCAACACATAGGAAGAATGGCAAAAAATAGGATAGTACGGATAACAAGAAACAAGTCATCGAGTGGAAGAAAAATTAATGGGACATCCAAGAAAGAGGTAGAACGACGATCAATAGAGCAGGAAACAAAGAAAACAGATTACAAGTCTAGTAAGTACTGGTGAAACGATCAACTACAACAACTTACGAACAAAAACCGAAAGCTCTATGAAAAATGGATGAGTACAAAGAGGTCTGAAAATAGACAGGAATACAAAGAAGCTATGTCAATATTCAAACAAGCTGTAGTTCAAGCCAAAAATCAAAGTTGGGAAAACAAATGCCAAGAATTAGATGGATACATAGGTGGACGTAAATCTAGAGAATCATGGATATTTATTAAAAATCTAAGGACACAAATGAGAGATAAAATAAATATAAACTCAATTACAGTCCAACAATGGGAGGAACACTATAAATCACTCCTGTTGGAGCAAAGATCAGAATATATAGACAAATCCCCCAAGAAAATTCCAATTGTTGGAGAACCCATAGGTCTTGATATAGGCTGGATTACATCTGTACATAAAATGGGCAACAAAAAGAACGGCAGTAACCATCGAGGTATAACGGTGACAAGTACATTTAGCTGACTCTATGGAAAAATATTAAAAGATCTCATATCTGAAGAGTAACATCCCTACGAATCTGAAGAGCAAAACAGTTTTACAGCAGGTCGATCAACAATTGACAATATTTTTTATTTCACACAAAATCATCGAAAAAAGAACAATACGGTCACAAGATGTACACCTACTTCTATAGATCTAACAAAGACATATTGTTAAGCCAGACCTATTGTTAAACCATAGGAAGTCCTAGAAAAATCTAATATTCATGTGACTATTACGGACGCCATTAAAGAATTCTATAGAAACACAACATCTAGAATAAAAGTAGGAAATAAACTTTCAAAGAATTTCAATGTAACTAAAGGCCTACACTAGTGATGTTTTTTTGTCACCCACCCTGTTCAATATATACAACGATGAAGCTCCTAGAATGTGGGAAGCGAAGTGTAATGACATGGGCAAAGCAATAGGGGACACAACCCTATACACATTATATTACGCAGATGATCAGGTGGTGGTGGCTCAAGATAAAGAAGACCTGGAATACATACCCCGAAAACTATTCGAAGAATACAGGAAATGGAGATTACAAATAAATACAGAGTAGATACAATATTTAAGCATTGGACAGAAACCGTCAACAGGAGATCTAATTTTAAACAGTGAAACTATCAAGTGCTGTGAAGAATACGTATATCTGGGCCCGAGACTCACCAAGACTGGCCGAAACAACGAAACAATACAAGACAGAATAACAAAAGGAAAAAAGGTTATAGGGGCATTGAACTCAATACTATGGCAAAAAAATATTAGAGCGGAGAGAGAAAAGAAAATCTATAACTCTATATTACAACCCACACTGTCTTATAGCTCGGAAGTATGGCAGCTGACAAATAAACAAAAAGACAGCCTACTTGCAGTGGAAGTGGATTTCCGGAGATCTGCAGGTAAATCTAGACTTGAGCATGAGGACGTAAGGAATTTATTGAAGGTGGAACGTACAATAATTGACGATATCAAAAGACAACTAGCTAGGTATGGACATGTAAAACGAATGCCAAGGGAAACACTACCAAAAAAGATTTTGGAGTAGATCCCTACAGAAAAGAGGAAAAGAAGACAATCACCCACAACTTGGCTGCAGGGAATAACAAGGGCAATGTCCACAAGGAATCTCTCAGGAAATGACTGGGAGGATAGAAATAACTGGCGATTAGGAACCCAAAGGCGGAAAACTCTATAAATGGGAATATATACCATATATATATATATATATATATATATAATATATATATATATATATATATATGTATATATATATATATATATATATCTATATATATATATATATAATATATATATATATATATATATATATATATATGTTATGTATATATATATATATAATATATATATATATATATATATATATATATATATATATATAGACGAGTATATATATATATATATATAATTATATATATATATATATATGTATATATATATATATACTCATATATATATATATACAAAGAAAACAAGCAATAGTGCCTAGCTATAAGTCGGAAGAAGAAGAAGAAAAGAAAACACATTTGGTTTTTCTTCACATTTCAGAATCCCTTGATCACAAAGGACATAATTTAACATTCGTATAAAGTTCAGCTTGTTACTCCTCGTACAATCGTGTTCAAGCACGGAGGACTTCATCTCTTTGGAATAATTTATCCGAGACTGCGGTTCCGACCGAGTACAATTTACAACTATTCAAAAACCAACGTGAATCGCTTTTTCCGCACACGTGTCGCTCCTGTAGCGCTTTAGGGATTTCCCTGCAGCACGTGTGCTAGGCCCATAAAAAAAAGCACAACTAAAAGATTTAGTACATCTTCTTTACGAAAGATGCCTTACATTACCCAAACGATAGAAAATATTTGTTAAAAAAGGGGGTAGTCGTAGAAGAGACTTCTTGGATCCATTACTCTTCTATGTAGACTGAGGGGATGTAGAATGAGAAATAAAGAAATAAAAATAGTATGCTATGCTGACGAGGCCATACTAATAGCGGAGAGCAAAGGTCGTCTTTAGGTTTTTTACTTATTTCACAAGTTAGCAAAAGAAATTAGGAATGACAATATCGGGCGCAAAAAAAATGCTACAACACAATTAAGGCGTAAGTTTGTTGTTGGTGAAAGGAAATATGCAACAAGAAATAAAGTTTATATATCACGGCATAGATATATCGAAGCAGGTCGTAAGGGCTATAAAAACAGTAGCTTACTTAAGCGATGCAATTTGGCGAACAAATGCCCAACGAGGAACAGAAAATTTACATTTGAAGGATCAGAATTCCACTACTCGTAATCTCATAGTATTATATATCGTGAAGCAAATATAAGTTAAAGAAGTGGGGGATGGTGAAAGACGGTTGCATCGTATATATCCTTCGCTTCCAGGGTTCTTAAAAACGAGGAATCAGAAAATATTTTTTCTTTATTTTTAATAGCAGAAATCGTATAAAGAGAGAAATGTCCGCTTTCAGTAGTAAATATCTTACATTCCCTTCATCTGCTCATTTTTTTTAAAGAACCTTAAAGTACCTGTCAATAAATATAGAGTTGTCATGATCAATTAGGTTATTAGTGTTCCGTATAGAACATTTATAAGATTATTTCGATGTATGTCTGTCCGTCTGTCTGTCCGCCTATCTGTCCACCTGTCCGTCTGTCCATCTGTCACACCCGATTTTCCCCGACACTATTTGACATAGAAAGTTGAAATTTGGCACTAATATAGGAATTCATGGCCTCACCAGAGCCGTGTAGTTTTGAAAGTCAAATTTTGACTTAAGGGTTAGTTTTGGGGGGTGAAATCGGAAGTAAAAAAAATTCACCCTGTCATCGAGCTTGTAAAAAGATGTGTTCAAAAATGTCAATATATAAGGTAATACTTGCGCACAATTCTGTTAGTATTATTTTTAAAAAAGTGCGAAAAGTCGCTATTCCCCCTTATCTCGAAAAGTACTGATCAAAAAACTTTGAAAATATTTGTAGATTGAAGGAAAAATATCACGAGTGCATTAACTTTAATAATTTGTCTTGTATATATAAAAAAAAACACAAAAATATCAAGGTCATCTGTTTTCACTAAGAATCGGAAAAAAACTTTGTTGAAAACTCATTTGTTTTTATGAAGTCGCTGATCATTTTATACATCCGTAACAAAAATTTTTATTTTAAAAGCAATCAACGTACGAAACAAAATGGGCTAGCTTATATCTAATTTTTGTTCTCTCTCAGTCCATTCTTAAAAATTAAGATATACGAGTAGATAAGGGGCAAATAGTCGCTCTTATTTAATAAATAAAGCGTTATTTAAAATAAAAAAGAAAAAAAGGGTAAATTCACTGTTTGTTTTAGAACTCCATATTTGGAACGAAAGGGCTGGATAAACGACTTTATCAACTTTATAAAGAAGGTGAAACTTTATTTTCTCGTAAACTATGAATCGTCTTACTAAGCCTGTGTTATGCTTAAAATAAAGAAAAAAAACTGAATTTACTTACCACATACGACAGCAACCAAGCAACAGTAGTATAACCTACCACAAACTTATATATTAGCAGAGCAATTACAAGAAAATATTGAAAAGTATTAGCGACCATTATGAAAAAGTGAATTTCAAATAGATCCTTAAAATGAGTTTTTATTTGGTAGAGATATAGTGACAATATTTCTATTTTTTTAATTGTTAGCGCTGCATCTTTTTCATCTTTACAATATTTCAGATTAACAACAAGTTCCCCCATTCTTCGATATCTATCTCTTATGCTAATTAACAAAGCTGTCATTATTAAACTCTTCATTAAAGCGCTGACGTTCACTACACTTGAACATAATGGGGACACCACCAAGTGAAGTATTTTATTGCGCTCAGTCTTCAAATACCCAACTAAGTAATTACCATACATTACTAACAAAATTGCCCAAATGACAAAAATTAAATAATACTTTCCTTTTCTGAATATGTTTTCTTCAAAATTTGTTCTTTTTGTAATAGACAACATGTTATCGACAAAAGCAAACTTTTGGAAAAGCATGCACCAAATTCCTCTTTTAATATAAGCATTTAAAATAGCAATAAGAAAAGATAAACACTGACATATCGTGGATGAAACCACCGCAGTACTAACCAAGGTACTAAAAATACTGTCATAGTTTACTAAGTTTATGTATCTCTCCCAAATGTCACAGTTAATGAAAATATAGCTGCAACAAAAAAAATTGCAACCTGTTTCTTAAAACGTTGTTGCCGCACTAAAACATTTTTATTGAAATCAAAATATGGCACCAGACAGAGAAAATTTAAAAATTTCGATATCGAAGTTAAAAAGAACACTTGTGAAACCATATTGTCGCTTTGTTTCCAAAGGTATAAAATATTACTACTACCAACAATTTATAGACAATATCAGTTTTTTCTATTCATAATTGACTCATTAATTAGATACGTGATAAGGAAGAAATTAAGGGAAATTAAGGCCACTAAACACATAAAAAACTTAGAAATATGTGTATACCTTTAATTGCGTAATAAATATCTCCATATATAATAAAAGACTGTTTTTAGTCAAATTGCGATGACGCGTTTCGCTGTCGATGCAGCTTCTTCAGATCTACATTTTACACTGTCAAGTTAGGTTTAATGTTCACAATTTTATATAATTTCTTAATTATAATATTACTCCTAATTGATAGTATTGGAAAACCCACACAGACATGGAATTAGGAGAAAAAATTCAATAATGGCGAATTGTTTAAATCTACCTGGTCGTTGAGTAAAGTATCTGTAGTCTTTAATCGATTTATTTGCATTGTCTCTGAAAGGTTTAGTTTTTTAAACCTTTTTGTGGGGTATGTAAAATTTTGAAATTCTTGTTAAACGTGTGATTTTCTGTTAAAAGATGATTAGCATATGTTAAATTAGACTTTCTATGGATGAACCTTTTTTCGTGTTCTGTAATTCTTTGTGTAAATGTACGTCCAGTTTGTCCTATGTATGTTTTAGGACATGACCCACATGTTAATTGATAAACCCCTGATTTATTGTCTTTATTGATGTGTGGTTTATAGTTTTTGAGATACTTCCCTATAGTATTATTAGTCTTGTAAGCTATGTTGATATTTTTTTGATTAATATTGTAGAATTTATTGTTGTAAGGAAGGGGGGAATGGGGAGTTCATTAAGTCCATTACTTGCAGAAATTTTTCATGAATAGTATTGAAACAATGATATTTAACAACTATAATAGCAATAGTAATAATTGTCTATACTGGTGTCGATACGTAGACGTTATAATTATTTGCTTTACAGGTACGGACGGACAATTAACTAACTTTTTACAGTACATTAATTCTTTACATAGAAATATCAGTTTTACAATGGAAGAAGAAGTCGAAGGAAAATCAACTTCCTAGACTTAACAATCAGTAAAACCATGAAAAAAACATGAATTTGCAATATATCACAAACCTTGTCATACAGATATCACAATTCAGAATAGTTCTCACCACCATAACCATCATAAACTCGGGGCTTGTCATAGCTTTATACATAGACTAACTAATATCCCCTTATCAGAGGACAATTTTATTTTAATTAAACTACATAAAACAAGTAGACGTTAACAACGGTTTTGATTCGGTTACTTTAATCGTTAGGAAAAAACTTAGAAACAAGGCAATCTCAGAAATATACCCACGTTTTAAGGACAGAAAAACCACATTTAAATGCTTAACCTATTTCGGCAAACCAACAGAAAAACTGGGAAAATTTTTAAAACCAAAAAAATATTAACATAGCTTACAAGAGTAACAATACTATAGGGAAATATCTCAAAAACTACAAACCACACATCAATAAAGACAATAAATCAGGGGTTTATCAATTAACATGTGGGTCATGTCCTAAAACATACATAGGACAAACTGGACCTACATTTATACAGAGAATTACAGAACACGAAAAAAGTTTCATCCATAGAAAGTCTAATTCAACATATGCTAATCATCTTTTAACAGAAAATCACACGTTTAATAAGAATTTCAAAATTTTACATACCCAACAAAAAGGTTTAAAACTAAACCTTTTAGAGACAGTGCAAATAAGCCAGTGGAAATTGACTAAAAACAGTCTTTTATTATATATTTATAATGAATTTCCAACAAGCAGAAGCTACAACTATCCAAAAAATAAATATATCCGCTAACTTTCTATCCTATAACACCTTGTTCAAGAATTGAATAAATCGGGCGCTTACTTGATGAAAATTCTATTTTAGGATATTAAAAGATGAATTGTTGTCCAGATTTTCACTATATTTTATTTATCAAAATGAAATAATTAAAATAATAACCTCAATTAGCCGTGACAGTTTTTCGGTATAATATTTCTCACGATCTAAGAAAGTGACTTAGCTACCTATACCTATTCAAAATTCAACAAGATTCGAAAGTGATAAATTTATGTCTGTTTAATGACAAGGCAACGTGCAGGGCCGCACTATACCTGATTGTATAATTGTTGGATTTAAAATTTTATTGTGATAAGACAGTTGAATTTTAATGCTTTATGTACTGAATAATACACAATATAGTAATTACACCAACATGAGAGTACAGTGTCCTTAAGAACATTTGTTACAATTTTAGTTATTAATTATTATCTACTACTATCTTGTAAATCAATAATACGTTTTTTTACAGGTTCTAAATTATTTATATTTATGTGCATACATCTACATGAGTTTTCAATTTTTTTGACGTGTTGAATACAGTTTCTCCCAGTTTTCAACAGTTACATTTTTGACTACTGTCTTTGTCAACTCAGTCACACTACTATTTAAAGTGGGTGTATTATTGTGAGCACGTATTTTATTTTATGCCATATCAACTCGATACCATTAAAGATACATTCCTATAGTGGAAGCCACATTATTTCGTGTCCTGCTTCCTTTGCAATTTTATCACAAACATATTCCATTAAAAAATTGTAACTTCTTAAAACTTCTAACAATTGTTTAATTGTATAACTTTCATGATAATATATGTCACGTTCGCACAAAAAGGCTTGTATTTCCCTTTTTCTACTGGTGGAATTTAGTACCTTATTCATTTGACGACTATGATTGGATGCATTATCCATCATAATACAGCTATTCGGTGGTATATTTGGCATTAATTTGTTTATTTGATGGAGCTTTGGTGTGACGTTTTTTGGATTTATCAATCCATCCTTTACTGGGTGTGTCATGGGTGTCATACCAAGCCTCATCTAGGTAGATTATCGTTCGATTTTCCGATCTAGCTGTATTTATTTTCAAGATATTCCATTCTGAGTTGTTGTAAGCGCCGTGATTCCATTATAACTTGCCTTTTGTCTATTTTTTGAATACGCCATAAAGTTGTAGTGGAACATTTTATGTTACAACTATCCTCGGATAGCCTCCGTGAAAGTGACAATAACGTAGGAACTTTTGGTTCTACATAGATTTCTTAAATTTTGCGAGGATTATGTCTTCTTGACAAAAATCAATACATTTCGACACACCTTTGTCTTCTCGTGTTTTTTTTTTAGGCGCTATCGAATTATTTAAAATTTTCCAAACTGTACTTTCAGGGATAAAATTCTGGAAGAGATCAACATCGAAACATCTAAAGGTGAATCGTTTTTACTTAATAACAGTAGAAGTGACCAGTTCTTTTGTCAATTTTTTACTATTCGTGGGTGTTACAACGGACATTATATTCAATTAATTTTTTCGTTGTTGCCTGATAAACGGACGGAAAGGTACATAAAATTATTTAATTTCATAACGTATATTTTTAAATATAATTTTGTCAAACTAGAAATTTTGAAAGTTGTAACTGATTTTGAAAAAGAAAAACAAGGCCGTTCAACAAACTTGGCAACTAGCGAAAATAGTTGGATGTCGGTTTCATCTTTCACAATGTTGGTACCGAAGAATCCAAGAATACGGCATAACATGTTCATATAAAGATAAAACTTCTGAAGTTGGAAAATGGTTACGAATAACATTCGATCTTACTTTTTTAAAACCGGATGAAGTCAGCGATTATTTCGTATTTGACTTGCTATCAGTTGCACCTATATTCAAAAATATTGGAGGAAACAAAGGATTCTTTGTTTCCTCCAATATCGCTCCTGATGAAGCTAACATGGTTAGCGAAACGCGCGTCGTGTGCAAAAATAAAGTGTTTGGTGTAGTGGTGATATATACTGAGTAGTATCATTGTGCCAAAGATTCCACATTCCCAACTTAATACCTTAGATATTTCCGAGTATTCCACCTATTTTATCTAATAAATTTAGGTATAATTATTTAAAAACCCTATCTTAGTTTACGGATTTTCCTAAAGATGTTATAAATAAATTAAAATGACCGCTCAAAAAATGATTACTTTTGAAGGGATTTAACATAGTACAATAGGGAGAAAATTACATGAACTTACGATTTAACAAAAGAGTATTATATAAGTCTAGTTGATTATTTAGCAATACCCCGGAATCTGTTAATTTGTTAATTTCCAATGACTCAAGCAAGTTCAATTTTTTTATTTTTGTTATTATATGCTGGGAGACAGCCAACATGTAACACCCTGTAATTTTTTTATTTCGAAATTTACATATTTGCATTTTTAAATACCATATTAGGCTTTTTTATCACTCAAGAAATATTTCTAACTACTTCGTGTTTGACCGGAAGTGACTACAACTTTCTTATTTTTAATAAAATCCTGTATATTTTTTTATCAATTTTACTTCGCCTTGAAATTCTCTTTCCAACGATGTATCACACATTCAGTTACTGAATTTTCTCTCTTAATAATGATTACCGAAATTAAGATAGGATATTTTCATATTTTTTATTTAACCTAGTTACACATTACAAGTTTTTTACCAACATACATCTAACAGAACTATCTAACGCCAGTTGGATTTGTTATTATTTTCAGAAAATAAGAAACTTATTTATTAAATAAATATTCAAATGCAAATAATAAAACCCAAGCATTTAATAATAAGAGTACCGATAATTGCAATTAATTAATATTAGAAAGAAATAATATTTTAACTAAGTAACACCATAAAAATAAATAGGTAAAACTATTTTATACTAGATATAAATTTGCTAGGTATTTTTTCCAAATGTTCAAAATGCTGTCTGTTGTTAATCCTACACAATCTTGTTTTTCTTACCGTGGCTCTCATAACTTTCTCCAACTGAATTTCAGTAATATTTGATTTACTGCTCTTCTCAAGCGCAGTTCTAAATCATTTCTGTCTGTTGGTGGATTTTTGTAAGCTTTTTCTTTTAGATGGTTCCATATAAAAAATCGAGAGGCGTAAGATCTGGCGATCTTGGTAAATCTAGATTCATCCGAAAATAGAATGTTATAATGAAATTGGTTATCAAGGTGGCATCTTTGCAAAAACCAGTTACAATAATCCATTTTTCTTTGGTAATCTGTTTGAAATTAACGTTGATTTATTTGATATTTGTATGACCTGAATTTATATTGTCTTAAAACGCGGCTAGCGGTTTCACGATTTACACTGGCTTGTTCTTCAACATGTCTTATAGAAATTGTAGGATCTACCCGAACAATGGCCAATACATTGATTTCTGACTCATCACCAATAAATACATCAGCAAGTTCTATTGGTTGCCTTCTAAACTGCTGCTCTATCCTTAAAAAATAATTGTTGGGTGGGTGCCTACTATCGGGATATCTTGCCATGTACAACTAGGCGGCTTGTCGGCTATTCTTTCTGCACTCTCCATAAATTAATAGCATGTCTACTTTTTCATCCGTTGAATACATTTTTGTTGACGAAAAATTGTTTTTGACGTAAAGTAAACAATAATAATGGCCATTTTGATAACACGCAGCAACCATAACTTTTGGGTTCGTCTGTTTTATCACAGCCTACTAAGTCCGTAATGGAACTTGTTGATATCAAATTATTGCATAATAAAATGGTTTATTTTCTGAAAATAATATTAAATCGAATTGGCGTTAGATATTTCTGTTAGATGTATTTTGGCAATAAACCTGTAATGTGTAACTAGGTTAAATAAAAAATATGTGTTGCTATCTTAATTTCGGTGATATTGATCATTATTTAAAGCCTAAAATTTTATAGGAGCCACTTAGACTCGCGAAAATGGCACGATAAATGAATAGTTTTAAATTCTTTCCAAAGTGAGATAAAACGAACAAAAACAATTGCTAGTATATCCGCCATGGCCGCCTAAGCCCAAGAGTTTAAATCAGTTTTTGCCGGTCACTTGTCAAACAAATGTCAACTTATGGTACATTGTTGGAAAGAGAATTTCAAAGTGAATTGAAATTGATAAAAAAAATATACAGCGTTCCATTAAAATTAAGAAAGCAGCACTTCCGGCAAACCGGAATTCGTTAAAAATATTTCTTAAGTGATAAAAAAGCCTAATAATGTCCCATTCTGGTATATAAAAATGCAAATATGTAACTTTCAAGATAAAAAAATTACAGGGTGTTACATGTTGACTGTGTTACTCGGTATATGTCGAAGTTATCATCAAAACTCTAATTTTCAGAAAATAAAATTAGAGGGGAAACTTCAGTCTTATTCTCAAATGCTTTTTTTTATATGCTTTTATTCTCTGTTTGAATGTTCCACCCGTTTAACCTATATGAACTCTGGGGCAAGAGCTACATTTTAATTTATATACTCCGGATTTATTATGTTTTTTAGTTTTAGTTTTGTTGTTTTTAATTATTTTACCCAAAGAATTGTTTGTGTTCTCAAGGCTACCCTTATTCCAATATTTTCTAATGTTTCGAAACTTTGTAGCTGGATATGCCACAATAAGTTAGTGTGTTAAATTTAATGTTTTTGTTAACTGATAAAGGATAAACCAAATTAATAGCTTTTTTCTGTTGTTTTTTGTATAATAATCTATCTATGGGTCAGATAAATTATACAAGTACCTTACAAAATTATTCGAAGCGTACTTAAATGGAGCAGATATACCAAAAGAATGGAAACTTTCTTATATATCAACTATACAAAAAAAGTAGAGTATACGGAAAAATTATAAAAAATAAGATAGAAAATGAATATAAAGACATGGACGTGGAAGAACAGGCAGGCTTTAGGGTAGGTAGGTCAACGATAAACCATCTATTTTGCATTACCCAAATAATAGACAAGAAAATAGCATTTAATCAAGATATACAACACTGTTTTGCAGATGAAACTCTGGGAATCTCTTTACAAAACAAATATCAATGTAGGGCTAATTAAAGCAGTACAAAAACTATATGACAACACAGAAGCGCGAGTGAAAGTAGGAAGAAAATTTACAGAAAGGTTTAGATTTACCAAAGGACTGAAACAAGGGTGTTGCCTCTCACCAACGCTTTTTAAAATATATTTAGAACAAGTTATAAAAACATGGAAAAAAAATGTATAAGTATGGGTATTCCCTTAAACGACAACATCATATACACGTTATGTTTTGCGGATGACCAGATTGTACTGGCGCTTGATTATGAAGACTTGGAATACATGATACGCAAATTAGGGGAGGAGTACGGCAAATGGGAGTTGGAAGTTAATACAAAGAAAATGGAGTATATGTGTATAGGTAGATTACATCAAGACCTAGTTTAAGAAGATGGACAGCAAATCAAGCACACCAATGAATACAAATATCTAGATTTACTATTAACAAGAGATGGCATATTGGACGAAGCTATTAGACACAAGAATGTGCAGGCCTGACAAGCTATCTCTCAATTAAACAACATCCTATGAGATAAAAACATATCTAAGAATAATAAAAAATCAAATTATAATTTCATAATAAAGGGTTTAGCAGCGAACAGCTCAGAGGTGTGGCAACTGAAAGAACGGGCTGAGAAAATGTTAATGGCAACAGAGATGGACTTTTGGAGACGAGACGAGCAGCTGGGACATCGAGAAGAGACAGAATTAGAAATGAACGAATTCGGGAAATACATATATATATATATATATATATATATATATATATATATATATATATATATATATATATATATATATACGAGAACCCACGACGATCACAGAATTAAATTAATTCCCCAGGACGAATATATGTTCACAAACCAACTTTATCATGGTAGGAAAACCTAAGAGAATGGCCTCCAGTCCTGGGCAGGTGTTAAAACACCAGGAGGTGCGCACGCAACAGGAAAGCTCTTAAATGCAATAAAGGAAATGCGAAGACTTGCACCGGATATAATGGGCATTAGTAAAACTCGTTGCCCGAATACCGGATCACGTCAAGTAATGGAGCTGCTACCTTCTATTATCCAGGAACGGATGATACTGATAGGCACCATAAATGGAGAGGGTATATTGATACGGGATTCACTTACAAAACACATTAAGAATGTTGTAGCATACTTCGATAGAATTATACTACTACAACTAGTTGAAAAGCCTATGGACATTAACATCATTCTAGTCTCTGTCCCCACCACCGACAAGTAGAAGCAAAACAGTTCTCTGAACAACTACTACAAAAAAACTTATTTCATAAGATATGATTGTGCAAATTGCGAATGTATTTCGGTTACTAGCACCATAAGCTGATGACATGGGTAAATTCTAACACAGTTAGTAAAAAAAATAATATAACCCACATAAAATTTGAACAATAAGCCTAACACGTTTAAAATAAAAAAAATGTAGTGACAAATCAAGAGGTATACCTATTATTTGTAGATCTTACCAAAGCTTATGATAGTATACCTAAATAAATTATGGCAGGTGCTGGAAAAATCCCCAGTTGATAATACTAGAATAATAACAATAAAACAATGATACCATGAGTCAAAGTCTAGAATCAGGTTAAAAAATAATCTGTTGTATAGCTTTACGGTCACAAAAGGTCTCAAGGAGTGGTGTTGCCTCTCATCAGTACCACTTAAAATCTCTAAGAAGGTTGGAGACAAGTCTGTAGTGGCAGAGGGGTATGGCTGAATGATACCACTAGACTTTATACATTATATTTTGTGGACCTTAGCCTAAGACGAAGAAAACTTAAAGTTTATTTCAAGGAGACTATTTTCACACTATGAAGAGCAGAAATAAAGCAACTGATCTACACCCTAGTGACCAGGAAGGAATAAAAGCATTTAACAAATGCGTATTTGGATACAAAAAATCAGCTTAAGTGGGCAAACAGGAAACGAAATTCGACAGCACATTCAAAAGAAAAAATAATAATACGGTGTCTAAACTCATGTGGTCTAAAAATACATCAGTTGGAGAGGAATATCTCACATAAAATACCATATTCAAAAGCATCATGTAAAGTTTGGCAAATAAATAAAGTTAAAAAGAAGGTCCTTATAATTGAAATGAAATGCTTGTGAAGATCTGCCGGAAAATATTGAATGGAAAAGATATCCAACAAAGGAATTCGTCAAATCATAAAAGTAAACAGAACTATAGTTGAAGAAATTCTAAGACTGCTCAACTGATATGGTACATCCACGCAGAACGGATGATCTATGAACACCTTCCTAAACTTATAATAAAGTAGCATTAGAAAGAAGAAAAATAGGAAACTGTCGCCAACGTAGGTAGGTGGAATTCAAAAATCGATGTATATATGTATATATATATATATATATATATATATATATATATATATATATATACACACACATATATATATATATATATATATATATATATATATATGTATATATATATATATATATATATATATATATATATATATATATATATATATATATATATATATATATATATATATATATATATGGAAAGTTTACAAGCAACCGTGACCAAGCTAAAGTGTGGTTAACTCAAAACAATCTAGCTATAAATAATAACAAAACGGTAAATATATTTTTTTTCTCAACAGTTCCTTCAAGAAATTGAAAAGGTGCCAGAGTTCTCGTCATACGCTTATATCATAAGTGGTACTGGATCTATTTGTTGAATATCTGTCTCTTAAGATCTCATAATGTTATCAGAGTTCTTTCAACGATTAATGACATTTCAGTTCTCATTACGACTTACCTTGCACTAACTAGATCCCATATGTCGCATAGTCTGATAAAATGGACGACTTTAATGTCCACAACCTCAAATGGCTTAAGTATTCAAAGTAACCGACGAACAAGGTCGTGAAGCTGAATCATTCTTAATCAGTTATAGTTTACTCAGCTTATTGCTAAACCAACATGGATCCCTGATCGCGACAGATAGTTCGGGAGTCTTCTTGACCTGTTTTTAATCACCAATCCCGATTTTTATACGATCTTCGTAAAACCGTTGTTAGGTTCTTCCAACTATAAACTGCTTTCGACATCGAGTATTATACCCATTAATGACAGCACCTATGTCGCGCAAAATTTGGTACTACGAATCTGCTAAATGGGCAACTTATAGAATATTTTCGAACTTTTCCTTGGCTAGACGTTTGTTTTAGATTTGGTGACACGCCTGATTGGACCAAGGAGGATTCCGATGTCATTTCGACTGGCATGGAAGCTTGCATCCCTTTTTCGAAGAAATGCCCTTCCAACGGCAAGCCTTGGTTCGACCGAAAATGCAAAGAAGCTGTTGCTTAAATACCTTGCCTACCGAAAATGGAGTGAAAAACCTAACGTTATTAATCGAAACATCTTTGTTCGAACCCGAAGCAGATGCAAAAAAATTATCGACGAAACCAGGGAGCCACATAATCAAAGAATTAAAAACAAACTTCTTGTATGCCATAACAATTCCAGATCCTTTTGTTCAGTCGCTAAGACTATTAGTCAATATTTCACTAAATCCACTATACCACCACTCACACGACTAGATAATACTATTGCAACAACACTAGTTGAGAAATCCAACTTGCTAAACTTTTTGATTCACATTCTACTGTCAATTTCCAAGGAAAAATACCACCAACTATCCGCATAGCGCAATTAAGGACTACGCTCTTATGGTATATCAAAAAAGTTCTGTTTATAGCTCTCATGTTTCCTCGAAGAACGTTCTTTACGAGTGGCAGTCGACAGATTTCTTTCTAACACCTTCACTATCAACCTCGGTGTTCCCCAACGCTCTATACTGTCTTCTGCCCTCTTTTTCATCTACATCAACGATCTACTCAAAAGTACAGGCATCCAGTCTACAGATTTATAGATAACAGTACGCTTCTTCATTCACTTGGAACGCTCGAACATCGACTATTTATGCCAATATCCGCAGACAGCAGGAATTAATTCAACTTAACAAAGATCTGGTAGAAATTCTATCTTGGCTTGATAGTAACGTAGTAGAATTTAATGCTACAAAATCCCTGGCGGCATTTATTTCTAAAAAATTAACATTTTATGTATGTAAAAATGGATTTTGTAGCCTGCCGCCAATTCGTATTGAAAGGTAGCTGATGTAGTCTATTTTAAAGGATGCTAACTTTGTATTCATCGAGCCTCGCAGATATCATTTAGTAGGTTTGTCCTATTTAGGCCTATTCGTAATTGTTTCTAAATGTTTTTTTTTTTCTGGCTCTTCCAGACAAGTTGTTTCGCATGTGGCTTTCATTTTCTTCGAGATGGCTTCTTGGGTTTATTGATTTCTTTGGTTGGCAATATTTAAACGCCTAATTGCAACGACTGTATACGCTCTGGTTTTTTAGCTTCATTTTGTCCTTTGTACTTCTGACTGTTAACCTGCCGTTATATAACATGTGACTTGTAGGTGGTGAATATACTGCATTTCCATTTGGTGCGTTATGCTGTTTCTTTGAGATAGGGAAGCGTAATTCTAGGTTTGTTTCCAGATGCTTCCTGAGGAATTACTTGTATGCTTTTTTGTTGTATTTTTTTATTGGATATGTACCTTATCTGTTTTACTTGAGTGATTTTGTGATACTGTTTATGTTCTTTTGCCTATTAGTGTTATTGGTTAGGCGGAAAGAGATTAACAAGCTACTACTTAAAATTGTAATGGGTGATGACGTAAATAAGCGTACAAATAGCTGTTTATGTATGCTGACTGCCTGTAGACTGTGTGCTTCAGGTTAAAAAGAATTAGGCGATCTAAATTCGTTTTGAGTTTATTTTCTGCCACAAATCATAAGACGAATATGCCACCGACATACTAAACCCGAATTTTCGGCTTTAGAGCAGTTTTGTTTAATGACTTTCGTTCAAAATATATCATGAAGAGTGTGGCTACAGCTGGCGACAGAACATAACCTATGGCGGCGAAGAAAATCGATGATCAGGAAAAGGAAATTAAAATGAATGATCTATTTCACATGCCTAGATTTGCTAATTAGACAAATTTAAGAAAATTTTGATCATTAATCTAGTAAAAATACTTTAAACTTTAAACGCGTTTTTTTCAAAACACGTTTTTTTAGTTCACGGTATAAAACCCTGTAACAAGTTTTCAACCGATCTTTCTAAAATTTGGTATACATTTTCTCTATCACAAGAATGACTGCACGGAACAACAGTATTTGTAAAAGTTAAAAAATTCGATTGTTTTTACCGTTAAAAACCAAAAAAATGCTGTTTTTTAAAAACATTTTTTTTAAACGCACGACCTTTCTCGAAATTTGAATGAATTATTATAACTGTTGGTCCGTGCAGTAGTTTTATGCTTCCTGAATATAACGCACTTTGATTTTTTATTTTCAGATGACTGGATCTGAAGATATTTGACATCGCCAAAATCAGAATTTTTCAAAATAGTCTCGGAACGCCCTCTCTATCGTGATCAATTTAAATATATTCTAAAAAAAAGTATATATACTTTAGAAGTCAATAAATATTATGTATACATTTTATTACTTTAACTGTTATTTAACTGCCTTAAAAAAATTTACAAAAAAATCCTTTGTTATTGGCGTTAACAGTAGACTGACATCTTAAGAACGGGTATTGATCTATATAATTTTATAAACTTAATGTACAATAACTAGTGTTGAGCATGGTGCAGCTATAAAACGACGATACGAAGGCCTCATATTTTAATGTAAGAGTCAATTCATAAATTAGTTAGATTGTTTCATATCTTCAAGAAATTAAAGAAAAACAGTTTTACTAACCACATATGCAACTAAGAAAAGATTAACTTGCCGAAAACTTACAAATGGAGAGGCTACCATTATTAAAAATTGAATTTCGAACAGATTCTTGAAAGAAGTTATTATTTCGTGGAGAAAAAATGATAATATTCCTATTTTTTAAATAGTTTGCAGTGCTTCTTCTCCAACATTAGAAAGTTTTAAATTCGTGATAAATTTCTCAACTCTTTGATATCTACTTCTTATGCATATTAACAAAGTCGTCATTATGCTGCATTGCAGAATAGTACATATGTTTAATATGTAATGGGAATACCATTAAATGCATTATTTGATTCCATTCAAATTTTATATACCATACTAAATAATTACCATATATTATTAAAAACAATAATAAGTTTATAGAAATTAAATAACATTTTCCAAATTTAAATACGTTTTCTTCAAATTTTGATCTTGTAGTATCCAAAATATCATATACGCACACAAATTTTTGAAAGATCTTACACCAAAGCATTCTCTTAATATAAGATTTGACCACAGCAACAACAAGAGATATGGACTGAAATATTGTGGATGATACAAAAAATATATTAATTAAGGTACTAACAAAACTCTCAAAATCTACTAGGTTTATGTGTGTCTCCCACAACGATATAATTAATGGAAATATTGTTATGATAAGAACGGCAGTAACTTGTTTCTTACAGCGTTATTCCCGAACTAATGTATTATTATGAAAATCAAAATATGGCACCATACTCAAAAAATTAAAAACTTTTAAAAATAAAATAAAAAAGAATACTTGTGAAGAAATTTTATGGACAGAAATAAATATTAGATTAATTATTTGTGTAAATAGTAATAAAGGTATTAATTAATTAATGTCTATAAGCAACTCCAAAAACTTCGATAAATATATACATAGTGCGGTAAAAAAAAGGTTTTTTTTTTATGGATCTAGCACACGTGCTTCAGGGAAGTCCCTAAAGCGCTACAGGAGCGACAGGTGTGCGGAGAAAGCGATTCACGTTGTTCTTGAATCGCTGTAGATTGTACTCGGTGGGAAACACAGTCCTGGGCAAACTATTCCAAAGGTATGATGTTCTCCATATAAAAGACTGCTTGAAAAGCGTTGTTCGAGGAGTAACAAGCTGAACCTCATACGGATGTGAAGTATTAGCGCGACGTGTACTTCTAACCGCTCTGGGAGGAATTAAGCGGGCCACATCCTCCGAACACTTGCCATGAAAGTACTTGTAGAATAGGCTCAAGTCGCCAACCGTTTCTTCGATGTTCCAGCGAATCAAGGCCGCCGGTCAGTTCTGGGTGTCCAATCAGACGAACAGCTCTTCTCTGAATAGAATCCAACAAATGCATTGTATGTTTGGGAGCGGAGCTCCAAATATGGGAGCAGTATTCCTTAGTTGGGCGAATTTGAGCTTTGTAAAGAATTAACAGTTGTTGTGGAGTGTAAAGCTTTTTGGTTCGAAACAATATTCCCAACTTTTGAGAAGCTTTCCTTGCTATGCCTGCAACATGTTCATGCCAGGACATATTTGCTCCCAAATTAACGCCCAACAAATTGAGTGACGATGTTAGAGGAATGGAGTGCCGCGACATAACTATGTCGGGTTCAGCAACGTTAACTTTTTTAGAAAAACTGCCGCCTGTGTTTTTGTAGCGTTAAATTCCACTTGGTTACTGTCACCCCAAGATAGAATTTCTTCCAGGTCTTTGTTAAGTTGAATGACTTCCTGCTGTCTGCGGATATTCGTCTGAGTAGCCGATATCCGAGCGTTCAAAGTGAATGAAGAGATAAGTGTACTGTCATCTGCAAAGCTGTAGATTGGATTCTCGGTCTTTTCCAGCAGATCGTTAATGTAAATGAGAAAGAGAGTAGAAGACAGTAAGGAGCCTTGGGGTACACCGGCATTGATAGTGAAGGTGTTAGAAAGAAATCCGTCGACTGCCACTCGTAAAGAACGCTCTCTGAGGAAACATGAGAGCCACAAATAGAACTTTTCAGATATACCATATAAATATAGATTAGCCAACAGCCCATATTTTAGAAGATGCTGATTGATAGCCTTTTCCATGACTTTCGATATTATTGAAAGCAATGCGATTGGTCGGTAGTTATTTGGCAAGGTCTTCTTGCCTTTTTTAGGTATCGGCTGAAGTGTGGCACATTTCCAGCAGTAAGGAAATATTCCCTTTCTGTAGGATAGGTTGAAAAGTCTACAGAAAACTGGTGTTAGTTCCCTCGCACAGTTTTTGAGAACTATGGCAGGTATTCCGTCAGCGCCAGAAGCCTTTTTGGTGTTCAGCTTCATCAGAATACGCTTTATGGTACGCTGTCTGAAAACAACATCGGGCATCCTTGACTGCACTATGGGAATAGTAGGTGGTGTTTTTCCTTGGAAATCGACAGTAGAATGTGAAGCAAAGAGTTCAGCCAACAAGTTCGCTTTCTCAACAGGTGTCATTGCAATAGAATTATCTGGCCGTGTGAGTGGTGGTATGGTGGATTTGGTGAAATTTTGACTAACTGCCTTAGCGACCGACCAAAAGGACCTAGAATTTTCGGGACAAGTGAGAAGTTTGTTTCTGATTCGTTGATTGTGTACCTCTTTGGTTTCGTCGATAATTTCTTTGCATCTCTTCCTGGCACGAACAAATGTGTTACGATTTATGGTGTTAGGATTTTCACGCCATTGTCGGTATGCAAGATGTTTAGAAGCAACAGCTTGTTTGCATTTTCGGTCAAACCAAGGCTTGCCGTTGGAAGGGCATTTCTTCGAAAAAGGGATGTAAGCCTCAATACCGTCCAAAATAACATCGGAAACCTCCCTGGCGCAGTCAGATGGGTCGTCGGAACGAAAACAAACATCTAACCAGGGGGAAGTTCGAAAATATTCCATGAGATCTTCCCATTTAGCAGACTTGTAGTATAATACTCGATGTCGAAAGTAGTTTATGGTCGGAAGAACCTAACGGCGGATTTACGCTGACCGTGTAAATCTCCGGATTGGTGTTTAAAAATAGATCAAGAAGACTGGCGAACTCTCCGTCTTGATCAGGGATTCGTGTTGGTTCGTCAATAAGCTGAGTTAAGCCACAACTGACTGAAAATGATTCGGCTTCACGACCTTGTTCGTCGGTAGTATTTGAATATTTAAGTCTGTTGATGTTGTGTACATTAAAGTCACCCAGGATGGCAATTCGGCAGGTTAAAATAATGATGAGATAGGAATAGTTTAGATACAGCAAAATTAAGGTTTTATCCTCTCTGGGGTATCACTATCAGTATTGTTCTGTGTTTTAGACCACGAAAGACTTGTGCTCTTTTGTTTATGAACAATTTAAGCTTTCAAAATGCATTTTTTGAGCTTAAAATGTGAATAACTTCGGTTATATAAGTCGGATCGGGACAAAAAAAACTCTTCGTAGTAAAATTTCCAACAAATCCTCGTTGGTTTTAAGTCTCTCAAGTGCGCACATAATCTACAAAATTGAAAAAACTGACAAAAAACTGTTTTTTTTTTTTTTTTTAAATTTAAATTTTATTTTCAGATCGACTAAGTGAACCAATCGTCTTGAAACTTTTAGAAAAAAACGCCTTTTGATACAATAGAAATACCCCGAAATTTTTGTACAAAAATTTAGAACCCAGTTTGGTCCAAATAGATTTTTTTTTTCAAAATTTATGTCTGGACGCCAGCTTGCCGATGCCATTAAAAAAAAAATTGTAGTCATTTTAACCATTTTTTTAGTGTTCCGTCCGTAACACTTATAGGATCACTTCGATGTCTGTCTGACAGTCTGTACGTCTGTCACACTCGGTTTTCTTCAAAACTATTTGACGTAGAAAATTGATTGAAATTACAGGAATTTATGGCATCATCAGAGCCATGGGGGTGAAATCGGAATTGAAAAAAAAATTTTACCAGGTCATCAAGTGGGGTGTCAAATGAAAGTTTGTAAAGACGAGTTCAAAAAATATATAAAGTATTACTTGCGCACAATTCTCTTTGTAGTATTTTTTAAAAAAGTGCGAAAAACCGCTGCCCCCCCCTTATCGCGAAAAGTATTTATCAAAAAAGTTTGAAAAAATTCTGGTATATTCTCCACAAGGTGTAGATTAAACAAAAATTATCACGAGTGCATTAACTTTACAAACTTACCTGGTACATAAACAAAAATGTCAAGGTCATCAGTTTTCACTAAAGATCGGAAAAAACTTTGTTAAAAACTCATTTGGAATGTTTTTATGAAGTCACTGATCATTTAATGCAAGACGACCTTGCCAAATAACTACCGACTAGTCGCACTGCTTTCAATAATATCGAAAGTCATGGAAAAGGTTATTAAACGGCAACTTCTAAAATATTTTGAACGAATCAACATTATTAGCGATCACCAATATGGCTTTCGTAAACATAGATGAACAGGAGATCTTCTGACTTATGTAACACACGATAGACTGTTGGCTAAGCTACGCTCTTGTTGTATGTCTGAAAAGTTCCGTTTGTGGCTCTCGTGTTTCCTCAGAGAGCGTTCTTTACTAGTAACAGCGACGGATCTCTTTCTAACACCTTCACTATCAACGCCGGTGTGCCCCAATGCTCCATACTGTCTCCTACTCTCTTTCTCATTTACATTAACGAATTGCTGGAAAAAACCTGGAATCCAATCTACCGCTTTGCAGATGACAATATGCTTATCTCTTCATTCACTTTAAACGCTCGGACAACGGCTACTCAGGCGAATATCCGCAGACAACAGGAGGTCGTTCAACTTAATAAAGATCTGGAAGAAATTCTATCTTGTGGTGACAATAACCAAGTGGAATTTAAGGCTACAAAAACCCAGGCGGCAGTTTTTTCTGAAAATGTTAACATTGCTGAACCCGACATAGTTATGTGGGGGCACTCCATTCCCCTAGCATCGTCATTTAATTTGTTGGACGTTAATTTGGGAGCAAATACATCCTGGCATGAACATGTTGCAGGCATAGCAAGGAGAGCTTCTCAAAAGTTGGGAATATTATTTCGAACCAGAAAGCTTTACACTCCATAACAACTCTTAATTCTTTACAAAGCTCAAATTCGGTTGGCGACTTGAGCCTGTTCTACAAATATTTTCATGGAAAGTGTTCGAAGGATGTAGCCCGCTTAATTTCTCGCAGAGTGGTGCGTGTTAGAAATACATGTCACTCTAATACTTCACATCCGTATGAGGTTCAGCTTGTTACTCCGCATACAACGCTTTTCAAGCAGTCTTTTTTATGGAGAACATCATCCCTCTGGAATAATTTGCCAAGGGCTGTGTTTTCCACCGAGTACAATTTACAGCGATTCAAGAACAACGCTTTTTCCGCACACGTGCCGCTCCTGGAGGTTATCTTTTTCCCTTCCCCTAAAGAATTTAAGGTCAATATGCTTAATATATTAAAGAAACAATGTCCTTCCTACGCCACTATCAAAAATTGAGTTGTATATTTCAAGAGAGATAGAAACGACATCAGTGATGAACATCATGCTGGAAGATCCATTTCTGTATTTTTCGTGAGAATGGTCAGGCTGTACATGAAATACATTTGGAGTATCAGCGTATTGAGCTGAAACGTATAACAGATACCCAAAACATTTCAGACGAATGTGTTTTTATTGTTCCGTACGGGACACTTAAGGGAACAATTCGAGGTCCGTCTGTCCATCTATCCATCTGTCACACCAGATTTTTTACATTCTGATTTGGAAATGAAAAAATTATCAGCTAAATGGATCCCTCAGTGTCTGAGCACCGACTAAAAACCATCCAATCCAAGTTGATTTGTACCCGTTTTTAATAGGATTCATTTAATATTTTGTGTTGAATGTTAACTGCGAGACATGGGTCCATCATTATGATTTGGAGGCAAAGGACCAGTGAAAGAAGTGACCTCGAACCAAAAAGTTTTGCTCATAGAAATCAGCAGAAAAAGTCTTTTGAGGCAAGAATGGGACAATTCTCACAGATGACCTGGAATACAGTAAAACGGACCGAGAATTATTAACTAACCTTGGCCAAAAAAAAGTGAGAAAACCCAGGGAGAAATTGTTTAAATGGGTACAAGACAGTGTACCTGCTTATAAATCGCTGTTAGTTCTAGAAAATAAAAGGCTTTAAATAGATTGATCATCCCCTAAATTCCCTTGATTTAGCTCCCTTGGACTATCACATATTCCAAAAACTGAAAAAAAAAAACATTTAAAAAGATGCAAATTTCATTCAAATGCAGAGGTAATAAATGTTGTCGAAAACTGGTTTGAAAACCCAGACAATTTTTTAGTGTTCCGTACAGAACACTTATAAGATCACTTTAGTGTCTGTCTGTCTGTCTATCTGCCACACCCACATCAGAGCCGTGGTAGTTTTGAAAGTTAAATTTTGACTTAATTGGTTAGTTTTGGGGAGTGAAATCGGAAGTGAAAAGAAAAAAATTATACCAGGTCATCGATTGGGATGTCAAATGAAAGCTTACGCACACTTTTTTTTGTTTAAAAAATTTTGAGAAAATTTTCGAATATTCTCCAAATGGTGTAGTTTGAATGAAAATTATCACGAGTCCCACCTTTAATAATTTATTCGGTATATAAAAAAAAAAACAAAAATTTCGAGGTCATCAGAACGGAAAAAACTTGTTGAAAACTCATTTGGGGTATATTTTCTGAAGTCATTGATCCTTTTATACCTCTGTAACAAAAATGTTTATGTTAAAAGTAATTAACGTACGAAATACTAACTGCGTAAGTTCAACTTCTTTCCAAGATTATTGACATTTTAGTTCTCATTACGATTCACCATGCACGAACTAGTTCCCATATGTCGTATGGTTTGATAAACTGGGCGACTTTAATGTCCACAACCTCAACTAGCTTAAGAATTCAAAGATGACCGATGAACAAAATAGTAAAGCTAAATCATTTTCAGTCAGTCATGGCTATACACAACTTATTGATAAACCAACACGGATCCCTGATCGCAACGGATAGTTCGCCAGTCTTCTTGACCTGTGACCTTGACCTGTTTTTAACCACCAACCCCGAGATTTGCACGATCTCCGTAAATCCGTCATTAGGTTCTTCCGACCATAAACTGCTTTCGACATCGAGTATCCTGCCTACAAGTCAAAGCACCTAAGTCGCGTAAAATTTGGCAGTAGGAATCTGCTAAATGAATATTTTCGAATTTTTCCTTGGCTAGACGCTTGTTTTAGATTCGATAACATAGTTGATTGGGCTAAGGAGGTTTCCGTTGTAAATTCGACTGGCACGGAAGCTTGCATTCCTTTTTTGAAAAAAAAAACCTTCCAATGACAAGCCATGGTTCGACCGGAAATGCAAAGAAGCTGTTGCTTTTAAATATCTTGCTTACTATCAACCTTTGTTCGTATCCTAAGCAGATGCAAAAAAAGTCCCACAATTAAAGAATTAAAAACAAATTTCTTGTCTGCGCCAACAATTCCAGATCCTTTTGGTCAGTCGCTAAGACTGTTAGTCAACATTTCACTAAATCCACTATACCACCACTCACACGGCTAGATAATACTATTGGAACAACACCAGTTTAGCAATCCAAATTGTTAGCTGAACTTTTTGATTCACATTCTATTATCGATTTCCAAGGGAAAACACCGCCAACTATGTTCATAGTGCAGTTAAGGATGCCCGATATTATCTTCAGACAGCATATCATAAAACATACTTTAATGAAGTCACCAAAAAAACTTCTGGCGATGACGATCTACCTTCCATAGTACTTAAAAAATGTACGAGAGAATTAACACCTGTAGACTTTTAAAAATATCCTACAGAAAGAGAATATTTTCTTTCTGCTGGAAGTGAGCTACAATTCAGCCGATATTCAAAAAGAGGCAAAAAGACCTTGCCAAACACCTACCGACCAGTTGCACTGCTTGTAATAATATCGAAAGTCATGGAAGAAGCGATCAATCAGCATGTGCTAAAATATCTGAGAGGATGGAATATTATTACCGACCACCAATATGGCTTTCGTAAGCAAAGATCAACAGGAAATCGTTTAACATATGTAACACATGTTTGGAACAGTGCAGACAAACACAACGGTTATGCTTGATATATCCAAGGTATTCGACCGTTCTTAGCACTATGGATTTTTGGCTAAGCTACCTCTTATGGTATATCTGAAAAGTTATGTTTATAGCTCTCGAGTTCCCTCAGAGAACGTCCTTTGCGAGTGGCAGTCGACGGATTTCTTTCGAACAAATTCACTATCAACCCCGGTGTGCCACAAGACTCCATAATGTCTTCTACCCTCTATTTTATTTCCGTCAACAATCTGCTGGAAAGGACCAGGTTTCCAACCGACAGATTTGCAGATGACAGTACATTTATTTTTTTCATTCACTTGAAACTCTCGAACATCGGCTATTTATGCCAATATCCGCAGACAACAGAAAGGCATTCTACTTAATAACGACCTGGAAGAAATTCGAACTTGGCTTGATATTAGCCAAGTAGAATTTACCGCTACAAAAGCACTGGCGGTATTTTCTTTTGAAAAATTAACGTTGCTGAACCCAACATAGTGATATCGTGGCACTTGATTCCTTCAACATCGCCACTCAATCTGCTGGACATTAATTTAGGAGTAAATATATCTTGGCATAAACATGTTGCAAGAATAGCAAAAAGATCTTCTGAAAAACCGGGTATATTATTTCGAACTAGAAAGCTTTACACTTCACAACAACTGTTAATTCTGTACAAAGCTCAAGTTCTGCTCCCGTGTTTGGGGCTCTTCTCTCAAATATACCCTGCATTTGTTGGATTTTATTCAGAAGAGAGCTTTTCACCTGATTAGAAACCCAAAACTCACTGGCAACCTTGATTCTTTGGAACATCGAAGAACGATGGGCGACTTGAATCTATTTTACAAGTATTTTCGTAGAAAGTGGTAGACGGATGCAGCCCGTTTAATTTCTTTCAAAGTGGTATATGCTGGAAACACATGTCCTGCTAACACTTCACATCCGTATGAAGCTCAGCTTATCATTCCTCGCACAACCCTTTTTTTGTGAAGAACTTTGAAATAATTAGCCCAGGACTATGTTTTCCACCCAGTAAAGATTACAGCATTTCACGACCAACGTGAATCGCTTTTTCCATACACGCGCCACTCCTGCAGGGCTTTAGAGATTTCCCTGCAGCATATGTGCTATGTCCGTAAAAAATTTAAAGCTCATAACACTGTGCCAAGAAATAAACTTGGAGAGGTAGTGGTGGTAGCTGAATGTAATATTCACTTGTTCCATATTATTCAAAAGCTTTAATATCCAAGTACATTTTTTTTAAACAACATAACTATATATCGGAGCTAATACATAGATTAATATATGCCTTAGGTACGATTGTAGTTTGTCCTCAATATTATTTATTCTACGTAAAGAGTAAATTTTGAAATAATTGAAGCGTAGCTGCACTAGAATGGATAGTCTGATAAAAAATCATCATTTATTTACTTTTAGCTTTGCTGATGATCGGTTAATGGTGGCCGAAGATGCTCCTGATTTAAAGTTTATGTTAACAAAGTTCAATAGGTAGCAGAAGCAATGAAGTCTTCAAGTTAGTACCAAGAATATTGTATATCTAGTTGTAATTAAGAAACTATATTGGCAGTTCTATTTATTGAAGACTATCACGTAAACCAGATAAATGAATTTAAGTTTTTTTTATGGATATGGCACACGTACTAGGGAAATCGCTGAAAAAGCGATTCGCATTGATCTTGAATCACTGTAAATTATATTTGGTGAAAAAGTCCTGAGCAAATTATTTCGCAGGGATGAGATTCTCTAGATAAAAGAACTAATAAAAAGGGTAGTATGAGGAGTGACAAGCTGAACCACATGCTGAGGTGATGTATTAGTGCGATGTGTATTCCTGGCATGATCGGTTTTAGAAGGTATTAGGTCACCTACATCAGTCGAATACTTTTCAGGAAAATACGTTTAAGTCGCTAACTGTTCTTTGATGTGTCAAGGAATCAAGGTTTGCTGGTACTTTTTGGATCTCCAACTAGGCGAACTACTCTTTTCTTGATAGAATCCAGCTCAGCGAATATTTGGAAACAGAACCTCAAACATGGGGCCATTGTTGGTCGAATTTAAGCTTTGTACAGAAAAGTTGTTTTGGACTGTAAAACCTTCTAGTAAGAAATAATATTCCCAGCTTTTGATAAACTCTCTTTGGTATGTATGCAGAATGTGTGTATTTGCTGTTAAGTTAATGCAAACAAATTGAGTGATGATGCTGGAGGGATAGACTATCTAGACATTACTACGTCGGGTTACGCAATATTCCCTTCTTCAGACAAAACTGCCGCCTGGGTTTTTGCAGAGTTAAATTATACTTTTTGTAATTCCAATATAGAATTTTTTCCAGATTTTTGTGAAATATTTAAGGAGCATTGTTGACAGAATCGGAATAGGCAGACAAGAGATAAGGACAATGCCAGAAAAGTTATTGTATTCCTAAGCCCAGTTTTCATGGGGTACAAATATATTATTTACACGAAAAATATTCTCAATTGACTTTTAACTGAGACTTTATGAGTTGTGATTCGTATATGCTTTCTGAACCGGAGGTTAGAGCGTGCTACACTCTCTGTGCTGGCGTGGATAGTATAGACGTTGTTCAGTAGGTTGTAGGTTGCTAATGCGTTGAATGTCTATACGGTCGGGCAATTAAGGCAATCATCCTTTTTAGTTAAGGTGTCATTTTTCTCAATTTAGATTATCGGATGATTATTGTTACATTGCAACTACTGTATACGCTCTGGTTTTCTAGCTACATTTTGTCCTTTATACTTCTTCTTAAGCCTAATTGCAACTGCTGTATACGCTCTGCTTTTCTAGCTTCATTTTGTCCGGTGTATTTTTGAGTGTTGACTGACTGTTATATGACATGTGACTTGTAGGCGGTGGATATATTGCATTTTCGTAATAGCCGTTTGGTGAATTGTGCTGTTCCTTTGAGACAGGGAAGCGTAATTCTAGGTTTGTTTCCAGATGCTTCTGAGGAATTGCCTGAATTTTTTTTGTGGTATTTTTTTATTGTACGTGTACCTTATCTGTTTTAGTTGAGTGATTTTGTAATACTGTTTATGTTCTCTTGCCTGTTAGTGTTATTGTTTAGGCGGAAAGATCTTGAGATTAAGAAACTACTACTTGAAATTGTAATGGGTGATGATGTAAATAAGCCTGCAAATAGCTGTTTATGTGTACTGACTGTCTGTGGACTGTGTGCATCAGGTTAAAAAAAAAAATAGTTGATCTAAAATCATTTGGAGTTTATCTTTTCTCAAGGAACATCACCGACGTACCAAACCAGAAATTTTGAATTTATAGCAGCTTTGTTTAATGACTTTCGTTCAAAATATGTTATGAAGAGTGACGCTACAGCTGGTGATAGAAAATAGCCCATGGCAGTGCTTCGTGTCTATCTAGATATTAAGTAGTACTGGGGCCAGTGTCTGTCAAAATTTATTATGTAACCACGCAGATTTTCGTTATACACAATAACAAAAATACTATACGCTATTGTCTCCTTTTAACTACTAAAAATAAATCTCCCAAAACGCTAGAACTTCTCTGTTTTTAATATTTTCGAATAAGCAAATAGGATTCTTTAATCCATCGCAACGCTAGTGAAGAAAACATTCAAGGTATTTTTATGGTACATTTATTTTAGGGTATTATTTTAGGAAATTTTTCGCCAGAAAAAGTAAGGGGCAACGCTAGTGAAGAAAATATCAAGGTATTTTTATGGTACGTTTATTTTAGGGTATTATTTTAGCAAATTTTTCGCCAGAAGAAGTAAGGGGGGGAAAGGTAATAAACATATACTGATTACTCTTAATAAGCAAGTGCAAATTAAGGATGCGTATTGATCTGTTTAATTTTATTAACTTAATGTACTATAATCTGTTTAATTTTGTTAACTGTTAACTCGAAAGGGCTATTTTTTTCTCGAACGATAACCAGTGTTGAGTGTACTGAAGCTATAAAACGACGATACGAATGCTTTATATTTTAATGTATGAGTCAATTCATAAATTAGTTAACTTAGATTGCTTCATATTTTCTAAAAATAAAAGGAAAACAGATTTACTTACCATATATGCAGCTAACAAAAGAACAGCAGAAGAACTTGCTGAAAACTTATAAATACAGAGGCCAATTACACAAAAATATAGAAAACTGTTAACGACCATTATTAAAAATTGAATTTCGAACAGATCCTTGAAAGAAGTTATTATTTCGTGGAGATAAAGTGATATAGTTTCTATTTTTTTAATCATTTGCATTGCTTCTTCTCCAACATTGGATAGTTTTAAATTCATAACAAGTTTCTCAACTCTTTGATATCTACCTCTTATGCATATTAACAAAGTCGTCATTATGACACATTGCAGAATAGTATATATGTTTAATATGTATGAGCATAATGGAGATACTGTTAAGTGCATTATTTGATTCCATTCAATTTTTATATACCATACTAAGTAGTTAACATATATTATTAAAAACAATAATAAATTAATAGAAATTAAATAACATGTTCCAAATTTAAATATGTTTTCTTCAAATTTTGATCTTGTAGTACCCAAAATTTCATCTACGGACACAAATTTTTGAAAGAACTTACACCAAACCATTCTCTTAACATAAGATTTGACCACAGCGACAGCAAGAGATAGAGACTGAAATAATGTGGATGATACAAAAAAGATATTAATTAAGGTACTAACAAAACTCTCAAAATCTACTAGGTTTATGTGTGTCTCCCACAACGATATGATTATTGAAAATATTGCTATGATAAGAACGGCAGTAACTTGTTTCTTATAGCGTTGTTCCCGAACTAATGTATTATTATGGAAATCAAAATATGGTACCATACATAGAAAATTAAAAACTTTTAAAAATGATATAAAAAAGAACACTTGTGAAGCCATATTATTTCTGCGCTTCTAAACGTATTGAACTAAAGACTGCCTAAACTTTATAGACAGAAATAAATATTAGATTAATTATTGGTATAATTAGTAACAGGTATTAAGGATAAATAATGTCTATAAGCAACTCCAAAAACTTCGATAAATATATACATAGCGCAGTAAAAAAAGTTAAAATAATGATGAGATAGGAATAGTTTAGATACAGCAAAATTATGATTTTATATCCTCTCTGGTGTATCACCGTCAGTATTGTCCTGAGTTTTAGACCTCGAAAGACTTACGGAAAACTATAAAAATAGATGCTTTTATTGCACTCTACCGGCGACTTACTAAGTCATTCAAGCAGAGCTGCCAACACGGCTGACAATTTATTTGCAGAAGCGCACCTTTCTCAAGCTTACTGCTCGAAGGCATAGATGGCGCATTGGTATAACAATTAAAAATAAACGAAAAAATCGTAATTCTTAGAAGTTACCAAAGTGTTGTGTTCTTCACATTTGTTGAACCATCCCAGGACGCGTTTCGCCGTATCACCAATGCGCCTCGAAAGACTTGTTATCTTTTGTTTATAAACAATTTAAACTTTCAAAACGCGTTTTTTGAGCTTAAAATGTGAATAACTTCGGTTATATAAGTCGGATCGAGACAAAAAAAAACTCTTCGTAGTAAAATTCCCAACAAATCCTCGTTGGTTTTAAGCCGCTCAAGTGTGTACATAACCTACAAATACAATATTTTATTGTACGGGTCGATTAAGTGAACCTATCGTCTTGAAACTTTTAGAAAAAACGCCTTTTGTTGTAGCAAAAATACCCTGTAATTTTTGTACAAAAATACTGAACCCGGTGAGTACAATTGAATTTGTTATTTAAAATTTGAATTGCCCGCCATTTTATACCATTTGGTCCAAAATGGTTCTTTTTTTTCAAAATTTAAGTCTCGATGCCAGCTTTCCGATGCCATTAAAAAAAAATTTTTTGGAGTCATTTTAACTTCGGTATCTGTCTCTCTGTCTGTCACACCTGATTTTCCTTCGAAACTATTTGACACAGAAAGTTGAAATTTGGCACCAATAATTGATGGCTTCATCAGAGCCGTGTAGTTTAGAAAGCTAAATTTTGACTCAAGGGGTTAGTTTTGGGCGGGTGAAATCGGAAATGAAGAAAATAAAATTACCCGGTCATCGAGTGGGTGGTCAAAGGAAAGTTTGTAAAAAGACGAGTTCAAAAAATATATAAGGTAATACTTGCGCACAATTCTCTGTATTATTTTTAAAAATGTGAGAAAAATCGCTGAAAAAATTCTGGAATATTCTATACAGGAAAACTATGACGAGGGCATTACTTTTAATAATTTATCTGGTACACATAGAAAAAAACAAAGATTTCATGGTCTTCAGTTTTCACTAAAGATCGAAAAAAAACTTTCTTGAAAACTTATTTGGGATGTCTTTGTGAAGTCACTTATTCTTATACTTCCGAAACAAAAATGCTTATTTTAAAAGCAATCAGGGTATGGGACACTAATTGCACAAGTTCAGCTTGCACTTGACCGGTTATTTTACATCTGTTTCTTAATCAGACAACAACCAATGCGTTCTTTTCGGTCATTTAAAAAAAAGAATTTTTTTTATCACATCTGGTAGAGAATCGTAAGACCTTTATTAAAACAAAAAAAAATCATTTTTGTTCACAATTTTTTTTTTTCAAGACCGAAAAACGCATTTGTTGTTATTTGATTAATAAACAAATGAAAAAAAAAAAAATTAAAATGACTCCAAAAAATTTTTTTTTGAATAAAATCAGAAAGCTGGCGTCGATACCTAATTTTTTAAAAAAAAATCTATTTTGGACCAAATGGCATAAAATGGAGGGCAATTCAATTTGGATGAGGAAACGTGTGAGGAGATAAAAGCGAAATTGGATAATGTTTGTGGGGACCCTTCGCTATCCATGACAGCAGTCAGATATTGCTTCAAACGTGGTCGAACATCCCTCTTTAATGCGGATCGCCCGGGACGCCCATTAAATGTGGTTACCGAGGAAATCATTGAAAAAGTTCACGGCATATTCTCGCTTGTCGTCGAGCCAAGGTGCGCAAATTAGCAGAGGCCATAAATGTGTCGACGGGAATGATAATTAATATTCTACAGGATAAGTTGGCTATGAAAAAGTTGTCTGCCAGATGGGTGCCGCGTTTGCCCACCGTGGACAACAAGCGCGTGCTGCTTTCAAGTTTGAAGCAGTGTTTGGAGGAATTTAGACGAAATCCAAAGGACTTTTTGCGTCGAGTTTTTACCGTCGATGAGACCTGGATTCATCATTATACGCCCGAATTCAAGCAACAAAAAAAGAAAATGGGTTACTTCCGGTGAATCTGCTCTAAAGAAGACGAAGACCGGCCTGCCGGAAAAATTATGGCGACGATTTTTTGAGATGCATCATACTCATTGACTTCTTTGAAAAAGGAAGAACGATCACTGGACTATACTATAGTGAGCTACTGGACCGCTTCGACCAGAAATTCAAGGAAATATGGGCCAATTTAGCGAAGAAGAAAGTGCTGTTTCACCACCACAATGCTCCAGCACATGCATCCAGAGTTGTCGCCGCCAAACTACCTGAACTGCGTTATGAATTGCTGCTGCACCACCCGTATTTGCTCGACCTGGCTCCTTGCTATTTCTTCTTGTTCCCAAATATCAAGAAATGACTCACAGAAAAAATAATTCAGCTTAAATGAGGACGTCATTAAGCGACAGAAGCGTATTTTGGGGAGCAATTACTATTTTTTGGAGGAGTTAAAAAAAATGGTAGGGACGTTGAGAAAAGTGTATATACCTAAAAGGGGACTATGTTGAAAAATAAGAAATTTATTTTGGAAAAAAATGGTGTCTTCAATCCTAATACGGGTACTTTGAATTGAATCACCCTCGTATTTACATTGTGCTTAGCACTTTTAACTAAATGTTCTTCAAATTTGAATTAGTAAACAACATTTTGTCAGCTATTGAAAATTGTATAGAACAGGTTTGACGCAAACCTATCTTTTTCATTGAAATTTAATAGTGGCAGCAAGCAAAGATAAAGATTTAAGTTTAGACTGGATCGATTACATAGACTGGATGCCACTGATAAAGTACTAATCGGGGTATTAAATATATTGTTACTAATTGGTTCGTTCCTATATGACGTGTCATATTCTTTACAGGGAAAAATGAAAAATGTTGATCTGATATAAAGCATTTATGAATTCAGGTTATTATTTTATTCCGAAATGTATATAATAATAAAAAAAACTAAAAACTTTACCGTTTATATCACAACTATTGATAACTTGTTTTTCCAGAGTACTGTAGATAATAGTTTGACATTTAGTAAATACGTACATAAAGTCTGTTGGTCTAGGTTTAATTGTGCTATTGATACTTTTTAATAAAGATATGAACAACAAAAATTGTGAACTTGGTAAAATCGAATATCGATCGATAATAAAGTATGTTTTTTGAAAGGACTGTCCCCTAAAAAATTAACGACGATATGCTTAATACATTAAATAAACAATATTCTTCCTATGCCATTATCAAAAATTGAGTTGTAGATTTCAAGAGAGATAGAAGCGACGTCAGTGATGAACACCATTTTTGTATCTGCCGAGAGAATGGTCAGGTTGTACAAAACGATTTTGGAGTATCGACGAATTGAGCTGAAAAGTATAGCAGATTTTAGGCGAACGTTTTTAGTGTTCCGTAAGGAAAACTCATGGGATCACCTCGATGTCCGTCTATTCATCACTCCATCTGTCACAGCCGATTTTTTACATTGTGATTTGGTTATGAGAAAATTATCAGCTAAATGAATCCCTAAGTGTCTGAGCACCGACTAAAAATCCTCCAATCCAAGTTGATTTGTACCAGTTTTAAATAGGGTACTTCAAAAAAGTGTGACCGATATAACATAGGTTTTTTTTTAATGGAACATCCTATTTTCTAATTTATTTTTAAATTCTGCGTAAAATTTTATAACTTTCTTATTAATAATGTTATATACCTAAACCTAGTAGTTTTTCTAATTTTTCTTTTTTTTTAAATACTAGTTTTCAGTTTTGTAAAAAATTGCCAGTAGTGCCATTGTTTCTGAAGGTTCCATCTCTATAAAACGCTCATACCAACTCATAATTGGTACGAGCTTTTTATAGAGATGGAAAAAAAGATATATGTAAAGAAATTTGAGTTAGATGCTACAGGGTGTTCAAAATAAATTTGTGCATTTCGACTACTTTAAATTGAAAAATCTCAAATTTTTTAAGTAGCATCATTTTTTCTGATAGATTTTATAAAATCCTCCAACTTTTATTAAGTATATCATATACCTATTTCTAATGTTTTCGATTTATTTTGAATTTTTCAATTTTTTAATACCCTTGTTTTTAATAGACTAGACGTACTAAATGTTCGAAAAATGTGCCCGTCTACTTGAATACACATGTTTAGTCGTTTTACTATATTTTCCTTCACTTTCCTTAGCATAAAGGACGTTTTTGTCCTGCACGCATCCCGTATTCTATTTTCCATACCTACTGGTGTTGTAGGGGGATTCACATAAACACCATCTGTAATATAGCCCCACAAAAAGAAGTCTAAAGGTGTTAAGTCGCACGATCGAGAGGGCCACTGAATGAATCTATCCCTACCGATCCATTTTTTTTGTGTAACGATCGTTTAAAAATTCTCGAACTTCCCGGTGGTAATGAGCAGGAGCTCCATCTTATTGAATCCACATTTGTTCCCTTTCAAAGTTATCAACTTCTTCAAGAAGCTGAGGTAATTCGTTTTGCAAAAAATTTGGATATCTAGGCCCGTTAAGCGGTTCGAGGAAAAAATATGGATCAATAATCCGAAAATTTAATATTCCACACCATACATTAAGCGACCAATGGCTTTGTTTTTGAACTTCCCGGTCCCAAAATGGATTAACTGTTGAATAATAATGCATGTTATTTGCTGTTAACTGCTCCATTACTGCGAAAAGTAGCTTCGTTAGAAAATATCATTTTGGATAAAAAATTTGGATCGGCCTCTATTGTTTTATTCATGGTGGTACAAAAGTTTACTCGGCGTTCAAAATCACAGTCTTGACGTTCTTGGTGTAGTTCCATGTGAAAGGGATGATACTTGTATTTTCTAGTGGTGCGATTAGCCATAGATTGCGATGTGTCAGATAAGTCAGCTAGTTGACTGCTGCTGACCTTCAGTATGAAGTAAAATCTCCATTTCTTTTTCCTCATTGATACCATTCTGGTTTACTACTTTCCGTTTCGTATACTCAACGCTACCACTACCATCAGACCGTTTTATTAAGCACTGAAAAGATTTTCTAGATGGTATACGTCGGTATGTCGTTCCGTAAAGCCTTACTGCCAAAAGATAATTTTTTCCTGCCTCGCCCAGTATATAAACCATATCAGATAATTCATTTTTAGGAAAATCCATAACTATTACCTTTATATGTCACTTACACAAATTAAACTATTTTTAATTGCTTAATAGACAAGTCAAAATTTAACAACGCCTACATTTTTGTTTTGTCTTGGCAGCTACGATGTTGTAGCGTAAGTGTATTAAAAACAAGGGTAAAAATTTAAAAATTCAAAATAAATCGAAAACTATTAGAAATAGATATATGATATACTTAATAAAAGCTGGAGGGTTTTGTAAAATCGATCAGAAAAAATAATAATATACAGGGTGTGCCATTTAAAAAATTTGAGATTTTTCAGTTTAAAATAGACGAAATGCATAAATTTATTTTGAACACCCAATAGCATATAACGCAAATTAATTTACCTATATATTTTTTCTTATCTCTATAGAACGCTCGTACCAATTATGAATATTCCACCTTCAGAAACAATGGCGTTACTGGCAATTTTTTACAAAACTGAAAACTAGTATTTTCTTAAAAAAATGAAATATTAGATAAACTGCTAGGTTTAGGCATAAAACATTATTAATAAAAAAGTTATAAAATTTTACGCAGAATTTAAAAATAAATTAGAAAATAGGATTTTCTATTTAAAAAAACATGTTATATCGGCCACACTTTTTTGAAGTACCCTGTATACTCAAAAATAATTTTAAACTGTGCACCATAACATTCTCTAAAACTACTGTATTTAACATTTTTTCGTCATTCCCGAAACAAATGAGATAATGAACTGTGTCGTTGATTTATCCTGTGCAATCGTCGCACTATGTATAATGTAAAATTGAAACTTAAAAAATAATTTTCGTTTTTGAAAATTGCTTCCTATTTCTATGCTTGGCTAAAAACTTATCATCGTGACCTTGTCTTATAGAATCATAAACAAATAAATTGGGATCAAAATAAATTAGTAGAGAAAAGTATAGTTATGTGTTTAGGTGGTGCATAGATTGAGTTGGGAAGGGTGTTAAAGTTTCGTTACTCACTGGTCGGTAAAAGTAATTAAAAAGCCTTTACATAACCCACATGATTAGAGAAAAATAAAAGTTTTAATTATTCTTAGGATATAAGGTGATCGTGTAAGTGTGACGAAGTAAATATATATTTTGTTTAATAAAATATCCTGTATGTTGTTATATAGCATATGTAATGTAATTTAATTTATTTTGAAACTCAAGGTTTTCTAAGACATGCACAGTTAAGTCGTTTACTACGAATTTATGTTACTATCAGGTCAGAGTTGACTTCATCCTCATTATTGCATTTTTAGTGGTTTCCTTGCTATTTTGATCAAATGTCCCGCTTTTTCGATTTTGATAGCCTCCCGAATTATTCTTGTCTTGTGGTTTTCTATGTTGATTATAGAATTTATTTTATGAGTTATTTAGAGTAGGTGTTGGAAAAGAGCTGATCTGAGTTGTTTATTTTTAATAGTCAATCTATTGTTTTTTATTTCGGCGTATATTATTCGGTTAGTTTTTCCAACTCATGCTTTTCTGCAATTTCCAGATGAAACAAACCCTGGTTTTCCAACGGGGTTTTATCCTTGGGATACTTATAGTAGGGCTTTTATAATGGTCCGTAGCAGTTTCCGTATAGTTGATAAATTTTGTCGTTGTCGAAGTTGTCCAGTCCTGCCGGTGGCCCTGTTAATGTTAAGTCGGACTACTTTTTTTTCTCTTGTACGAATTTTCATTAGATTTTCTTTGTGAATTTTGCTGTTGATTTATAAACCTATGTATTGAGAGATATTTACGTCCTATTTATTTAAGGGCTGCAGTGATCTTTTAACGTTGTTTGTTTCAAATATCTGATTTTTGATAACATGTAGATCTAGTAACTACAGTTGGCTGTTTTATCCCATTTCTAAGGTGGATTAACCTTTTTGATGAATGGACATCAAATGGTCTAAGACGTTGGGGGAGCTGGTCTAAACCAAAGCGTCATACGACGACCTATCAACGTGCCCTCGTATTATAAGAACATCAACCAATAAATTAGGATTAAAATAAATTGGTAGAAAAATGTATATTTATGTGTTTACGTGGTATTGACGCTGCTAATCCAGAGATAGTTTCCGCTTCATGGTGACCATCTCCCTTGATTTCCTCTCGAATTAATCCATGCAAAGATTAGCGACTGCTGTTAATAGTGTTTCAATCATTGCATTATTTCTATTTACTGGTATATTTATTTATCATGCATAAAAGAGATGTTCCCGATGATGCGTTTGTCCTTATAGTAAGGAAGTTTCTTGAAGTGTTCGTACATATGATTAAGCTTTTTCTGATATAACCTTTAGTACGCTAGTTGCGTTTTTTTCTCAGTTCACCTAATAAGTAGCGCTGATTGTTGGTCGTAATGTAGCATTGCTGATTTTGGTAAATCGGTAAAATTTAGCACGTCCGCTTGATATTGCTCTAGGGATGACTTTTTTTGATATATTCGTCGATGGTTGATGATGATGAATCTTAGATTTTCTGTTTTGTCTAAGTGTGTTATATAATCTATGAAGATGTGTACCTGGGTCTTTAAAGTACCTTTAATTTTCTTGGCAAATTTTTAAGTACCCATAAAGATAGATAGTAGCGTTTCGTTTTTCAGTGGGTGCTAAGGCATTTGAAATTTCAGAACGCGGAACGCTCACACAATGGATTACCTCTCTTTGCACTCAGTTTTTCGTAAGTATTTGTTACGCAAAGAAATGCAAATTCACTTACCACCTGTGCAGTTAAAAAAACGACTCCTGAAGATTTTACTGACAACTTATACGTAGCGACCAATTATATGAAAATTAAATAACCGGTCAAGTGCAAGTTAAACTTGCACAATTAGTGTTCCGTACCTTGATTGCTTTTAAAATTAAAAATTGTGTTACGGTGGTACAAAATGATCAGTGACTTCACAAAACACCCTAAATGAGTTTTCAACAAAGTCTGTTTCCAATCTTTACTAAAAACTGATGACCTTGAAATGTTTATTTTTTTTTATATACCAGATAAATTATTAAAGGTAATGCACTCGTGATAATTTTCGTTTAATTGACACCCTGTGGAGAATATTCCAGAATTTTTTCCAAATTTTTTTGATCAGTACTTTTCGAGATAAGGTGGGAGGACAGCGATTTTTCGCGATTTTTTTAAAATAATACAGAGAAAAGTGTGCGCAAGTATTACATTATATATATATTTTTTACTCGTGTTTTCACAAGCTTTCATTTGACACCACACTCGATGACCTAGTAAAAAATTTTTTTTTTCACTTCCTATTTCTTCTCCCAAAACTAACCCCTTAAGTCAAAATTTAACTTTCAAAACTACACAGCTCTGATGAGGCCATCAACTCCAATATTATTACCATATTTTAACTTTCTATAACAAATAGTTTCGGAGAAAATCGGGTGTGACAGACAGACTGCCAGGCCGATAGAGAGACATATAGACAGACAGACAGACACTGAAGTTATCTTATAAGTGTTCCTTGAACACTAAAAATGTTAACTACCGTTAGGAAAAATTAAATTTAAAACAAATCTTTTAAATAGTTAATGATTTCATAGAGATAAAGTGTATTACCACTTATATATTTTTTATTTTAAATGGTTTACATTACTTCTTCTGTAACAGTAAGATAATTCAAAGTTGTAACAATATCCTAATAATATAACACACATTATATATATATATATATATATATATATATATATATATATATATATATATATATATATATATATATATATATATATATATATATATATATATATATATATATATATATATATGTATATATATATATATATATATATATATATATATATATATATATATATATATATATATATATATATATATATAATATATATATATATATATATATATATATATATATATATATATATATATATATATATATATATATATATATATATATATATATATATATATATATATATATATATAATATAGGTAAGATATATTAATGAATCATCATAGTAATGAACCATAGTTTTATAGTCAGTCGGAATTAATCTTGCGTCTGGCAATATGGTCTCGCAGTAGGAAGGTTGCGAACCCGACACAGAAGAGAGAGGTAAAGATTGAGTGGAATTAAAACGAAATAAAATTGAGTGATAATTTAATTATAGTACTTTTATTGCTAAAGGGAAATAATGTTTTGTTAAAAAAAAACAATTTCTATGTTATGCAGATGACGCAGATGGCTGAGTCCGAGAACGATCTGCAAAGGCTGCTATACGAATTCTACAGAGCAGCAAAACAATATAATATGTCAATCTCAACTGAAAAAACTAAGACAATAGTAATAGCAAAAGGGCCGATCAGAAGCAAGCTGATGGTGGAAGATAAACCAATAGAACAGGTGATGGAGGTCGATTACCTAGGCATCAAAATATCTAGTATCGGAAAAATCGAGGAAGAAGTAAAACAACAAGTTAATAAGGCTAATAGGATAGCGAGCCTCAATAATACCATATTTAGAAATAAATTTCTCTCTGTTGAGACCAAAACAAGAATATGCAACCAGTAATGACTTACACATCTGAAATAAGACCGATACAAGTACAACACAGAAGATCCTAGAATCAAATGAAATGAGAATACTTAGGAGATGTACAAACAAGACATGGATAGAGAAAGTAGTGAAGGCATAAGACGCACATGCATATAGAAGAGATCAACCAGTGGATAAGAGGAAGAAAAGTGGACTGGGATCAACACATAGAAAGGATGGTAAAAAATAGGATAGTACGGATAGCAAGTGACAAGTCACCGAATGGAAGAAGATTAATGGGACGTCCAAGAAAGAGATAAAGTGACGATCTATAAAGCAGAGAGGAAAGAAAACAGATCACAAATCTAGGAAGTACTGGTGGAACGATCAACTACAACAACTTAAGAACAAAAAGCAAAAGCTCAATGAAAAATGGATGAGTACAAAGAGGAATGAAAACAGACATGAATACAAAGAAGCTATGTCAATATTCAAACAAGCTGTAGTTCAAGCGAAAAATAAAAGTTGGGAAAACAAAAGCCAAAAATTAGATGGATACATAGGTGGACGTAAATCTAGAGAATCGTGGATATTTATTAAAAATCTGAGGATACAAACGAGAGATGAAATAAATATAAACTCAACCTAACAATGAGAGGAACACTATAAATCACTCCTGGTGGAGCAAAGATCAAAATATATCAACAAATTCCCCAAGAAAATTTAAATTGTTGGCGAACTCATAGCTCTTGATACAGACAGGATAAAGAAAGCCATATATTTATTAAAAAACAATCGGGCCCCAAGCCCGGAAGGTATTCCTGCAAAACTAATAAAGAATGGAACTGAAAAACTATTTAAGATCTTAATAGAATTTTTTAACCGATGTTTAAATGGGGAACCAATTCCACAATGCTGGAAGAAAGGCTGGATTACTTCTATACATAAAAGGGGCAACAAAAAGAACTGCAGTAACCATCGAGGTATAATGGTGACAAGTACATTAAGCCAACTCTATGGAAAAATATTAGAAGAGTATCATCCCTACGAATCTGAAGAGCAAAACGGTTTAGAGCAGGTCGACCAATTCTAGTAGATCTGGCAAAGGCATATGATACGATCCCTATTGTTAAACTATGGGAAGTCCTAGAAAAATCTAATATTAATGTGACTATTACGGATGCCATTAAAGAATTCTATAGAAACACAACATCTAGAATAAAAGTAGGAAATAAATTTTCAAAGGGCTTCAATGTAACTAAAGGGATGTTCTTTGTGACACACCCTATTCAATATATACATCGATGAATCTCTGAGAATGTGGAAACGGAAGTGTAATGGCATGGGAATAGCAATAGGGGACACAACCCTATACACATTACATTGCGCAGTTGATCAGGCTCAAGATATAGAACACCTGGAATACATGTCCCGAAACTATTCGAAACAATATAGGAAATGGGGATTACAAATAAATACAGATAAGACACAATATTTAAACATTGGACAAAAACCGTCACGACGACGATCTGATTTTAAACAATGAAACTATCAAGTGCTATGAAGAATAATGTATATCTGGGCCCGAGTCGCACCAGGACTGGCCGAAACAATACAAGACAAAACAACAAAGGAAAAAGGTTATTGGGGCATGGAACTCGATACTATGGCAAAAAAATAATAGAGCGGAGACAAAAAAGAAAATCTATAACTCTATATTACAACCCACACTGACTTACAGCTCGGAAGTATGGCAGCTGACAAATAAACAAAAAGACAGCCTATTTGCAGTGAAAATGGATTTCTGGAGAAGATCTGCAGGTAAATCTAGACTCGAGCATGTTAGAAATGAGGACGTAAAGAAAGGTGGAACGCACAATGATTGACATATCGAAAGACAACAACTAGCTTGGTATGGACATCTAAAACGAATGCCAAGGGAAAGACTACCAAAAAAGATTTTGGAGTGGATCCCTACAGAAAAGAGGAAAAGAGGACGACTACCCACAACATGGCTGCAGGGAATAACAAGGGCAATGTCTGCAAAGAGTCTCTCAGGAGATAACTGGGAGTATAGAAATAACTGGCGATTAGGAACCCAAAGGCGGAAAACACTATAAACGGATTTATATATATGCAAAGAAAACAAGAAGAAAAGAAAATAAAACACATTTGGTTTTTCTTTACATTTCAGGATCCCTTGATCACAAAGACATAATTTAACATTTGTATAAGGTTCAGCTTGTTACTCCTTGTACAACCCTTTTCAAGCAATCTTTTATAACGAGGACTTCATCCCTTTGAAATAATTTATCCAGGACTGTGTTTCCGACCGAGAACAATTTACAACTATTCCAAATCAACGTGAGTCGCTTTTTCCGCACACGTGTCGCTCCTGTAGGGCTTTAGAAATTTCCCTGCAGCACGCGTGCTAGGCCCATAAAAAAAAGCACAACTAAAAGATTTAGTACATATTCTTTAGGAAAGATGCCTTACATCACCCAAACGATAGAAAATATTTATTCAAAAAAAGAGGAAGTCGTAGAAGAGACTTCTTGGATCCATTACTCTTCCATGTAGACTGAGGGGCTGTAGAATGAGAAATAAGGAAATAAAAATAGTATGCTATGCTGACGAGGCCATACTAAATAGCGGAGAGCGAAGGTCATCTTCAGGTTTTTTACTTATTTCATAAGTTAGCAAAAGAAATTAGGAATGACAATATCGAGCGCAAAAAAAATGTTAAAACACAATTAAGGCGTAAGTTCGTTGTTGGTGAAAAGAAATATGCAACAAGAAATAAAATGTATATATCTCGGCATAGATATATCGAAGTTAGATAATATTGACAAAGCAGGTCGTAAGGGCTATAAAAACAGTAGCATACTTAAACGATGCAATTTGGCGAACAAGAAACACAAAATTTACATTTGCAGGACCAGAATTCCACTACTCGTAATCTCATAGTATTTTTTATCGTCAAACAAATACAAGTTAAAGAAGTGGGGGATGGTGAAAGACGGTTGCATCGTATATATCCTTCGCTTTCAGGGTTCTTAAAGACGAGGAATGAGAAAATATTTTCTCTTTATTGTTAATAACAGAAATCGTATAAAGAGAGAGAGAGAGAGAGAGAGAGAGAGAGAGAGAGAGATAGTCCGTAAAAAATATCTTAATTCCCTTCATCTGCTCATTTTTTATTAGAAAACCTTAAAGTACCTGTCACTAAATATAGTGTTTGTGATGATTAATTAAGTTATTAGTGTTCCGTACGGAACACTTATAAGATCATTTCGGTGTATGTCTGTCCGTCTGTCACACCCGATTTTCTACGAAACTATTTGACATAGAAAGTTGAAATATGGCACTAATATGTTTGAAGGCCTCATCAGAGCCGTGTATTTTTAAAAGTTAAATTTTGACTTAAAGGGTTAGTTTTGAGGATAAAATCGGAAGTGAAAAAAAATTACCAAGTCATTGAGTGGGGTGTCAAGCGAAAACTTAAGGAGTTAGTTTTGGGGGATGAAATCGGAAGTAAAAAAAAAATTACCCGGTCATCGAGTGGGGTGTCAAACGAAAGCTTGTAAAAAGATGTGTTCAAAAATATATTTAAGGTAATATTTGCGCACAATTCTGTTAGCATTATTTTTAAAAAAGTGCGAAAAATCGCTGTCCCCCCTTATCTCGAAAAGTACTGACCAAAAAACTGATATATTCTCTACAGGATGTAGATTGAAGAAAAATTTTCACGAGTGCATTAACTTTAATAATTTGTCTGGTATATAAAAAAACAAGAGTATCAAGGTCATCAGTTTTCACTAAAGATGGGAAAAAACTTTGTTGTTACTGATCATTTTATACATCCGTAACAAAAAATTTTTATTTTAAAAGCAATCAACTTACGGAACACTAATTGCGCAAGTCCAATTTGCACGTGACTGGTTATTTCACTATGTTTAGTTAATTATTCTTAAACTCACAAAAGGGTTAAACGGTGAGGGAAGAGGTTAGAATGGTTGATTCATACATATTATTTGTTGGCTTTATTGGAGTATTGGGCAATCGTAAAATTGTATTATTTCTGCATTACTTTTAATTCTCTATGGTCAAACATATACATAATTTGCTGAACTTTTTGTGTGATTAGTATCTTACGATATAGTAATCATTCAGATTCAAGTTCAGTATTTATCTTTGTTTTAACCTGGAGAGGGGTTGTGACATTAATTTTTTCCTAGATTTTAAGGTCATGTTACAAAACCGTTTTTCTTTCTTTAATTCACGCAATAATTGTTAATTTAAGTTGAGCAGTGAATTTAAATTTTATTACAGTTTTTTATATTTAGTTAAGCAGTGTAACTTAACCAGTATTATGCGCATGTGATCGATCTAAGTTATTTCATTTGCAATGAATGTGTCTGGACTACGATTATAACGATCCATCGGTCCTTGTCTATCAACTCGCGAGTTTAACACTTCCGTCTCCTTTTGCGTTCCTGAAGTGAACTAGTACATTTTGAAGGTAGGAGAACGATGATATATAAACAGCATTCCCAATTTTTAAGGGTTTTTTTTTTCGGTCCCCAATGCAGTATTAGCTTTTTCCGTCCTTCAAGTAGTGAAGGCATCCTTTTTGCCGTCCATGATATAGTGTGTTTTTTTATCATTGAGCCGTTCCTGAAATATTCTACGCATCCTAAAACATTTTGGGTCAAGTGTTGATTAGTAACCCAAATGAAAATAAGAAGGTAGTGTGTTAGACAATATTTTGCTGGAAAACTCACCAGGAGAGGCCAAGCAGTTGACAGAAAAGCCACGAGGTGAAGCCAAGCAGTAAGAGTATTTTACACCAGTTTAAATATTTTACTTCCTTTCCTCAACGTGTGTTCCCAACGACAACATAACACGTGTAATCCCGAAGTCGGTTTCAAAGGAAGTGAATTTAGAACAATCTTTCTATATCGTGCCTTTTTGAAGCCAATTTTTTATTCTCAAAACTAAGTGATACGAAAAACTATACTCCTTTCGTCATTCTAAGTTAAAGACTATCCTTGATTTTGTGCACTCTCATAGCATAAAAGGTTATTTATTTAGTCTACTTAATCTTAAGTAATACTGTAAGACTTTTTATTTTGTTAATATACTTTTCTTTGTGTTAGCGTAGAGTTTCACTGACGTTCTATCTTACGGCACGTACCTTATTCAATTTTCTAAAAACAACTAAATAGTCTTCGGTATTTTTTTCGATTTTTTTTTAAGCTCAACTTTTTTTTTTTTAAATGAATGGTGCCCAAAACAGTACAACTAGGCTTTAAACAACTGCAGAGACTATTTTCAAAAGGCGTACAAAAATTACCTCGATCTCCATTTTCCTCCAAACAAAACGGACTAGCTTATATCTTATTTTTGTTCTCTCTAAGTACTAACATCCACTCAATCCATTCTCAAAAATTAAAATATACATAAGGGGCAAATAGTGGCTCTTAATTAATAAATAAAGCATTTATTTAAAATAAAAAAGGAGAGCAAACAGTATAGGGTAAATTCATTGTTTATTTTAGAACTCTATATTTGGAACGAAAGGGCTGGATAAACGACTTTATCGACTTCATAAAGAAGGTGAAAACCTAAAATTTATTTTTTTGTAAATCATGAAAAGGCTTACTAAGCTTGTGTTATGATTAAAGTAAAGAAAAAAAAAATCAATTCACTTACCACATATGACAGCAACCAAGCAACAGTAGTATAACCTACCACAAACTTATATATTAGAAGACCAATTACAAGAAGGTATTGAAAAGTATTAGCGACCATTATGAAAAAGTGAATTTCGAACAGATCCTTAAAATGAGTTATTATTTGGTAGAGATATAGGGACAATATTTCAATTTTTTTAATCGTTTGCGCTGCATCGGTCTCATCTTTACAATATTTCAGATTAATAACAAGTTCCCCGGTTCTTCGATATCTATCTCTTATGCTAATTAACAAAGCAGTCATTATTAAATACTTCATCAAAGCGCTGACGTTCACTACATTTGAACATAATGGGAACACCACCAGGTGAAATATTTTATTGTGCTCAGTCTTCAAATACCATACTAAGTAATTACCATACATTACTAACAAAATTACTCAAATGACAAAAATTAAATAATACTTTCCTTTTCTGAATATGTTTTCTTCAAAATTTGTTCTTTTTGTAATAGACAACATGTTATCGACAAAAGCAAACTTTTGGAAAAGCATGCACCAAATTCCTCTTCTAATATAAGCATTTAAAATAGCAATAAGGAAAGATAAACACTGACATATCGTGGACGAAACCACAGCAGTACTAACCAAGGTACTAAAAATAATGTCATAGTTTACTAAGTTTATGTATCTCTCCCAAAATGTTACAGTTAATGAAAATATAGCTGCAACAAAAAAAATTGCAACCTGTTTCTTAAAACGTTGTTGCCGCCCTAAAGCATTTTTATCGAAATCAAGACATGGCACAAAACAGAGAAAATTTAAAAATGTCGATATCGAAGTTAAAAAGAACACTTGTGAAACCATATTGTCGCTTTGTTTCCAAAGGTATAAAATATATTACTACTACCAACAATTTATAGACAGTATCAGTTTTTTCTATTCATAATTTACTCATTAATTAGATTAATTAGAATTGATAAGGAGGAAATTAAGAGAAATTAAGGCCACCATACACATAAAAAACTTAGATATATATGTATACTTTTAATTGCGTAATATCTCCTCTAACTTTCTATCCTATAACACCTTGTTCAAGATTTGAATAGATCTGGCGCTTACTTGATGAAGATTCAATTTTAGGAAATTAAAAGATGAACTGTTGTTCAGATTTTCACAATATTTTTTTATCAAAATGAAATAAATAAAATAATAACTTAAATTAGCCGTGACAGGTTTCGGTATAGTATTTTTCACGATCCAAGAAAGTGACTTAGCTACCTATACCCATTCAAAATTCAACAGGAAGCATCATGCAGGGCCGCACTATACCTGATTGTGTAATTGTTGGTTTTAAAATTTGATTGTGATAAGATAGTTGAATTTTAATGTTTTATGGACTGAATAATACACAATAGTGTAATTAAACAGTGTACAGGGTCCTCGCTAAAATTTCTACAATTTTAGTTACTAATTAATATCTAGTTCAATTTTGCCATCGCTACTATCTTTCAAATCAATAATAAGTTTTTTTACAGGTTCTAAACTATTTATCTTTATGTGCATACATCTATATGACTTTTTAATTTTTCTGACGTATTGAATACAGTGGGTGTGTTATTGTGAACACCTATATTAGACTTTATTTTATGCCATATCAACTCGATAGCATTAAAGATACGATAATATGGTGAAAGCCTAATTATTTCGTGTCCTGCTTGGCTTGCAATTTTATCACAAACATGTTCCTTTGAATGGGTCAGATAAATTACACAGACACCTTACAAAATTATTCGAAGCGTAGTAAACAGGGCAGATGTACAAAACGAATGGAAAGTTTCTTATATATCGACTATACATAAAAAGAGAAGGAAACACAACTGCAATAACTACGGTGGAATATCAATTACCAGTACCATCAGTAGAATATACGGATAAATTATAAAAAATAAGATATAAAATGAATATGGACGCGGAAGAACAGGCAGGCTTTGGGGCAGGTACGTCAATGATAGACCATCTGTTTTGCCTTACCCAAATAATAGAAAAGAAAACAGCATTTAATCAAGAAATACATCTACTCTAGACTGATCACCAAAAAGCATACGACAATGTTCCGTAGATGAAACTCTGGGAATCTCGAGTGAAAGTAGGAAGAAAATTCACAGAAGGGTTTAGAGTTACCAAAGGACTGATTCAAGGGTATTGCCTCCCACCAACGCTTTTTAAAATATATTTAGAGCAAGTTCTAAAAACATGAAAAACGACAACATCACATACACGTTATGTTTTGCGGATGACCAGATTGTACTGGTGCATGATTACGAAGACTTGGAATACATGATACGCAAATTAGTGGAGGAGTACGGCAAATGGGGGTTGGAAGTTAATACAAAGAAAATGTTGTAGGTGGATTACAACAAGACCTAGTTTTAGTAGATGAACAAGTACACCAATGAACACAAATATCTAGAATTACAATTAACAAGAGATGGCATATTGGATGAAGTTATTAGACACAGGAATGTTAGCCCGACAATCTATCTCTCAATTAAACAACATCCTATGGGATAAAAACATATCGAAAAATAATAAAAAGTTAATTTATAATTCCATTATAAAGGGCATAGCAAAGTACAGCTCAGAGATATGGCAACTGAAAGAACGGACTGAGAAAATGTTAATGGAAACAGAGATGAACTTTTCGAAACGAGCAGCTGGGAAATTGAGAAGAGACAGAATTAGAAATGCACGAATTCGGGAAATCATGGGGATTAACCACACAATTATAGAACATATATGAATAAAACAGTTGATATGGTACGCTCATGTACAATGGATGACCGAAGAAAGACTACCAAAAAAACGGGATAACAGAGAAAAACTAAGGAAATACGGAAGAAGATCTTAGGATGGACAAAGAGAAGTAGAGATTGGGAATCGGCAGACGTTGGAGAATGTTTAAGATCCATTATATATATATATATATATATATATATATATATATATATATATATATATATATATATATATATATATATATATATATATATATATATATATATATATATATATGTATGTATGTATATATATATATATATATATATATATATATATATATATATATATATATATATATATATATATATATTTTCCTGTTGTCATATCAATTATTTTTTGCTATTTTTTTAATTATATTTAATTCTTTTTGAAAATTCAAGTTGGAATGGTGAGTAGTCTAAGAATTTGTCTGTTAAAAGCTGTCATTTTATGACCGTAGGGATAAAATGAATTCTGATAGATTACCGTGTCTGTGTGTGATGGTTTATGAAATATAAAGAATTCGAACCTATTATTAGATTTCGTGATTGTTAGGTCTAAAAAATTAATTGAATTGTTTTGTTCTATTTCAAGTGTGAATTTAATACTTTTGTGAATATTATTAAGATGTTCTAAAAATAAGTTTAACTGTCTATCTGTGCCTATAAAACAAGCTAAAACGTCAACTACGTATCTATACCAGAACAGAAATTTGTTAATAAATAGATGTTTGTGCATTAGTTTTCTAAGTGATCCATGAATATCTCTGAAAATAAAGTGCTAAGAGGATTTCCCTTTACAAGTCCGTTATTGGCAGCGAAATTTTTCATTACATTCAAAATAATTTTGATCTTGCGTAATAGGCATAACATTTTCTTTTATGAAATAATTGACTCTATTATTGTTTAATGTATTATTAATGATATTTATGACATCATTAGGTGGAATTTCCAAGGTACTATGTACCGAAACATGTCACGGCTAATTTAAGTTATTATTATATTTATTTCATTTTGATAAATAAAATATAGTGAAAATCTGAACAACAGTTCATCTTTTAATTTCCTAACACCCTGTTCATTTGACATCTAAAACAGTGTACAAACATCACCCATAAATTTTTATTATTTTCAATTTTTTGTGTGTCAGAGGTTTGTGTGTTGGGAGAGGTGGTTAGAGAGGTTTCTTCACATATAGTGTATTACAAATCTTTCTTAGAATTCATCAAACAGGAAATTTAAAAATTTAAAAATTACGTTATTTTATTGTCATTTATTTTAGCCAAACATATGGTGGGTCAATGAGGTAGGGACGAGGGTTAAAGGGGTTATCTGAAATATATTATGCTATACGTCAATTTCGGAATTCTTTGGATTAAAGGATCTGAAATTATATTACTTTTTGATCACTTTGAATTGATCGAATATGACAAGAGATAATGAGCTAGGGAAGGCGGTAAGAAGGGTTGAATATATTATATTGTGCATCGGTTTAAGGTTTTCTGAAAATTGTGTTTTTTTTACATTACTTTAAATTTTAACAAAAATATTATATAAAAGAAAATGTTAGATTTCAAATGTAAACCTCCGAATTTTTTTTCATTTCTTCTTGTATCTGACATGTTTACCTAAAGTATCTCTTATTTAAAATAGTGATTTGTAATGTATGATATGAAATACAAATATACATGGTAAAACTCTAGGGGCCAACAATCAGTAATAGATATCATTATAACCAATAGAAAATTTATGCCAGAAACAATATGTTAGTAGATGTACGAACGCTAAATTCGGCTAATGTAGGTAGCGATCACAAATTGCTCCTATGTAAACTTAGACTTAAAATAAGAACCCCACCAAAACTAAAACCTATATAAGTTAACAAATATAACATCAAATCCTTCGAAACCGAAAGTACAAAACAATTATATAAGAACCACTTGAGACATAAAATAACAAAACATTATTAACGCGGCAAAGAAAACTTTAGGCCAGAGACGAGTAAACTTCAACAAAACAAACAAAACCCCTTGGTTAATGCCAGAAATAAACGAGCTGGCAAAGAAGAAAAAGGCATATATACATTACATACACGACAAAACCCAAGACAACAGGAACGCATATATCGCAGAAAGAAACTTAATGAATAGAAGAAGAAAACAAATTAAAGAAGAATATTGTGAGTCATTTACTAAAGGAATGGAAAGTGGTCTGTGTGACGCTAAAGGAAAGTCTGGAAAACGTTAAGATGGAACAAACTTAATACAAAAGACACGGTACAAACTAATAAAATTACAATTCAAGACTGGCAAGCATACTTTGAGAAATTATATAAAGAAGAAGAGAACAATGAAATCATACTTGAAGAAGTGGAAGAAGTAAATCTAGAAGTAACTTTAGAACAGACAGAAAGAATTATAAGAAGTCTTAAAAATAAAAAAAAAACTCAGGAGCGGGCGACATTACAAATGAGATGCTAAAATGTGGCGGAGAAAACCTACATCTTCCCCTAGCACAGCTCTTTATAAATATAGTAAAAAAAATAGACAAATAACTACAGATTGGAAAACTAGCTTACAATCCCGATATTCGAAAAAGTGCGAAAGACCATAGAGGCCGTATTTCTAATGAGGCAAAAAATGGAAAAAGCTACATGACTCAAGCCTTCGATAAATTGTAATTAACAGATATTTTAAAATTGTTACAAGAAAAGTAGACAAACTAGAAGCTAATAAAAATCATACATGACATTAATAAAAAATGTAGGACAATTTTTTTTTCTTTTTACGGCTCTATCACACGTGCTGCAGGGAAGTCCCTAAAGCGTTCCAGGAGCAGCATGTGTGCGGAAAAAGCGATTCACGTTGTTCTTGAATCGCTGTAAATTGTACTCGGTGGGAAACACAGCGCTGGACAAATTATTACAAAGGGATGACGTTCTCCATGTAAAAGACTGCTTGAAAAGCGTTGTACGTGGAGTAACAAGCTGAACCTCATACGGATGTCAAGCACTAGCGCGACGTGTATTTCTAACATACACCGCTTTGGAAGGAATTAAGCGGGCTACATCCTTCAAACATTTTCCATACAAATACTTGTAGAACAGACTCAAGTCGCCAACCGTTCTTCGATGTTCCAGCGAATCAAGGCCGCCGGTCAATTCCGGGTCTCCAATCAGACGGACAGCTCTTCTCTGAACAGAATCCAATAAATGCAATGTATTTTTGGGAGCGAAGCCCCAAACGTGGGAGCAGTATTCCATAGTTGGTCGAATTTGAACGTTGTAAAGAATTAACAGTTGTTGTGTGGGTGTAAAGCTTTCTGGTTCGAAATAATATTCCGAACTTTTGAGAAGCTCTCCTTGCTATGCCTGCAACATGTTCATGCCAGAACATATTTGCTCCCAAACCAACGCCCAATAAATTGAGCGACGATACTAGGAGAATGGAGTGCCCCGACATAACTCTGTCGGGTTCAGCAACGTTAACTTTTTTAGAAAAAACTGCCGCCTGGGTTTTTGTAGCATGAAATTCCACTTGGTTACTGTCACCCCAAGATAGAATTTCTTCCAGGTCTTTGTTAAGTTGAACGACCTTCTGCTGTCTGCGGATATTCGCCTGAGCAGCCGATATCCGAGCGTTCAAGGTGAATGAAGAGACAAGCGTACTGTCATCTGCAAAGCTGTAGATTGGATTCCCAGTCTTTTCCAGCAGATCGCTAATGTAAATTAGAAAGAGAGTAGGAGACAGTATGGAGCCCTGGGGCACACCGGCGTTGATAGTGAAGGTGTTAGAAAGAAATCCGTCGACCACTCGTAAAGAACGCTCTCTGAGGAAACAAGTGAGCCACAAACAGAACCTTTCAGACATACCATAAGAGCGTAGCTTAGCCAACAGTCCATGGTGCCAAACACGGTCGAATGCCCTGGATAGGTCAAGAGCAACCGCTCGAGATTCTCCAAAGTGTTCAATTGCGTTGTTTCAAACATGTGTTACATAAGTCAGAAGATCTCCTGTTGATCTATGTTTACGAAAACCATATTGGTGATCGCTAATAATATTAAATCGTTCAAGATATTTTAGAAGATGCTCATTGATAACCTTTTCCATGACTTTCACTATTATTGAAAGCAGTGCGACTGGTCGGTAGTTATTTGGCAAGGTCTTCTTGCCTTTTTTAGGTATCGGCTGAACCGTGGCACATTTCCAGCAAGACGGAAATATTCCCTTTCTGTAGGATAGGTCAGAAAGTCTACAGAAAACTAGTGTTAGTTCCCTTGCACAGTTTTTGAGAACTATGGCAGGTATTCCGTCAGCGCCAGAAGCCTTCTTGGTGTCTAGCTTCATTAAAATACGCTTTATGATGTCTGAAGACAACATCGGGCATCCTTCACTGCAATATGGGAATAGTAGGTGGTGTTTTTTTCCTTGGAAATCGACAGTAGAATGTGAAGCAAAGAGATCACCCAACAAGTTCGCTGTCTCAACAGGTGTGGTTGCAATCGAATTATCTGGCCGTGTGAGTGGTGGTATGGTGGATTTGGTAAAATTTTGACTAACTGCCTTAGCAACTGCCCAAAAGGACCTGGAATTGTTGGGACAAGCCAGAAGTTTGTTTCTAATTTTTTGATTGTGTGCCTCTTTGGTTTCGTCGATAATTCCCTTGCATCTGTTCCGGGCACGAACAAAGATGTTACGATTTAAGGTGTTAGGATTTTCACGCCATTGTCGGTAGGCAATATGTTTAGAAGCAACAGCTTCTTTACATTTTCGGTCAAACTAAGGCTTGCCGTTGGAGGAGCATTTCTTCGAAAAAGGGATGTAAGCTTCCATACCAGCCAAAATAACATCGGAGACCTCCCTGGCGCAGTCAGATGGGTTATCGGATCGAAAACAAATGTCCATCCAAAAGAAAGTTCGAAAGTATTCCATGAGATCTTCCCATTTAGCAGATTTGTAGTGCCAAATCTTGCGCGGCCTAGGAGCCTCTCTGTCACTGATTGGCGGGATACTCGATGTCGAAAGCAGTTTATGGTCGGAAGAACCTAACGGCGGATTTACTGTCACCTTGTAAATCTGGGGATTGGTGGTTAAAAAGAAGACTGGCGAACTCCCCGTCTCGATCAGGGATCCGTGTTGGTTCGTCAATAAGCTGAGTTGTATGTGTAGAGTCAATAAGCTGAGCAAGCAAATAAAAATAAACGCCGGAATAAGACAAGGTGATTCACTTAGTCCCTTTACCTTCAAGCTTGTCATGGATAGAATAGTGGAGAATCTTCCAAAAACTGGGCAACACACACTTCCACATAATCTGTTACGCCGATGTTGCAGTTCTCATCTCCGATTCTGAGGACAACCTTCAGAAGATCTTTCATGCCTTCAATTTGGAAGTAAGAAAACTAAATACGATTATCAACATAACCAAGACAAAATGTATGGTAGCTTCAAAAGAATTATTAGGATGCAAGCTGGAGATCCAAGGAAGTATTATTGAACAGGTTCGTAGTTTTAAATACCTGGGAACAACGATAACAAGTTACGGAGACTTAAACAGGGAAGTCAAACAACAGTCTATGAAGGCATCACTAATAGCAAGTTACTTAACGAATATAGTATGGAAAAATAAATACCTCACAGTGGAAAGTAAAATGAGAATATACAAGACAAGAGTGAGACCGATCCTCAAATATACTGCAGAAATAAGAGCTGACACATGTAAAACAGCACAAATGATGAGGACAACAAAAATGAAGTGATTAGGGACATACATGGAAAAACTATCCACGACAGAATCCGCGACAAAAATCTACAAGAACCAAGGAATATCCAAATGGACCAGAACTAGAAGAAAACAATGGGATAAACAAGTAGATCGGATGGACGACAACAGACTGGTAAAAAGGGCCAAACTCAATAAACCCTGCGGTAGTAGAACTATGGGCAGACCTCTGAAAAGGTGGAAGGAATGCTGGACGTCCACATCGGAAGAGGCCTAATAGCGATAAAACAGGCAGTATGCCTAATTATATGACACACCATATAAGAAAGAAAAAGAGGAAGAAGAATGTGTTGATTCATTTTTTTTTTTGCAGTTAATACCTTAACATAAAAGGATCGTTATTTAAAACATCAACTTGTTGCGTTCGAACTAAATAATTTTTAATGTGAAATAGACAAATATATTACTTCTTTTAGAAATACGTGTATGCAAGGGAAGGGCTGGATAAATGATGTCACCAATTTTTTATCTATGATAATATATAATTTTTTTTGCCGTAATGAAATCATATATTAACATAGTATTTTCATTGTTTTATCAGTGTCTTGTAGGTGTACTGCATTTGCAGAACCTAGTCGAGTAATAATGTCAGAGGATCTTTGTGTAGTTCTGTTAGTTATTGTTGTCGAAAAAAAATGAGGCTGCTAGTCATCATGTGTTAAATAATGGCTAGTTTTGACACTTGAGTGTTTATAGAAGTATCAGTTTTTAAAGTTAGTGGTAGACGTGATAGTTCATGTCTTTGAAAGCACATCGATGGGACGAAAACCCAAATACATAGTAGAACGCAAAATTAATTTTAGTTTAAGCAAATACAAGATTTAACTTACCACATAAGCAGCCAACTAAATAACAAGACAAACACCTCGTAAATACTTGAAATTGAGACTTATTACAAGAAAATATCGAAAACTAGTAACGAACATTATAAAAAAAAGTGAAGTTCGAGCGGATCTTCAAAACTGGTTATTATTTTATTGAATGACAATGTTTCTTTTTTTAATTATATGCGTTAACTCTTAGATATCTCTCTCTCTTATAGAAATGCAGAAAGTCGTTATGGTGGTACTTTATGTACTTAATTTTTAAATAATCTTATAGGTAATTACGGTATCATATTAAAACCATCAAAAATAGAAATAATATTTAGTAATTTTAAATACGTCTTCTTCCAAATGTATTCGTTAGCTCGAGAAATTTTATTAACGAATGCTGATTTTTCAATAAGCCTACACAGAACTCTAAATTTAAGGTAAGAGTTGGTAACAGTAGCCAATAAAAACTGACACATCATGGATCATATCATAGTATAATATTTTTCACGATCTAAGAAAGTGACTTAGCTACCTATACCCATTCAAAATTCAACAAGACTTGAAAGTGATTAATTCATGGCTATTTAATGACAAGGCATCGTGCAGGGCCGCACTATACCTGATTGTATAATTGTTGGGTTTAAAATGTTATTGTGATAAGACAGTTGAATTTTAATGTTTTATGTACTGAATAATACACAATATAGTAATTACACAAATATATTAAAACAGTGTATAGTGTCATCTCGTATATTTGTTACAATTTTAGTTATTAATTAATATCTAGTTCAATTTCGCTATCTCTACTATCTTGAAAATCCATAATAAGTTTGTTTTACAGGTTCTAAACTATTTATATTGATGTACATATATCTATATGAGGTTTCAATTTTTTTGACGTGTTGAATACAGTTTCTCCAGTTTTCAACGGTTACATTTTTGACTTCTGTCTTTATCAACTCAATCACACTACAGCTTAAAGTGAGTGTATTATTGTGAGCACGTATATTAGACTTTATTTTATGCTATATCAACTTGAACGCATTAAAGATACAATAATATGTGTCCTGCTTCCTTTGCAATTTTATCACAAACATATTCCTTTGAAAAATTGTAACTTTTTAAAACTTCTAAAAATTGTTTAACTGTATAACTTTCATGGAAATATATGTCACGTTCACACAAAAAGGCTTGTATTTCCCTTTTTCTACCGGTAGAACTTGGTACCTTATTCATTTGACGACTATGATAGGATGCATTATCCATCTCAATACAGCTACTCGGTGGTATATTCGGCGTTAATTAGTTTTGAAGGCAATCTTCAAAAACTTCAGCGGTTGTATCACAATGATAATCCAAGCTGGAATCTAAAATATTCTTGGCTGCTAGAAATAGGCATTCTGATATCCAGCTTTCTTCTGACTCTACATGTAAATAGTTATTCTTTTACCTTTATTTGATGGAGCTTTGGTGTGGCATTTTTTGGATTTATCAATCCATCCTTTACTGGGTGTGTCCTGGGTGTCATACCAAATCTCATCTAGGTAGATTACAGTTCGATTTTCCGATCTAGCTGTATTTATTTTTTCACGACATTCCATTCTGAGTTGTTGTAAGCGCCGTGATTCCATTATAACTTGCCTTTTGTCTATTTATTTGAACAAAAACCTCAAACGACGTAGAATACGCCATAAAGTTGTAATGGAACATTTTGACAATAACGTACGAACTTTTTGTTCTGCATACATTTCATAAATTTTGCGGCGGATTAAGTCTTCTTGACAGAAATCATACATTTCGACACACCTTCGTCTTTACGTGTTTTTTTAGGCGCTATTGAATTATTTACAATTTTCCAAACTGTATTTTCAGGGATGCTTGTTAAAGCTGATGAATCAATGATCAATGAAAAGTACTTTTCGTGACCTCGCTCCACTAACTTTAAATAAACACTTTTAACTATCACTTTTGCCTCAACGGGAAAACATTTGCGACTTCTGATTGAAAGGGCTTCGGATATTTTAAGACACTATTGAGCTTTATAATACACACCATTTCAGTATAATACTGCAGATAAAATGAAAAATATTCTTTATATTTATAGACACGAAGTAGCCAATAATAAATTGAAAGGGAGGTATATATACATATATATATATATATATATATATATATATATATATATATATATATATATATATATATATATATATATATATATATATATATATATACAGTCCCTGGCCAAATTATTAGACGCACTGTATTTTTTTTAGTAATTTTATGTTTCTTAAGAGTTTTTATGCAATAATGGTATATTTAAACTACAATATTATTGATTTTTATTTAAAAGAATTGTTGTAGACTACATATTTGTATTTATTTTTAACATATGGCAACACTGTGTTGACAAAGTGATACATGAACGTAAACAAGTACAAACCTGTATCAGTCGCGATCGGAATCGAGTCAGGTACGGACTTGTTTCTGTGGCTTTATGGACTGTGATTGTTTGTTTAACAGTTTTATACTACTCAGTTATTAGTTTATTTTGTATGCAGTGTTTTAAAAAAGTAATTGGACTATTTTCATTATGGGTAGAAAAGGCGATCTTTCACCACGTAAAAAAGCTGAAGTGAAGGCCCTTGTGATTGCGAAAACATTTACAAACCGAGAAATATCACGAAGATTGGAGGTTTCTGAAGCTAGTGTACGACGCATAAAAAAGAAAATTGAGTCAGGGAAGGAATTAAGCCCGAAAAGAAAGGAAAGATGTGGTAGAAAACCAATTTTCACTCCACGGTCAGAGAGATGTTTGAAGAAAATTTGTGTAGAAAACAGATTTGCTACCACAAAGGTAATAAAATCACAACTCCAGGATGCTAGCGTAAATGCTTCTGAGCGCACTGTTCGACGAAAATTGAAAGAATTAGATTTTTTAAGGCCTGTCGCCCCGCCAGGAAGCCCAAGTTAACAGCTGCAATGAAAGCAAAGCGCCTGAAGTGGGCCAAACAATGGCAAGACAAAGATGTGGACTTCTGGAGATCGGTAAGATACAGCAATTTAATCAATAATTGATACATTATTATCATTTTCAGTTAAATAAAGCAAATAAACATGGATGTTTATATATATTTTTCCTATTTTTGACAGGTCTGCTTCAGTGACGAAAGCACATTCGAAATTTTGCAGAATAAAGCTCAGTATGTGCGTCGTCGTCATGGAGAAAAGTTTCATCCTGATTGTGTCGTCCCGACGGTTAAACATCCCACCAAAGTGATGATTTGGTCAGTCATCCGCGGCAAGGGCACTGGACGTCTGTACGTCGTCAAAGGAATAATGAGGCAAGATCAGTACAAAGAAGTATTACAAAATCGGTTGATTCCGCAGCTCAGAGAATGGTTTCCAAATGGGGAACCAATCACTTTCATGCAAGATGGAGCTCCCTGCCACACTGCTCGGTCTGTTAAAGCTTTTTTGGCAGACAAAAATATCCCTCTGTTGGATTGACCGGGTTAATAGCCTTGATATGAACCCCATTGAAAATGTGTGGGAGCTGATGAAAAGAGAAGTGGCTAAAGATGTGATTACCAACAAAACCCAGCTCCTAAAAAAGATTATTCATGTGTGGAATCATCATCCTCAAATGCAGGAGACAGTACAATCTTGCATTGATCGCATGCCGCGCAGAATTAAAGCTTTGATAGCGTCTAAAGGTGGCTCAACTAAATATTGACTTTTACTAACATTAATTTCACTTTTCTTTAAAACTTAATAAACTTATGCTTTTCTAAATTAATGCTATTTTATTTATGTCAAATAAATAGGTAATTGATTGGATAATATAAAAATAAAAAAACAAATCAATTTAAAATAATAAAACGGTACAATATCACTCGCTAATTAATATTTTACATGAAATCTTGCAGTGCGTCTAATAATTTGGCCAGGGACTGTATATATATATATATATATATATATATATATATATATATATATATTATATATATACATATACATATATATATATATATATATATATATATATATATATATATAATATATATATTATATATATATATATATATATATATATACATATATATATATATATATATATATATATATATATATATATATATATATATATATATATATATATGTATACTCGTATAATCAATTACGACCCTGATACTGCCAGGTACATGCGAAGATCCTAACGGTCGTTTAATGTTTTTATTGCATCAATTTGCCAAATCACTTTCTTAGATCTTGAAAAACACTGTACTAATCAAGGTACCAAAGATCCCGTCTGAATTTATTACGTTCACGTATCTCTCCAAATATGCTACAGTTATTAAAAATGTGGCTACAATGAGAAAAACTGAAAGTTGCTTCTTATAATGTTACTTCTATATATATCGTTTTAGGAGAAGGAGGTGATAGTATTATGAGAATACTTCCAGAGTTTTGATAGAAGATTCAATAAATTGTAAGGAGCAAGGAAACAGTTTCGTGCTGATTTCTGAAGAAGTCAGTTCACTGGTCAAGTTCTAAAGAAGTCAGCTGGATGATCTCATGGCTGTCTGAACGATGTAAAGAATCCGATGACCTGATTGCAAAACTTGATGCTTTTCACTTTCATAAAAAACTGAAAGAAATAACTAATACGTTTGAGAAAACAAATATCTCTAAAATAACTAAGGATAATCAGATCGTTACTGATGATCCACCAGAAACCTGCGGAATATGGGAAAACTATATTCAGACAGTGTTTGAAGATACACGTAAGATTGCACTAAGCGATATCAAAACGGAAGCATTGGGGCCACCCATATTAGAGTCAGAAGTAGAATATGCGATTTCAACAACGAAAAGCAACACAACACCGGGACTTGACAATATACATACAGAAATCCTGAAATTAATCAATACGAAAACTACTTGTAAATTTTTTAACAACATTTATGTGTCTGCAAATATACCCGCAGAATGGTTAAACTCTATCTTCATAGCTATTCCAAAAAAAACCAACGCAAAAACATGCGAGGGACATGGACTTATTACCCTTATGAGCCACGTAATTTCTAAAAGTAATTCACAAAAGAATATACCATAAATGCGAAAAAAACCCAGTTTGATTTTAAAAACGGGTTGGGTACAAGGGAATTTCTCTACTGTATGCAGATGTTTTGTTGATTACCAAAAAGCATTCGACAATCTAAGACATGATCAACTGCTACTAATTTTAAGAGAAACGGGTATCGATGGAAAGGACATACGAATCATATGCAACTTAGATTGGAACCAAACAGCTAAACCCTGTATTCATAATTCATTACAGACCGACAGTATTCGGATAGCTCCAGGAGTGAGACAAGGATACATACTCTCACCTCTACTTTTTATAATATACGTAGAAAAGATATTCCAAATTGCCCTAGGATACGATCTGAAAGGAATGGAAATAAATGACACCCCTACCAACAGTTTACAGTATGCGGACGATATAGCAATTATAGCGGAAAATATTCAAGACTTGCAACTGCTGGTGGAAACCATCAACCGAGTTGGGACGGAATACGGCCTCAACATAAACATAAACAAAGCGAAGCTAATGATCATCAGACGACAAAACCATCATAATGCAGAACTATTTATAGACAGGCAACAAACCAAAAGGGTCAATAAGTATAAATATCTGGATACCATATTTAATGACAAATGGGATTACGATGAAGAAATTAAAGCTCAGATATCAAACGCTCGAACAACCTTCATAAAATTCAATACGTACCTCCTCCATCAAGAGGTTCCCCTAAACCTTCGACTACGTGTAGTAAAGTGCTACATCTGGCAAATCCTACTATATGGAATAGAAACTTGGTCGCTTAAGATCAAATCGCTTAACAGAATAGAGGTCTTGGAAAATGTGGATTCTAAGAAGGTTGCTCAAAATATCTTGGACGGATCAGATATCCAACGAGATGGGCTTGCTAAGAGCGAATACACAAAGATAGCTAATAGGATCGACGAACAAGAGAACAGAATTTCTGGTACTCAGCCCGACTGATGAGCCGTGATACGGCGAAACGTGAACAGTGGGTAGACTGCTGAAGTATCGATCTTAGGTCCATTTTCAGTTTGTTCTACATTGAACCACATATGCCTTTGGGGGGATCCCTCGAGAAACAGCGCTACCTGCGGTGAAGCGTTGGCAATCTGCTAACTACTCTGTCGGCTTGTATGGCTGCAGCGAGTCCGCCTTCGATGGAGTGCCAAGCATGGGGTACGTGTTACACCTTACCATTATTGGCCGTCAGTACTGGCTTAAGTACCAGAAATTCTGTTCTCTTATTCGTCGATCCTAGCCTGACTGATGAGCCTTGATACGGCGAACAGTGGGTAGACTACTGAAGTGTGGATCTTAGGAACCATAATTTTCAGTCTGTTATACATTGAACCCATAATATATATATATATATATATATATATATATATATATATATATATATATATATATATATATATACGAGTATATAATAATACATTAAAATTCCGGATTCAGTCCGTTTGTATAACAATGAACGTGCACAATTGCAAATTCATTGTTAGACGAACGGATTGATTATTGTTTTTGGTACGGTTTGACGAGTTATTGTAGGCTTATATACTTTTTTTTTATTGCTAGGTTTAAAGATACATATATACATATGTATGTATATATATATATATATATATATATATATATATATATATATATATATATATATATATATATATGTATATATATATATATATATATATATATATATATATATATATATATATATATATACAGTCGACACTCTATATAGTGAAAGACCAAAATGTTTACCGAAATTTCACTATAAAAAGTTTTTCACTGTATAAAAAATCCGTATATATTGCTATATATGTATTTTATATTGGTAATTGAAAAAATTGCACTATAAACAGTGTCGACTGTATATGGTGTTATAAATATCGTTTAATATATTAAAATCGGGTGTCTTGGGAGGTCGTAACTTTTTTTCAGAACCGACCATTTATGAAAAATAAAGAAAAGGGGCAAATCTGGATTTCACATCCAAATAAATCAGCACCTGACATCAGATCAATGGCTGCCATCGGATCAAATAAGACGAAAATGCTTAACAAAATATGGAAAAATTCGACCATTTATGAAAAATAAAAAAGGGGCAAATCTGAATTTTACAGCCAATCCAATCAGCACTTAACATCAGATCAATGGCAGCCATCGGGCCAAACAAGATGAAAATGCTTAACAAATTATGGAAATTCCCCATTGTTGCTAAATATAAATATACGATTGTTTCAATAATTGCTAATTTTCATATTTAAGAAGCCATTCAACTAAGAATAAGTTAAAACAATAATAAATAATACGCACACCTGAGAAAAATCATTAATTATGGTAAAGAAAATTTCTTATCTATTATCTCAAAAGGCACCTTACTAAGGCACAAGAAGGGCGTCTCAAGGGTATTGCAACTTAATAGCTTACGTCTTTGGGCAAAATGAAACCAGAATTTGAGAAATATTGTTCTAATAACTAATCACAAAGAGGGATACCGAAATGGTGAACAATTTTCTTGTGGCAAATCTAAGGTTTTTTTAAAAAGGGAAAAAAATGACAGATATCTCTAATAATATTAACTCGAGCTAAATGACCATAGTAGTCGATGCACCTTATCCCCACAACATCCATCCAATATTAACTCGAGAGGTGGAGATGATTTATTCTGTTGGACTAATAAAATTAAATAAATTTAAAAATTGCAAATATAGCTTACAAGTAAGTAATACTAGTTGATAATAGATTGTTAGATCTCATATTTCTCTAGGGAACGATCCTTACGAATGATATTTGACGTATTTCTGTTTAATACCTTCCATATCAATGCTGGTGTGCCCTTCTCATTTACATTAATACAAGCTAGAAAGGATCAAGAATCGAATCTACAGCTTTACAGCTGAGAGTACGCTCATTTCTTTATTCACTTTGAAGGCTCGAACATCAGCTATTCATGCAAATATCCGCAGACAACAGGAAGTCGTCCAACTTAACAAAGAAGAAGAAGAACAAAAAACTCTTCTTGCGGTGAGAGTAACCAAGTAGAATTTAATGCTATAAAAATCCAGGCGTCAGTTTTTTCTAAAAATTTAACGTTGCTTAACCCAACATAATTATATAGGGACACGCCATTCCTTAGCATTCATTTTGCTCAAAGACGTAAGCTATTAAGTTGCAATACCCTTGAGACTCCCTTCTTGTGCCTTAGTAAGGTGCCTTTTGAGATAATAGATAAGAAATTTTCTTTATCATAATTAATGATTTTTCTCAGGCGTGCGTATTATTGTTTTAACTTATTCTTGGTTGAATGGCTTCTTAAATATGAAAATTAGCAATTATTGAAACAATCGTATATTTATATTTAGCAACAATGGGGAATTTCCATATTTTGTTAAGCATTTTCATCTTGTTTGGTTAGATGGCTGCCATTGATCTGATGTTAAGTGCTGATTGGATTGGCTGTAAAATTCAGATTTGCCCCTTTTTTATTTTTCATAAATGGTCGAATTTTTCCATATTTTGTTAAGCATTTTCGTCTTATTTGATCCGATGGCAGCCATTGATCTGATGTCAGGTGCTGATTTATTTGGTTGTGAAATCCAGATTTGCCCCTTTTTTTATTTTTCATAAATGGTCGGATCTGAAAAAAAGCTCAATTTGGTGGGCGTTAATTTGGTAGCAAATATGTCTTGGCAGGAACATGTCGCATGTATAGCAAAGAGAGCTTCTCAAAAGCCTTTCACTGGCCAACGATGGAATACTGCTTTGCTCCCAAACATACACTGCATTCGTTGGATTCTTTCAGAAGTTTGTTTGGAAACCCTGAACTCGTCAGAAAACTTCATATCTTGGAACTTCGGAACTTCAGTCTGTTTTCATGGAAACTGTTCGACAGATTTAGCCCGCTTAATTCCTCCCATAGTAGTGCATGCTACAAACACACGTCCCGCTATTACAGCACATCTATATAAAGTTCAGCTTGTCACTCTTCGTATAGCCTTTTTCAATCAATCTTTTATATGGAGAACACCATTCCTTTGGAATGATTGGCCCAGGACTGTCTTTCCCGCCAAGCACAATTTACAGCCATTTAAGACCAACGTAAATCGCTGTTTCTGCACACCCGTCACTTCTGTAGCTCTATAGGGATTTCTCTGTTGTACGTGTGTAAAAAAAAAAACTGTCCAAATTGGACTTGCACAATTAGTGCTATGTACCATGATTGCTTTTAAAATTAAAAAAAAATTGTTACGGAGTTATAAAAACATACCAAAAATGAATTTTCAAAAATCAATACCTATGATTCGGGCACAAACTTGTTTGTGATCGACAAAAAGACTTTTTACAAGGTGAACTTCTATATCATTAGGAAAATTTCTCTTGGAGAACTACTATCTTTTATCATTTGGATAAACTCAATGCTATTTAAATAAGTGGATAAACTATTATAACACATTCCAAAACATGTTTTTTATATACCAGATAAATTACACAGGTATACAAAAAAAAATTCTCTGTCTTGTGAGACACGTGTTTTTTTTAAGTATTTATTTAAGCTGAAAAATCATAAAAAAAAGACATACATCTTAAGGTTTTTTCAAAAAACACACTTAAAGTTGCCACAAATTGAGAAAAAATGCATTTTAATAAATAATGTAAAACCCTATAATCATTCAAATTATAGAATAAAACTATTATTTCGGATACCTTTAAATGTTCTGAATTTATATTTATCATAAATGCTTAAAAATATTAGGTTTTAATTTTAATGTTTAGCAAAAAACACGCATACATCTTTAACTAAGCTACGTAGCAAAATACTGTTTAAAATAAATATATGCAGCCGCTAAATTAAAAAATTATTTTTACAGTTTATTAATATTAAATAAAACTCGCTCGCTTACTTACTGAGTCACTTACTCACTTGCTCGCGCAGTCACTAACTGACTCACACGCTCACTCATTCACTGACCTCCATACTCACTGATTTCTACACTCACTCACTCACTCTCTCACTCACTTGCTTACTGAATACCTTACTCACTCGCTCGCTCGCTTACGACCTCACTTACCCACTCACATTCTCCCATATTCACTTAATCAACCTACCTACAAAATTTGACTTCTAAAACCGAGAAGGGCACATTAGGCTGCATTTTACAACCTTTTGTTCCTAAATAATAAACGGATAGTTTTTTTTTTTTTTTCAACACTAGACGCTATTCCTCATGTTTTGATATCAAATTCGAATTTAAAACTTAAGCAATTACTAGAAATGATAGTTTTGTTTCAAAAAAAAAATTCTTGTTTAGCTGTTGCATAGTTTACCATCCTTGTAAGTGTTAAAAGGGAGTTTTTTGTTGAAACCGAACATAAAATTTTATTTTTTGATGTCAAATTAGGACTAAGAACTTCAAAAAACATAAAAAATAATAGTTCTGTTCAATATTAATGAAAATTAAAAACAATTTTTTAATTTAGCGGTTGCACGTATTTATTTTAAACAGTATTTTGCTACGTAGCTTAGTTAAAGGTGGTGTATGCGTGTTTTTTGTTAAACATGAGCACTAAAACCTAATATCTCTAAGTTTTTATGATAAATGTAATTTTAGAACATTTAAAGATGTCCGAAATAATAGTTTTGTTTCATAATTTTAATAATTATACAGTTTCACATTGTTTATTAAAATGTATTTTTTTCAATTTCTAGCACATTTAAATGTGTTTTCTGACAAAATCTCACGGTGGATGTCCTTTTAATGATTTTTTTTAAATCCACCAAAAAAAAAAACTTAAGAAAACACGTATCTCACCCTATGTTATCAAAGGTAATGTACTCGTGATAACTTTCATTTAATTTACAACTTATGGAGAATATTTCAGAATTTTTTCGAAATTTTTTGGTTAGTACTATCAGAGATAAGTTTGGCGGCAGCTATTTTTGAACTTGAATTTTCTTTTCCTCACCGATTTCACACCCCAAAGCAAATCCCTTAAGTCTAAATTTAACTTTCAAAACTACACGGCTATGACTAACCCATCAATTCCCATTTTTCAATTTTCTATGTCAAATAGTTTCGGATAAAATTCAACTTTCTGTGTCAAATAGTTTTGAAGAAATTCGGCTGTGACAGACAGACACCGAAGTGTTTCCATAAGTGTTCCTTTTTCAATTTTGATACAGAACACCAAAAATAAAAACCTTGGGTATAATGAAACACAAAAATAACAAATTTTACAAAATAATTGTATTAGGTTTACAACAGTGCTTAGAAAATACGATCATGTTTCATCAACATTTAATAAATAAAGCTTGATAAAACAAGCGTGCAGACATGAAAACTACCTAACTTGTTTTATACGTAAGATAAATTATTTATTAGAAATAGCGTTCACTCTTGTAATAGAAGAAATTAAATTTCATTTGGAAATACCTATGGGAAATACAAATCTATATTTAAATATTTTGATCAAAATTTGTAACAATATACTAATCTAAAAAAAACTTAGGCTACATTACTTCTACAATAAAATTTGAAAATTATCTGCACAGGACTCGGATAGAAAGAACGATTAATTATTGATCAAATCGTGTTAATATCAGTTTTGGTTTTTTGAATTTGTTTTAATTTTAATTATTGTTATTTGTATGACTTCATGTAATAACTATTAATTTAAGTACTATTAATATGGGCACAAAAAAAAAATTGTTTATTATTACTATAATAAAATACCTAATAGGAATGCCTCATAAAGACTGAAAAGGAGAATAATAAATGATTGGCAGGTTCATTAGAGCAACACAGATTAAAACAATAGTTATACTATAGATGTGACTTCACGAAGTTATCTGAAAAAAGTTATGCCATAAATAAACGAAAACGCACGGAACAAATAAAAATTATGACAATCGTAATGTTCTGTCCCCTTTTAGATAGTAATAGAGACAATTTCTTAAAAAATTTAAAGGGGTTAGTTAAGTTGCACTAAATAAACTAATAGTAAATTATTTTCTATACTTATTTAATTTTAAAATAAACATTACTAAATTAGCTTAAGTAATAAGAATTATTAAAAATCTATAGCGATATAAATAAACGAGTTTAACACGATACAAATAATTGTTCAAGTGCAAGTTTGGCATGCGCACTTAGTCTTTCGTACGTTGATTTTTTTTTGGATTAAAAATTTTTGTTACGGAAGTACCTATAAAATAATCAGTGACTTCACAAAACACATCCCAAATGAGTTTTCAACAAAGTTTTTTTTTCTATCTGAAAACCGATTGACTCGAATTTTTTTTTATGTACCAGATAAATGATAATTTTCCTTCAATTTACACTTTGTGGAGAATATTCCAGAATTTTTTCAAAATTCTTTAATCAGTACTTTTCGAAATAAAGGAAGGGGGCAGCGATTTTTCGCAATTTTTTGAAAATAATACAAAGGAAAATGTGTAAAATTATTCCATTATATGTATTTCTAAACTCTTGTTTTTACAAGCTTTCATTTGAAACTGCACTCGATGACCTGGTCAAAGAATTTTTTTCACTTCCGATTTCACCCCCCAAAACTAACCCCTTAGTTAAAATTTAACTTCCAAAACTACACGGCTCTGATGAGGTCATCAATTCCTATATTAGTACCAAATTTCAACTTTCTATGTCACATAGTTTCGGAGAAAATAGGGTGTGGCAGACAGACAAACAGACGGACGGACACCCACGTGATCTTATAAATATACTTATAAGATCTTATAAGTACAGAACACATAAACAAACGTCTACATGAACACAAAAGACAAACCGAGGGAAGAGGATAACAAGTGCTTTGATTAAACCAAAATACATAATTTATATTAGTTTAATTAATTAATAGTAAGCAATAGACGTCCGGCAACTCCTAATGCAACAAAATTTTGAAAATTCAATTATAACAGAATAAATTGGGATGGTGATAAATTAGTTGCTAGTAACTCCATAAAACACATATGCACACTCTATGATAACTTTCAACTTACCATGTAAAAAATCAACAATAAAATGCTTGATATTATAGTTCCATAATTTACCATGAATATACCACGGAAAAGAAATATTTGAAAACTGTTAGCCACCATCACAAAAAGTTGAATATCAAATAGTGTCTTAAAACAAGTAATTATTCTGTACAGATAAAAAGAGAGTAGTTCTATTTTTTTTTTTATAATAGACATTATCTCACTGTTATTGTTGCTAATCGTTAAGCCAGTACCAAGTTTATTGAGGTTTTGGTATCTCGTTCTAATTGATATTAACAATGTTACCATCAAAATACACTGAAATGTAGTGTAAATGTATACTAAAAATGCAACTAATGGTATTATTATTAATGAAAGTGTTTTGTCCAAATGAGTATTATTTAAATACCATTCTATATAATTTATATATATTATTATAAACAGCAACAATATTATGAAACCTAAATAACCTTTGGCATGTTTAAAGATGTTTTCTTCAAATTTTGATCTTGTGGCTGATAGAGTTTCATCGACTAATGCAAACTGTCGAAAAAGCTTACACCAAATCATTCTTTTGCTATAGGAGTTGATAATAGCGATAAGTGAAACTAGAAAGTGACACACATTTGACAATAGTCTTAATAGTCTTATAACATTATTAATAAAATTTTATTTTTCTCTTTCTAGTGGCTCCATGAATTTTATAGGCATTATAGCTAACACTAAAATAATAAAGAATATCGTCTGCCTTTTATAACGTTGTTTTTGCACTAAAATATTGCTGCAAAAATTAAAGTAGGGCACAATGTTAAAATAACTTAAAAATTGTGCAACTGGAGCCAAAAAAAACACTTTAGGTTCTGACGGCATATTTCTGTATTAACGATATATAAATGCTTCCAAATCTACTAAATTTTTATATTTTATTTATATATTTCGTTATTTTTCTATCACAGTCTACAGGTCGACGTACCGAACGACTGAATAATAGGTTTCGAAACACCCAGCAATATTTCGTTAATAAACAACATGCATGCAAGTAGAATCGATTTAATTTAAAATATTGGATCCCGAGGAGTATAAAAAACTTAAAGGGTGGAGGATCGTATTTTTAATGGGATAGTAATAAGTTCGCTTCTATAAATTAGTTAATTATATACCGAAGATCATTATTAGAGAAATTTTACATAATATCTTTTGCCACGTTTGACTTGAACTTCAATGATTATAAACAAAGTACTTCATTGTTGAAAATTGTAGGAATGATTTGTAGTTAAATTTTCTTCAGGATTGCTTAGAATTACATTATTAACTAAAAAGTCAAAGTTCTGGTATTATACTATACAACACAATTGGGAGTGATTTTCTTACAACTTGCCTCTGGTTGCAGAAGCCATCTTCATGGGTCTTTGGTCTTTGAAATTAGAATATGGAATAAGCCTACAACCAGAAAAGATAAGTTTCTAACCTGACTAGATGTAATAACTGACTTCTACGTATCGCGGTGACTGTGGTACAGATGCATTTCCTGTGGTAGGTATGGAGATCTTAGGAAATATCACTTTATAGAGTGTAAAAATGGTGGAGGTCAAGAAATTTTATGTATTTTCTATATCACTATGTTATTTTTTCTTAGTTTTTGGATAAGATAATAAAAATAATTTTTTATAGTCCTGCAAAAAAGGAGGGTGTAAAAATGATATATAACGTCTTATATGACCTTTCTGTATATTTGGAAGGAGAAATCTAAAAACTGCGTCTTGTCGTCGTTATTTGCATGTATTTATGATTAAAAATATAAAAGGTTAATGTGGTTGAGAACGGAGTTAGAACGATTGCTTCATATGTATTGTGTTATACTATGTCATTTTTAGGGTTTGAGAATCGAGGAATCTGAACATTGAGTTATGGTTTATCAAAAATTTTCTATATTTCCAATATATTTGTGAGAATTCTTTTTTTCTTGGTTGCGATAATGAACAAAGGTTAAGAAAAATTATTTTTACTTAAACATGCAGACTCGAAGGAGTGAGGAAATGTGTTGGGAGTTCCTTTGTATATATTTTATTAGACATCCTTTTCGGAGTTTCTGGAGTCGTTGATCTGAGAATTATTTTATTTGTTTTTGAAGTTGCAGAGAGGTTAGAGTTTCATATATATTTTTATGTTTGTCCTTTTTAGGGGTCTTGAAATCCAGTAAAGAAAGTAACTCTACCTAAACATTGGGTGATTTTACAAGCCATTTCTTTATTCAGTTTTTTTATGATGGAGTACCTATTATTTAAAACATCGACTTCTAGTGCATGGATTGTTATTTTGTAATGTAAAAAGTTAAAGTAATTATTTAATTAAGACAATTTTATTAAGTGTTTTTAAGGATAAATTGATTTAACGATTTTCATATAATTTTCGTTGTCCCTTTCCTAGTCGATAGGAAAGGAATAATATCTTTGGTGATGTATTTTCTGTATTGTATTGGAAATTCTGTAAATGCTAGTTTCTTAAGGCAATTTCACTATTTAATTGCAGAACCGTAAATGTAGGGTAAAATTTACAGCGTATTTTATAAAGGTTCAAAATTGTATTTTACCACTATTTTCAGATACATTTAGGCAAACAGTATATAAATAATACGAAGTTTAGTTTTCACCAGTTAAAATAATATAATAATAAGCGGGGGTCCTACAGCCTTTGCCGCTTCCCGCACTTCATACGACATCTGTCTCTTGGAACTCATTAATCTTTCAATATTTTTTCTCCGTGTCGTTCTTGGTTTCCCCTTTTTTCTTTTGTTCCACGGTACATATAGTAAAGCCTTCTTCGGCCAACGCCAACGTTCTTCTCCCAGGCGTATTACATGCCCGTATCATATTAATTGACATGTTTCTATTCGGTCTATCACTGTTTCTATTAACTTTGCCCTTTGTCTAATTTCTTCATTGCGTATGTGATCTTGAGAGTCCAGTTAAAATATTTGCGAAAAATGTATATAACATAGAAAAGATGATGCAGATTGATATTATTGTTTCTTTTTTGAGTTGTCAATATATGCCTCTTGAATTAAAGTAAATACATCGATAATTGTAGTGAATTTATCTACCAATTTCTTCCATGTATTTTTTCAAAAAATACGGAGTAGTTGGGCTTGTACAACATTTCTCTTCAAGCTTGATGAGGAACAGTAGTGTAGCCAGTGAGTGAGTGAGTGAGTGAGTGAGTGAGTGAGTGAGTGAGTGAGGGAGAGGGAGAGAGGGAGGGGAGTGAGTTAGCGAGTGAGTGAGGGAGCGAGGGAGCGAGTGAGCGAGTGAGCGAGTGAGTGAGTGAATGAGTTTATGCAAGGCAATGTTAGCTTCGATAGCATTTCTTATTTCGTACCCAAGGAATCCGAGATAAAGCACAAAATCAACGGCAAACTGTGATAAACAGTTGTGGCTAGATAATATCACCTTATCGGTCCCACGCTCCGCGCGGAATATATCCATCTTTTCTTGTAATTGCAGGTTTATACGTTGTAGTATTGCAAAATATCTGTAATTTATTCTGCCGTTGGAGAGCGCTTTGAACATTACACTGCATCAAGCGCTTGTTCGTAATATACAAATATGAATACAAATGACCTAATATATTCGATAAATTTTTCTATCAAACTTTCTTATACCCAGCTCGGGAACCTGCCTGTTCCGGAGGCTCACACAAGTCAAGTTTAGTTAATTTGTAATAATGTCATAGTAATCTGAGTGGTCTGTAATAGTCTAGGTCTGTAATATTTTCTGCCCCGTGCATAAAAATAATCACGGCATTGTTTTAATCTGCATGTAGCTGCCTTTAGTAGTCTGTTTCTACCACTTTTGGCCTCAATCGCAGTGTCGTCTTCACCTGGCGTCTTATTGTCCGTTATTTGTGATTGTGAATTCAAAACTACTGCTTTGGCTCTTTCGTGTGATTCCTGACTTAGAATTTGGTATGTGTTTTTGTTTTCAATGTGCAGTTAGAAAAGAAATTTCAGGATTTTCTTTATTTGTTTTGATTTGTCTCTTTGCCTTTTTCAGTTTTTTTTTCACTTTGTCTTTTTTATTAGAAGTTCAGGTTTAGATAATTTATTATTTTTTATTTTGTTTATTTTTCTTTACCTGCTTATTATTCTAGTATTTTAAATCCTTCTGTACAACTTCTAATATGTCTTTATTTAGTTTTGTAAGTTGGTCCCTATTTCTGGAATATTTATCTAGTATTTTCCGTCAGATGTCGTATTCACTGAGAGTTTTTCGTCCTTGTTATTTACTCTTAAATAACATTATCGCTGCACGCCCTGGAATGGCCCTATTATAGTGTCATTTATTATTTCTACATATATTCATTGTCTTTATATTATCTTAGGATATTTCAATTACCTAGAATGATATGCATTGGAGAATGTGAGGAATAAGTTATTTCGACTTATAATTTTAATATTAAATTAATCCATGATAAACCATATCACAGTTTAATTTATAATAATAGTAGTTTTATTAATGTCCATAAGGATAGTAGGGACTGATAGAATTTGCATAACTTAAAAAACTTCCATTTATAGATGTGAACTATGTGAAAAATGAAAAAAAAAAAAACGTAATTGTTAAGTCTCCACCTTTGTAATATAGTAATTAATTTTCAATTACTGTATGAAATGCAAGAACTTTTATTTACTCTCATTCGAATAAAGCAATATTTAGCAGTTCCATGTTATTAAGTACTTAACATTTTTCTGTTTAGATGATTATTTACATCAAAGGTTTTCTTGAAGTCTCTTCTGTAAATATTTTTCTGTGAAACTGTCAACTGATATTGCTATTATTTGACTAATATAGCAGATCAATATAAAGTTCGGTTTATCAGTCCTAGTGCTGGTCTCTTGATAAACTCGTTTGCAGGAATTACGTTATCTTCTTGAAATAAACTACCCAGCTCTGTATATCACACCGAGTACAATCTACAGTGATTCACTAGCAAAGTGAATATCTATTTCTGTACACATTTGACGATTTTTATTTCAGATTCAGAAGGTCGCGAAATAAAAGAAATTTTTGTCTTCACATAACATGTCTGAATTAAACGCTGTCCAAACTACTCAATTGTCTGCTACTACTTTCTATCAATATAGTACTCTCTTCTACTTAAACAAAAAAATATATTCACACTTCTACCTTATTAATTTATTATTTAATTAAATATTGTCAACAATGTGACACAAAATTTTCAATACTATTTTCTTGAAATAAGCGTATAATGTGGCGTCTTACTACTACAGATATTTCGCGATACTACAATATATCGGGTCTTCCATTAAGGACTTGACAACTTTTTTTTGAAATAAAACGCAACCCATTTGAGACATTTGGAAAATTTTACTATCGGCTTGAAGTACAATCAAAATATTTATGTATGGAATTCGACTTCATTCATATGTCCACCACGGGCACGTTTGCAGCGGTCGATTCGTTGAACCCAATTTTCGATCACTCGGCCACATATTTCGACGGAAACGGTCGCTATCTCTCTTTCAATATTGGCTCTGAGCTCCTCTAACGACGCCGGCTTGTTAGCATAGACCAATGATTTAACGTACCCCCATAAAAAGAAGTCTAGAGGTGTTAAATCACACGATCTAGGCGGCCATTCGACGGGACCATTTCTCGATATAACACGTTCACCGAATTTAGATTGCAGTAAGTCGATTGTTACACTCGCTGTGTGGCTTGTGGCGCCGTCTTGTTGAAACCACATATCATTAATGTCTAGCCCATGCAATTGATCAAAGAAATAACGTTGCAACATGCCTCTGTAGCGATCTCCATTGACTGTAACGTGACGGTTATTTTCATCAACGAAAAAGAACGGCCCAATGACACCACCGGCATGAAAACCGCACCAAACAGTAATTTTTTGTGGATGAAGTGATATTTCTTCAAGCACATGAGGGTTTTCACCTCACCAATAACGCATATTCTGTTTGTTGACGAAGCCGTTTATCCAAAAATGCGCTTCATCACTAAAGATGACTTTGCGATGAAATTGGTCATCTCCTTCCAACATTTCTAGAGCCCAATTCGAGAACGTACGTCGCTTCATATGATCGAGTGGCTTTAGTTCTTGAGTTAACTTTAACTTATAAGGGTGCAGGCCAAGATTCTTTCGCAAAATTTGCCATAGTGTGGTCTGAGCGATGCCCAATTCTTGAGAACGCCGTGAAATCAACTAATTTGGTTCGTTTGAGATGGACGCTTGAACGGCAGCAATATTCTGACCACTTCGACCAACCCGTTGTCTCACTGGCACTAGACTATGAATTGCTTGTCTACTGGGACGAGAATTACTACCAAAAATTGGCGTTAACGCTCTTAAAGTTGCAGTCACCGACTCCAAATTTTGGTAGTAAATTTTAATTATTTGTAAACGTTGTTCGTTCGTGTACTTCACCATGATGAAAATGTTGACTTTACTGAATGTTTTGACGTTGATAGTTCGGTGATTGGCTTAAGGGTGCGTTCACAGTGAAATTTCAAAGTTGTCAAGTCCCAAATGGAAAACCCTTTATATACGAACGTGCAATCATAAACCTAAAATTACAAGAAATGATGAATATATTCCAAGCGGATCGTGGAACCGATAAGATGATATTATCTCGCCATAACTGTTTCCCACTTTTATCAATAATATAAACAGTATACATCCTCAGTTTGCCGTTGATTTTGTGCTTTATCTCGGATTCCTTGGGTACGAAATAAGAAATGCTGTCGAAGCTGACATTTCTTTGCATAAACTCATTCACTCACTCACTCATTCACTCACCCACTCGTTCGTTCGCTCACTCACTCAGTCATTCATTCACTCACTTACTCACTTACTTATTAATTCACTCACTGGCTACACTACTGTTCCTCATCAAGCTCACAGTAAAATCCATATTTAACTCGTTTTCAATGTGATTTTGTTAGTATTCGCCACTGATTTGGCAATTGTTAGCTATCAAGTTTGTAATTTTGAAAACATATTCGTAAACAGTGGCCCCGAAAATATGATATTTGGGAGTAAAATTCGTATTTAACTTAGACCCCGCTTCTTTTATTACTTTGGTAGTTTCGACAGTTGACTTGGCAGTAGGTAGCTGTCAATTTTTTTATTTTGTCAAATTACAATCAATTTATAATAAATGACCTCAGAAACATGATAATTGTGAATAAAATCGGTATTAAACGTAAAACCCGGTTTTCAAGTTATTATGTTAGTTTTGACAGTGGATTTGGCAGTTGGTACCTGTCAATTTTATAAGTCTCAGATCATATTTGTAATCAGTAACCCTAAAATATAATAGTTCTCGGTAAACTCCGTATTTAACGTAAAACTCGGGTTTGATGTTGTTTTGGGTGTTTTGTGTTTGGGTTTAGCAGTTGACAGATTGCATTTTTGTGATTGAATTTATAATCGACACACCCAAAATATGAAGAAAACAACTGATTTTTCCATTTTACACTTTAAACTACATGTTTATCATAAATTTAAGCACCTTTTTTTCTTAAAAGTCACCTTTTGGTTGTTTATGGGTGCCATGTTGCAACGCCATATTGAATTTGAAAAGTCGCCAAACGGAATTTTAAAGTACACGTCTTGACGAAAATTTTGAGCCCCCACAGATTCTCCCATCTTAAAATCAGTAATGGAGTGAAGGGTCTCCCGGTTGACAAATAATGCCTCATATATATATATATATATATATTATATATATATATATATATATATATATATATATATATATACATACATATATATATATATATATATATATATATATATATATATATATATATATACATATATATATATATATATATATATATATATATATATATATATATATATATATATATATATATATATATATATATATATATATGGTAAAATAAAAACAGACTTTCAAATACGTTTTTCTGTTAACTTTTCTAAGAGGAATACCGAAATAGTAAATGATTTTCTTGTAATAAATGTAAGTTTTTTTTTAGTGTTTAAGTGAAGACAACAAAAAACTTTTCATAGATTTTCATATACTGTGTAAAATCGATCTTCATATAAAATATCTTAAGTTGGGCATGACATATTTGTAACAAAACAAAACTGTACCGAGCAACAAGAATCACACTTACGCTATATTCTACACTTTTCCTAAATTTCTTAACTAACACCACCTTTACCCCGGACATATTGCAAAATTTGTGAACGTTCGCTGTAAATAAACAAATTAAACGTGAATTTGACGAGGAGTGTAAGGCAAATCGAACCGCAGCTTAAAAAAATCGTAGATTTTGGCTACAAAAATATACGTTGTGGGAAGTGGATTTTCCACCGTTCAAAAAAAAAACGCAAAAAGGATTAAAAAGGAAGAACCCAATCGGCGCAATCAGAAGCGAAGCAAAAGGAGTTAATACGAAAGACTTGTGTTGTGTTAAAGTGGCCGGACAGTTTGTGCCGTCAATGCAAAATCCTGAATTGGTGAATGGCACACCTTCTGAGGGTGTTGTTACCATTCCAGGCAATGGCCGTATTAACTTAAACTTATTTGTAAAATGGTTGAAACATTTTATGAGCATCGTAAAAAAAACAGCCCCTGAAGTGTTACTTCTGCTTGATGGACATACAATGCATCCGAAGAACCTGGAAGCGTTGAACATAGCAAAGGCTTATGTTATAACTGCCAGGTCTTACTACTCACCGGCTTCAGCTACTTGACGTTTTTTTTAAACCTATGTGCGCTTATTATATTCGAGCAACAGAACATTGATTGAGGACAAATCCAGGTCGTCAAGTAAGGCAATACCAAGTTGCAACTTTATTTGCAGGAACTTACTAAAGAGCTGCTATCATTGACGTCATTGTGAACCGATTTCAAAAGGCTGGTGTTTGGCCTATGGACAAAATATGTTTCCCTAATATTTGTTTAAAGCAGCTGAAAATATAAATGCTCTCTCTCTCAAACAAACTCAAGTAATGAATGCACATCGATCTTATAAGATACTTCTATTATTTTCAATAGCGGAATTTAACTCTGAAGCATAAAAAATAATTGTAAAATCCTTATGTCCAACATTACAAAAAATACTGTACAAAAAACTGTGAAAATTACATCAAGTCCTTACAAAAATATGTTGAAAAAAAACAATAAACAAGACATATAGCATAATATACACAGGCCTCCCCGGCTGTCGGCGATAATAAAATAATTTTTTGTCGACGTCTGACAAAAAAATTCTTTCTAGTCTAAAATACATAAAGGGAAATATCTCAACGTTTTTTTTTACAAGGAAGCCAATAAAATTTTTGTGAATTACCTGTTTTTTCTTATTATAATATTTTATAATAATTTATTGTATAGTGATAAGTAATTATTTTAAAATATAATTTTTATATATATTTTTTTATTAAATTGATATTTTCCTTTATTATTGTAATCCGCTATTTTTTTATTTAACAGCTTTGTTGAGTAAAAAATAAAAAACATAATTTCAACTAAGTTTTCCTATGAACGTTTTCATGATAAATCCCTAAATGGTAAACGATTTTGATATACTTTAAATCGCTACCTTATTGGTTGGTTATATTTTTGTATAATTCATTTAGGTAATTTTATTTAAGTTCAATTGTGCTGTGTGCCATGTACATCCATATGAAATAAATAAATAAATAAATGTATCTCCATATAAAATATTCTAAGTTGTTAGTGACAAATTTAAAACTTAACCAACTGCACCAATGACACAATCTATACTATTTGCTGCTATATTCTACAGTTTCTGCAAATTTCTTAATCACGATGTCAGTCCATCTCCCTTTAAAAAAATATTGAACTTTACTACACCTTACCCCATGATTGTTAAACATTCACTGAAAAGAACACAAAAAATATGCTGCCAACTCCCGACATATATGCTTTAAAATTTTTCTGGAAAAGCACGGAAATAAAGGAGCAGCGAACTATTGTAGAGTTCAGCGTTCATCTTTGGGGTGCGAAAAAATATTCATGACATTATTTTTTTAAGGTAGTAGGTGAGGTAGTGGATTCCATTTTCTATGTTGCTTACTATGTCGTGAATGGGCAGTTGTTCTTCTTTTTCTATTTTTATAGCAAATTTAGGTCCCAAGCTTAGAATGTCTTGAGCGTATTTTGGAATCGTTGTATCTGTAAGGTTTTCAATCCAGTCTGCATTTTCTTCGTTGATATTCTCCTTCGTTTTTAGAGCATTTATCTTTTTGATGTTCTTTGTTATAATTTTCGGAAAAAAGATTTTGTTTTTCTATTGGATTCTTGTTTAAACTGGTTGTATTCCCCAATGGGTATTAAATTTTTTATTTTGTTGTCTAAGTTTTGTGATACCTTTTGCAGTTTGTTTATATATGAAGAGGTATCTGTTATTAATATGTTTAATTTAGCAAAAATGAACTTTTTGAAAATAACCTCTTTAAATCTACGTCCATGGTTTACTT